>ML682185.1:141873-152304 GCA_007922195.1 Podocnemis expansa | reverse complement strand
GAACTCTGCTCTGAGCTTAAACATAAAAAGGAAGCTTACAGGAAGTGGAAGCTTGGTCAGATGACCACGGAGGCATATAAAGATATTGCTAGGGACTGCAGGGATAAAATCAGAAAGGCCAAAGGACAAATGGAGTTGCAGCTAGCAAGGGATGTAAAGGATAACAAGAAGGGGTTCTACAAGTACGTTAATAACAAGAAGAGGATCAGGGATGGTGTAGGCCCCTTGCTGAATAGGGCAGGCATCCTTGTGACGGAGGATGAGGAAAAAGCTGAAGTGCTCAATGCATTTTTTGCTTCACTTTTCACAAGCACGGTCAGCTCCGAGCCTACTACTATGGGTGTGGCAGATGGGAGAGAAGAAGACAGGCCCTTGGTGATGGAAGGTCAGGTTGGGGAATGCTTAAAGAAGCTGCAAGTGCACAAGTCCATGGGGCCGGACGAACTGCATCCAAGGGTGCTAAGGGAATTGGCCGATGAAATAGCCGCACCGCTGGCCGTTATCTTTCAAAACGCATGGAGAACGGGGGAGGTGCCAGAGGACTGGAAAAAAGCAAATGTAGTGCCTATTTTCAAGAAAGAGAAAAAGGAGGATCTGGGGAATTATAGACCAGTCAGCCTCACCTCAATCCCTGGAAAAATTATGGAGCAGATTCTCAAAGAATCCATCCTCAAACACTTAGAGGAAAATAAAGTGATCAGGAACAGTCAGCATGGATTTACCAAGGGTAAATCATGCCTGACCAATCTCATCTCCTTCTATGATCAGATGACTGGTTTTCTGGATGCAGGAAGAACCGTTGATGTCATATACCTTGATTTTAGCAAGGCTTTTGATACAGTTTCCCACAGCATTCTCACTGGCAAATTAAGGAAGTATGGGTTGGATAGGTGGACTATAAGGTGGATAGAAAACTGGCTAGATCAATGGTTTCAGCGTGTAGGAATCAATGGTTCCATTTCTAGCTGGCAGCCAGTCACGAGTGGTGTGCCCCAAGGGTCAGTCCTGGGGCCGGTTCTGTTCAACATTTTCATCAATGATCTGGATGATGGAATAGACTGCATCCTCAGTAAGTTTGCAGATGACACCAAGCTGGGGGGACCAGTAGACACGTTAGAGGGCAAGGTCAGGATTCAGGGAGACCTAGATAAATTGGAACAGTGAGCCAATAGAAATCTTATGAGGCTCAATAAAGACAAGTGTAAAATCCTGCACGTGGGATGAAAAAAACCCATGCACCGCTACAGGCTGGGGAACATTCAGCTAAGTAGCAGCAGTATAGAAAAGGACCTGAGGGTCATGGTGAATGGGAAGCTAGATATGAGTCAGCAGTGTGCTCTTGCAGCCAAAAAGGCCAATGGCATACTGGGCTGCATCAAAAGAAGTATTACCAGCAGATCAAGGGATGTGATCATTCCCCTCTATTCTGCACTGGTGAGGCCACATCTATTATATTGTGTTCAGTTTTGGGCTCCCCACTACACAAAGGACAGGGATATGCTAGAAAGAGTTCAGAGGAGGGCAACCAAAATGATTAAAGGGCTGGAGCACAAGCCCTATGAGGAAAGACTGAAAGCATTAGGTTTATTTAGTCTGCAGAAGAGAAGATTGAGGGGGGATTTGATAGCAGCCTTCAGCTACTTGAAGGGATGCTCTAAGGAAGATGGAGCTCAACTGTTCTCGGTAATAACAGAGGACAGAACGAGAAGCAATGGTCTCAAGCTGCGGTTAGGGAGGTCGAGGCTGGAGATTAGAAAAAACTTTTTTACTAGGAGAGTGGTGAAGCCTTGGAATGAGCTGCCAAGGGAGGTGGTGGAATCTCCGTCTTTGGAGGTGTTTAAGGCCCAGCTGGACAGAACCATGACTGGGATGGCTTAGTGGGAGTGGTCCTGCCTCTGGCAGGGAGTTGGACTAGATGCCTTATGAGGTCCCTTCCAACCCTATGATTCTATGATTCTATTAGGCTCTGTCCACACTTAGAAGATTACTTTGAATTAACTTAATTAGCACTAATTAATTCAAACTAATAATGATTAGTTCAAATTAAGTTAATTCAGACTAACATGGCCCCACTAAAACCCAGTTCAAACTAGCATGTCCATGGACAGGACTTGCTAGGTCAAACTGGGAAAGGGGCACCCTGGGAGGTGCAGCAAGATGGCTCCCAAGAAGGGCCATGCCCACACCCAATATATAGAAAGAGGAAGGCACCCTGGGAGAAAGAAGGTCAAGAAGCGTTAATTCAAATTAATGGTTAGTTCAAATTAACACAACTAGACTGGGTTAATTCAAACTAATAAGTTTGAATTAGCCCTTACTTCGAAGTTAAACAGACTTATAACTTCAAAGTAAGCTTTCATTCATTCAGACTAAGGAATTCCTTAGTTTCAATTAATGCAAGCCGGTGAAACCATGCATTAATTTAATTTGAATTAATCCTCCTTAATTCAAATTAAATTGTAAGTGTAGACACACCCATACAGAAAAACAAACAAGGAGTCTGGTGGCACTTTCAAAGGCTAGCAAATATGTTTATCATATCTCTCAGTGCTGTAAGTTCTATTTCAGGGCTACACAATGAACTGATTGTGAATCTTTAGGTACTAATGACAGATTGAGAACAGCAAGGTAGAGTTCTGAAAGAAAGGCTTCAGTTTACAACCTCACTGAGAACACAAACTGAGACAAGAGAGGAGACTAATCAGCGGTCTGTGCTTGTCTCTTGCTTTTCATTTCATTGTGGCAGGCTTGGCAGAACTTAACATTGCTTCCAATGTTGTTGCTACTAAATACAAGGACATTTTGGTGGACAGGGTTCACTGCATTTTGGAGGGCATTTCTCAGAACATTTTGATGGAGGTTGGCATGGCTCTCTGCACCACTGCTGATAGGAAGACATTCTTCAATCATCTAGGTGAGCATGAAAGAAAAATTAGTTGTCTTTTCTGTACTTAAAAACACACCACATTGCGCCATTTTCTCCTTTCATGGATTCCTTTATTCCTGTGTAACCCCCCTGGGGTTTTAAGGAGCGCGGTCCCTTTACATTTTTGCCCTGTGGGAGGGGTTATGGAGCTGAGGAGGGGGCTGGAGCTGCAGCCAGAGGCCTGGGAAGGAGGAAGAGGGAGAGAGGCGGGCTGTCCTTAAGGGGGGGCAGTAGGAGCAACTGCCCTAGGCCCCGCACTTTGGGGGGCCTCGCGCTTTTGGGGGATGCCACACAGCTGGCTGGAGAAAGGAAGCAGGGAGATTTTTCAAGCTGTGGGACTAGGGAGCAGCTCCCGCTGGTCAGGGAAGAGGGAAGGGAATTCAGACAGGCAGCATTTGTTTACAGGAACTCTTAAGTAGCCACCTTCCCACAACTGCTCCCTGAGGGGAAGAGAAAGGGTAAGTGTTGAGATAAAACTTATGGAGCCAGCCTCCAGCAAGCAAATGGGGACAAAGTCAGGAGAATGTCACATCGCCAACCTTTACAAAACAGGACCATCTCTTTGAATTTACATCAGCATCTCCAGAAAGTGTTTGAGATATTAAAGAACTTTTTTCCTTCTACATTTAACGAGTTTTCAGTCTTCAGAGGTGTCTTTTTGAGCAAACTTCTCTGTGCAGATAATGATCTATTATACCTGAGAGAGAAGACCCCAGGCTAGCACTCATATGGAAATACTGGGTTTTTAGGGTTAATGACCATCAATCAACACATTAAAGAAGTTTTTTGTCCTTCCTTCTGCACTGGAAATAAGCCCCATTGTCACTGATTGCAGTCAGAGCGCCAGTTCCAAAGCATGGCAAAGAGGAAAGCAACTGTGGCCACGTGGGTCTTTTATTAAAGAAAAATTATGACACTGCCCAGTGTTCCCTCTAAACTGATGATGCAGCTGAACAAGTTATGGGTGCATAAGTTATTGGGGAGACAACAGGCAGCAGGGAAGAACTCTGTTGGGGCCTGGAGAACCAGCGGGGAACTTGTTCAGCTACATCATCAGCTTAGAGCAGTGGTTCCCAACCTTTTTCAGGCTGGGGACCCCTTTGTAACAAAACAAAAAAAAAAATCTTTGCGGACACCCCTGGCTGATTATGTAATCTGGCCTGCATGGGCAGATTCTGACCCACACCAGAGGGAGAGCTGGTAAGCAGCACTGCCACCACCATTGCCTGCGTCACCGGGGAGCTAAGCCATGGCAGCTGTGGTCCCCTGCCCTTGCCCCTGCTAGGGAGCTGCTGTGGCTCCATCCCCCTGCCAGGATACAGCCACAGAAGGGGAAAGGCAGCCCTGGCAGGGAGCATCAGGGCTGTAGCTGGATTCTGGCCCCGGGTAGGGAGAGGCTCCGCAGACCCCCTGCAAAGTGTCTGTGGACCTCTGGGGGTCCCCAGACCACAGGTCGGGAACCACGGGCTTAAAGGGAACATTGCACAGCAAAGTTTAAAATGGGGGGGCCTCGCACAAACTGATTCACCCTGGGCCCTGCTCCCCCCTAGGAACGGCCCTGGAACCAGGGAGGACAGAACGGCTGACCTGGGATGCCAGGCCAGCACCCACAGAAGGACACTGTGCTGGGGAGAGTTGCCCATGGACAGAGCAGCATCCAGTGAATGGCCATCTGGAGCTGTGGGGCCGTGAGTACAGCACCTGGGACTCAGGGGGGAGGTTGTAGTTAGTTAAGTGGGGAGGGGGCTGCTCTGGGTTCCCAGAGAGCGGCAGAAGAGGCATCAGAGGGTTTTCTTTTGCTGGGAAAGTGCTGGTGCCGAAGACTAGGAGTTGCTGGACTGAACTCTGGACTGGAGCTGTGCTGGGACTCCTGAACTCATGGTACAGAAGCAGAGCTCACGTCTGCCTCCGGCCTGCTCTATTGTTAGGCCTTACAGGGCCCTGTGTTAGCTGTTACTCTGTATTACTGCTGCCCCATCTCCCCTGTTGGTTTCCCCTTTGCACCTCTGTAAATAAACCTTCCCCATTCACATAATCCCTGCGCTATCCCAGTGTGTGTAACCATCTAGGTGAGCATGAAAGAAAAATTAGGTGTCTTTTCTGTAACTATAAACACGCCACATTGCCCCATTTTCTCCTTTCATGGAGTCATTTATTCCTGCATCCATTTTTCAAAGCTAAACAGCATTGTAAACTACAGGTTCATATTGGTAATTGGGATACAAGAGACTTTTGAAATCACCTTTGGATCAAGCCATTGTTTTCAGGGGTTAAAGTATAATGTGATGGACCCTGAAACCCTCCTAAACTGGCAGGCACACTTTTACACAGATGTGGCCCCCACCTTCAAGTCAGTCTGGGTGCCCCTCACACACATCTGGTCCCCTTTTAGCCACCCTAGTTACTGCTCCCCACTGTAGCTACCGCCCCCACCAACACCTTCCCCCACCTCAGCTACTGCCTCCAGCTTCTATCTCACTGCTGGTCCCCCAACTCTTCACCAAACCCCCCGCCATGCCACACTGTCTTCCCCTGCTGCCCTGGGCCAACCCCCTTCCCTGTGCCCATTCCCCGCCGGGCCAGCTCGCCTGTCCCTAAAACCACCTCCAGGGCTCCCTTAGTTGGCTGCCATGACACTGTGGAGCAGCCCCAGCCCAGGCTGAGGTTCCTACCCAGAGTCTGCTCTGATTGAGCATGCTAGGTGACAGCGGGCTCAGGGCGGGAGATTTAAAATCTCCCAGACCAAGACACCTCCCTACCCTGCTGGAACACACTGGAATGGTGTTTCATGACCCGTTATTTTTAGGACTTTGGCATTTGGCGGCCCTAAGATTAGAAATGGGAACTGAAACACTGCATTCCAGTACCCACTATTTTTAAATGCTGGGCCCTGGAATGCAGTGTTCCGGCTCCGTTTCCTATTTTTAAGGGCCGCAGAACACTGAGCTCCTAAAAATAATAGGTGCTAGAATGCCATTCCAGTGTGTTGCAGCTTAGTTGAACCCCTGATTGTCTTTCGCAAAAGGGAAAGCAAAGAGCCCCAAACCTGAATATAATTCATTTGATTGCCTTCATTCACAAAAAGAGCTCTAAAAAAAAAGGGAATCTCATTTCAGCATTGCATCCTATACTTGGAAAGAAAACTTACAAAAATGAAATGGTATTCCATTTTGAAACCTGCTTGTTGGAAAATTTTTAAAATATTTTATCACAATTTCTCCCCATTTTCTTATTAGCTTTGCTTAATCTCACTAGATCGTAATTCCCCATCTCTATAAGAGAGTCATTATTCCAGTCCTCATTTCACTAAAATTCTGTCTATGTGAAGAGCACATTACATTCTGATAAAAAACAAGGAGTCCTTTGCCACTTAAAGAATAACAAATGTATATTTATCAGATGAGCTTTCCTGGAAGAAAATCCCACTTCATCAGATGCTTTGAAGATGGGGGAACTTAAAGAATGAGAGAAAATAAATTCACGGAAGTATAAGTCATGGTACCAGGTCACACTGTAACAGCAAATCAAAAGACTTGTAAAGATGCAAACACTGGGGAACAGCATATAAAAGAAGATGAGGTCAAATCACCTGTTGTAATGAGAGAAAAATCTGAACTTCCTATTAAGCCCTGAAGCAATGCAATCAAATCTGCAAATACATTCAATTCATGAATCGTCAGTGGAGTGAGTAAGAAGATTGAAATGCTTACCCACTCCTATTCTGTAATTCCCCCATCTTCAAAACATTTGACACACTGAGATTTTCTCCCATGAAAGATCATGCAGTAAATACATTTGTTAGGGCTACAGTACTCTTTGTTATTTTTTACTGAACTGGATTAACACAGCTACCCCTTTGGAACTTTACATTACTGTGTCAGCTACAGTGCAGCCATGTTTAGGGCTCCATTATGTGAGCACTGTCCATATACACAGCGAAAGACAGTGCCTAATGCAAATGACAATGGTGTGTAAATTAACAAGAAATCAGAAGCATTTTTATCAACTGTATATGGAAAATTGAAGCAATTTCTAAAATGGTAGCTTTTAAATAGAATTCACTGAAATCCCATCAAATGCACTGGCATGAGGAGGCAAGGGACACAGACAGGGGAGGTCTCTGAGTTGGTATATATAGAGATGAACCTTTCCCAGATATCTGACTGAGGAATCTATCCCATATGCTCTGGCTTCAACAGATTCTCACATTTGGAATCAGGAAGGAATTTCCCCCCATGTCATTTTGCAGAGACCCTGTGGACTTTTTGCTTTACTCTAAATCATGGGACATGGGTTACATGTTGGTTTGAACTAGAGAGAATAATGGATTCTTTGTAAACTGAAGTCTTTAAATCAGGAAAGATATGTCTACACTTGCAAGTTAATTCAAATTAAGGAGGCTCAAGCTGAACTAACTTACTACCTGTGTACATTAGGCTTTCATTGGTTCAAATTAAGGAATTCTTTAATTAAAACTAACAAAAGCTTAGACCGAATTAGTAAGACCTGCTGTTTAGTTCGAGCTAAGTCCTTAGTTCGATCCTTAGTTTGAAGTAAGGGCAGTGTAGATTAACCCTTAGTTCGAATTAAGGGCAGTTAGTTAGAATTTACAAAGTGGACTAATTCAACTTAACTTTATGTCAAATTAGTCCACTTTGTTAATTCAAACTAATCAGTTTCAGTTTAGTTGAAACTATACTGAAACTTATTAGTTCAAATTAACAAATTCAAACTAACATTTCCTAGTGTAGACATAGCTGAAGTGAGCTCTTCCGTAGCACAGCCACAAGTTACAGGTCTGTTAAGGGAGTGGGTGGGTGAAGTTCTGGTGCCGGAGCAGTGCAGAAGGTCAGACTAACTTATGAAATTAGTCCCTTCTGGCCCATAAGACAATATGCAAAAATCAGTCAATGCTGCAATAAAGAGGAACCAATCATTTTCCTTCGAGTGTGCTCGAATAGATTTGGAAATAGTTGTCTCCGTGCCGGAACGCCGGATAGTTCAGAACATTTTTGCTCTAGCCTCTTAGAAGAGGGCAGGCGGCCACCACCCCCCGCGCCACCCTTTGACTATATAGGTGGACACCGCCCGGCCGCTCCCCAGTTTCATTTCTTCCATGTCAGCGTCCGTGGTGGAACTCCCTGCTCCTTACTTCGCAAGCAGCCTGGCCTTGTCGATCTTGAATGAGCCTCTCGCTTGACTGGGAGAACCTGTTTGTGGACTTGGTTCCCCCAAAGAAGGTCTTCCTTTCCAGGCCGGAACACCGCCCTCCAGCTCTGTCCACCATGCTGGGGTTTAACCCCTGTGTCAAGTGCGGCAAGGCCTTCCCGTGGGACAATCCCCACAAAAAGTGCATCCGGTGCCTTGGTGAAAGCCGTGAGGTCACCTAGTGCTCCCTCTGCCTGTCCTGTAAACCCAGGACCATCAAGGACATGGAGCAGAGGCATCGTGCCCTGGCCTCTCAGCAGGCCCAGCACACCTCTCCCAAGGATTCAGGACCTCCTGTGGCACCGTGTGCCAGCTCGGTGCTGTAGCCCGCCTCCCAGCACCACACCAACCGGCGCCGCAGGACTAGCTCGGTACCGTCCTTGGTACCGCAGCATTGAAGCAGCCTGGCCTCCTCAGCATGCGGCTCTCCCCAGGACCGGTCTGCCTCGGTGCCAACTCTGTCAAACCTGGAAGCAGGGGAGGCAGTGAGGGCGCTCCTCCTGTTGGCTACACCCCCTTCTCCGGTGCCGCCTAGAAGAGGGAAGCCAGCCATTCTTTAAAACAAATGTGGCACCGCTCGCCTTCTCCATCACCAGCCCTAGAGCCCCAAACATCAGAGTCCCCTGGGTGTCCCGGTACCATGGAACCATCCGGACAGCACCATGCCATTCTCCTGTCTCTCGTGCCACCTCAACAATCCCGAGAGGCTTCTCCCTGTTCCAGCACTGGTGAGAAGACTGAACCGGGTACCATACTCCTATACCAGTGACTTGTCGGCGCACTTTGACCTCCTGTGCCATGTCTCTGCCCACATGGGCATGGAGGTTCAATCCTCCATGTCGCCCTCGGACACTCTATTCGGGCCACTATTTTCATTGGCAGCACTGGCTGCAGTGGCCCTCCACCCCAGTGTCTGGGACTTGGCTTCCTCCCACTGGCAAAATCCAGGTTTCATCTCCCAAGGCTCTGATACGGCTGGTCTCAAATATAGAGCCCTGGGGCCTGAATTCCCCTCATTTACCCACAATCCAGCCCCTCCTTGTTCAGTGGTCGAGGCGGCCTTAGGGCTGGGGCAGGTCCCTCCCGAAGCACTCCTGACATCGACAGATCCTAGGGGGCTCAACTTACTAGGCCCCAAAGTTTACTCCTCTTCCGCCTTCTAATTGAGGGTCGCGAACAATCAGGCCCTCATTAGCTGATACATGTTGGACATGTGGGAGTCACTCCACAATTTTAGGCACCTACTCCCACTGGAGGCGAGGGAGCAGTACGAGGACTTCCTGGGGGAGGGTAAAATAGCCTCCCAAGACCTCCTTCTTACATCCTGGGATGCTGTGGATATGGTGGCCTGAACTATGGCCTTGGCCGTAACCCTGCGCCATGCAGCCTAGAAGTCAGAGTCCCTCCGACCTCACAGCAGGTCCCTCTCGACCTGCCGTTTGGGGGAGATGCCCTCTTCCCGGGGCAGACCTCATCTGTCCTGGGCACTGCCCATGACCCAAGGGGAGAGTTGAAGTATTTTGGCCTCCTCCAGCCGAGGCCACTTCCACACCCTCTGCCTCCATAAGGCCCAATAATAAGCCATTTTTACCCCTTTTTCCCCTTTTAACTGTTATTGGCGAGGACTCATCCTCACCACCGTAACTTCAGTTTGAACCCCACTGGGGGACCCTCCTAACAAAACCTTCTCCGAGATGACTCCAAGAGAGCTCTCAACCCTTGGTTATCAGCTTGGCTATAACAACCCCTATCGCTGCCAAGCCTCCTTCGTGGCCTAGTAAGTGACCTTTGGCGCTTCCTACCCTGCGGCAGGTGTTTGTCTCCCAGTAGTGGGACTCTCCCCTTCCGAAACAAGAGCTCACCCTTCTCTCCCTTTCTCGCCCTTCCTTCCTGGTGAGGACGGGTGATTCATATCTGACACAGCCTTCCTCTGGGCAGGGCCAGGACTGTCCCTAGGCCTTGAGCGGACCTGCCCTCTCATTATTCAAAATCCCTCTCCCAGAGTGGAGGGCATCATGGAGGCAAGTGGATCCCTTGAATTATAATTTTTATTTTAAATTAAGTTAAAGATGCAAAGGGAAAAAAGAGAATGTCTTTACTCCATTACTATATACTCCTCAGAACCGTTTATGATACCATATGTTTTTGGAGTCTGAAATGTCCATATTTCAGGGATACAGAGTCAGTTACAGACTACATCAGTCACTCTAGATGATATTAAGGATAGAATTAATTACCAGCGTATGAGTAAGACTCTGAAACAACCTGGAAGCCAATCCATGGAGAACACCAGAGAA
>ML682185.1:128834-141473 GCA_007922195.1 Podocnemis expansa | reverse complement strand
TTCCTGCCTCGAATCATCATCTTTTCTGGAAAATCCCCAACCTTCTCTCATTTTGGAATCAAACTTTTGTCATTGCTCAAGTCCCTCCTTCTACTTCACCATTCAGAAAGAGGAGGAGATGAAACTGGAATTTGGAAACATCATATTTAACTGAGTTAGTGACATTGTTACCAAGCCCATTTCCAGTTAAATGAATCAGCCCTTTGGGATCAATTAGTGAACTATTCTTCTCCCAGTTCAAAGATAGTACTGCTTAAAGACAAGTAGCCTGATTTTCAGAAGCAATGAGCTCCCACTCATTTCCATGGAGGGGTGTGTGGTGCCTGCTCCTTTGAGAAGTGAGGAGTTTAAGCAATTGAGTGAGCAGAGGAGACCTTGACTATGCCCTAGTCTATACTTGAGTACTTTTTGCTGGCGATCGACCACCAGTTATGCAAGGAACGTAGAATTGCTTGTGTCACTGCTGATGACTTTCTGAGCTGCCAGTACTCATCAGGGAAAACCCAACTGCAAATCCCTTGCAGTTGGCTTTCCCCTACACCCCCTGCCCCCCAGGACTTCCAGGGCCAACTTCCGGGAGTGGTGCAAGAAGTTCAAACTCGCTGCAAACTGGTCCTGGAAAGCCAAGCCATTGGGAGCGATTTTGCCGTTGTCAGTGACATACCATAAGTGAATCTGTATGGGACTCAAGGACAGGGCACTTTTTGTTTGCTATTATCATCTGCTCTTCCCCATCTGAATGGAAGGATGTTTACTGGTGCACCTTGGGTTTGCACACCTGTAATTCAGAGCAGAATTTGATGCCTAGGGTTAAATTCATGCTGCACAAGATGTGTGGTGGGGGAAGGCACTAATATGAGTTTCAGTTCTCTTTACAGTTTTTTCAACAAAGATGCATTTCTTCATCGGGGGAGGGATTGTCCTCCAGATCATTGTGTGTGTTCATCAGTAAAGCAAAAACTTTGAAAATTGCAGAAATAACAGCAACCCAAATCAGATTTTACACAGAATAATTTATTTTATTTTATTTTTTTCAATTTTGGTTCAAAAAATTTGCTAGAAAACTTCTGATGGAAAGCGGAAAAAACTGATAGAGTTTTCTTGTGGTAAAATACTCTTTTCAAATGTTGTGTGGAGAGGGGGAACTTTTCAGTCCCTTGGAGCCATGTTCAGCGGGAACTTTGACCCTAAGGAGGCTGAGATGCTTTTTGTTACAGATTATGTGGAACACCCATATCATGAAAGGAGTTGTCTCTGACAAATGATGACTTACATTAAGAATGAAGGATTGTCAGGAATGGTTGTGAAACAATCTGGTTCTCATGCAAATTCATTGTCTCCATTTCCCAAGTCTCAGTATCTTTAACAAGTATCTTCCGTTAGCAAGTATATCTGTCTTCCTGGTTTTGTGTTCCCTTGTACCTGCAATTAAAGTGATACGTGTCCCTTGACTTATTTACCTAACTCTATTGCTGGGATCAGTGGGTTGCTTACCAGAAACTGTCCTTCCTCAAGATAGGCTGCTTGCATTCATTCAGAAATGCGCGTTTTGATTCTGGAGTGCCCGATTGGTTGGAACTTTTTTGATATAGCCTGTCAGAAGAGGGCAGGTAGTCCCCACCCCGCCCCACCCCATGGCTATGTAGGTGGCCGCCGCCTGGCCCCTCCCCAGTTCCTAAGAGTCATCAAATTCAAATGTGGGGACAGAGGTAGGGCTCTGACTGAATTTGAGCAGCTCATCTCAAAGAAGAACGGTTACTGGTAAGTAACCCACCGTTCTCCTTCGAGTGCTGCTCAGATAAATTCAGAAATAGGTGACTTCTAGCCATGCTGATGGATGGTGGGTGGAGCTAGCACTTCCTCCTTCAGCACAGCAGAACTCCGACATGGGTAAATGACCAGCAATCCAGTTCTCAGGGATCGAAGCAAATGACCCAAGGACCTTCATCCCAGAAGGGAAGCCTGGAGATGTAGGGCGTAACCCAGTGGAGAGAATTAGGCCCAAACTGCCTGAGCAAAGATAGTATGCCTGGGCATGGTGACCTAAGGTTAACTTACACATACAAGGTGCCAACAGATCATGGTTAAAGAATGCATCTTTAACTGCTCTTCTCGAGGGAAGTTGGTGGGAACCCTGCAGAGGCCAGGAATTTTCGTATTCTAGCCATGGTGGGAGTTAGCCTGAAGCTTAAGGAGAAGCTCCTGGAACCATGAATTTGCTGGGCTGGCAGTGGTGGTTATCAGCCCTGCAAGAAAAACCAGAGGAGAGGGAGTCTCTTCCCTCTATTTGATATTGTAAGGCATCTATAGGTCAAGAGGTAAGGCCAGAGACTTGAAAGGGGGTTGTGGTTCTCCCGGGACCTGCGGCCATGACACACCTGCCAGAGGATTTTAGGCATATGAATCTGGCGCACTCAATATCCCACAGGATGGGTTGGCAGCCGGAGTAGGAGGGAAAAATCTAGAGAAGGTACAACTAGCTATTACAAGAAGGTATTGGGACATTGATGACAACGGCCGATGTCCCGAGAGACACACTCATAACGAGGTGACGGAACCAACTTGGGGGCCAGAGGCCTGGTCCATCCTATGGAAGTAAATAAGAGAAGCACAGGTAGTATTGTGACGAAATCCCCCCGGGGGGATGTCTGAAACTGAGTCCTTGCATGCCAAGGATGTGGTAGTACTACTATCTATGCCCTTCCCTTTCCTTTTCTTTAGAGTTTCTTCAACAGGTAGGCAGCCGTAGGGATGCTACAGCGAGGGGTTTGGACATCTCGGGCTGTGGCTTGGTAATGGCTCATAGGCCTGATAGGTCTGCTTGCTAGTACCTGCAGCCTACAAAATCACACGCTTTGTCCTACATGGTCTCACCCTGCTGGGGAGGACCGATGCAGGGAAGGGGTGAAGCCCAGTTAAGACTGCATCGGGGTGCCCATTAGGATTGATGCTCCCACCAGGAAGGAGCCCCAGGTTGTACGGAGGAGGCAGGCTCCTCCACAGTGGCAGGTCAGGGGGATGCTGCCTGTTGGGGTGCATCCCACCCTCTCCTCTCTCTCTCTTTTTTTCTTTTTTGTTGCTTAAGGTATATTTGGAGTCTCCTCCACAAGTATGGTACAGGTTCTACTGGAATATGAGCTCTAACAAGGGTGAGCCCGTTCTCAAATTCCCATACAATGACAGGAATTTCAGGTTCATGAAGAGTGAGCATTAAAGCCAAACTCTGTCATGACAGTTTAGGACAGGGCATGTTATCTAAGATGCGGCTACTGAGATCCCTGGGTCTTATGGTAGGGAGGGAATTGTACCACCAGACTCCTGAATGAAGGTCTCCTGTAGCAAAGCTGGGATAACCACGGTGCTAAGGCCGTGCTCAGAGGGGGTGGCTATGTGAGAGACACCACTGGATGATGCCCTGGTGGGCGAAGATTGGTCCCAGAGCAGCAACCATCTGTGAAGATGGTTCCCATACTGATGAAGGGGAAGACGAGCTGTGCTTATGGGCGTATTGAAAGGTGGAGGGGTAAGCCTTCCTACCTACGACTGAACAGCAAAAGGGGAAGTTTAGTTGGTTTCAAAACTATTATCTGGATATTTCCTTTGGATTTTTGGGCCCAAAGTGTTTCCGACTGGGATGTAACAGAAAACAGTCCCTTCAGGGATAGGGAGGAGGATATCTTGGGCCCCTTCTGTGAGCAGCAGGAAATCCCATGTACAGGCTTTGGGCCTGGGCACATGCCGGTAGTGGCAATCGAAGGCCCAGGTTGGGAGAATTCCAGAGGAATGGGTCTACCGCTCACTGGTTGATCCTCCTTTCATCTGTATAGTTTGGAGGACAGTAGAAGAATGGGCAGCGTCCCCGTTCTATGGCTACTCTCAGCTTTCGGTTGAGGTAGAAGATTTGAGAGTTCATACCTCACAAGGGCTGTGAGCGAGTTATCCACAGTTACGTCTGGCTGCTGGGTCCCAACATTTATGTCTAGTACACAGGAGGTAGGGGTGAATTACCTGTCCCCTGAGGTCAGGAAGAGTTCCAGTTGGGAACATATGCTCGCAATCTTAATGGGGGTTGATTGAGGACCACTGGTTGAACACCAGCAAGAGAGTGGTAAGGCTGAAAGTGGCGGTGAGCTCATTCGTCTTGTGATCAGGCATAGAACCAATAGGGGGTTCTTCACCCAACAGCGTGGGGTAGGCAGCCAATAGGGCCACAATCGCGAGGGGACGCATGGGCATATAACTCCCAGAAAGAAAAGGGGGGGGGGGCAGAGGGAAAAGCTCCATCACGCTCAGGTGGATAACGGTGGGTGATGCATTCTCTGATGTTGGAAGGGTGTTCTAGGAGTGCCCCATGTGCCCCATCAGTTAAGAGGGTCACAGTGGAGGAAGTGGGAAGGGGAAGGGGGGGCTCTTCCCCTGATGGCGTGTATGCAGTCATGGTAGCCTCTTTGGGCTAGGGCCGGTGGCCATCAATTGCCTGTCTGGGTTAGACAATCTGTTTGAGCAAGTTCTTTTATTTGTCTCATCAACATTTATGAGAACCAACCACATGGGCAGTCAAACAATCAGCTATATTTCTTTGTCAATAATACACTTAATAGGAAATAACTCTTTCGCAGTCTAAGAGGCCTTCACACATTAGATAGCAGAATTTTGGCTTTTTCCTACTTATTGACTTGTTTGGAAAATGGACTCTCTGTGGAAACTTACGATGAAAAAATTTTTTCTTGATTCATCTGGCTGCTCTGGAGTTCTCCACTTCTGAGTGGGGTTTTGTACTGATGGCTTTCATTGACCGTCTTAATTAAATAGGTTCTCCTTGCCAAAAAGAAACGATTTGATGTCCAGACTTACCCGTTTTTGTTTTGTTTTGTTTTGTTTTTTCAATTTAAAGAAACCCATCAATTGAAAGCATATGGAGAATCAGAGGAAAAAGGAAACTGTCTGTTTAGAAAACTTCAGCAAAAACAAAGAATGTGAATCTTTTAAAATTTTCTGAAAATATATTTCTTTTCCACAAGTATATTGGCAAAAGCTGTGCTTTATCAGAAAATGTGTGAGAGCCAAGAAAAAGTACAATTCCATAAAAAAGGCTGTTCACTTTTTTTAGTAAGTCAGCAGTGAAAGACCTGTAAATCAAAGGGATTACAAAAGAATGTTTAATATTCACTGCATTTGCCTTATCTACACTTATTTTTATGAGCCACAGGAAAGCTCACTACTCATTCAGCACATTTCAAGTTACAATGTTAATTTCTAATGATTGTTTTTCTTTCTCTAAGCACTGATTAGAAAAGAGTCAGGAATTCAATATCATGATATCTTTTTTTGTATGTTCAGTTGAACTTGACCTGAATGATCAAAGTTACTTTCCAGAGAAACAAACTTCTGGATTAAAGCCAATCTTGAAATATTAGGGTATGTCCACACACAGGCTATGTCTACATTGCTTAGCGCTTTCAAAAACACTTTGTTTGAAAAAAATTATTTTGAAATATATGCAAAATAATTACCTTGAAGTAACTTTTCTCAAAACTGATATTCTGGGAGAACGGTCCAGGGAGTGCTTCTTGTCCCAAAATACCACTTTTGTTTTTTAAGTGAAAGCCTACACCAGACTTTCTTTTACAAAAAAAAAAAAAAAGAAAGGCAATGGAAAAGATAGGCAGGCTTTTTTGAAAAAAGCATTTGCAGCATCCCACGCTGGCTTGTTTCGAAAAAGCTATCTCAAAAATGGTTTTTTTCCCTAAATGTAACAAGGTTTAGCCTTACCAAAAAAGCACACCGGTATTTCGAGATACTGGCACACTTTTTCAAAAAAGTTAAACCCGACAGCTTTTTTTAAGAAAAAGCTTTTTTCGAGATAGCTTTTTCAAACAAAGCCATTGCCGGATGTCAGGTTCACAGGACTCTCTGCCCCCGAGTGCCTGGCAACATCTTGGGGGCACTGGGTACGCAGAACTGCTGCCCCCCCCTGGCCAGACAGCTGCGGGGAAGCTGGACATGTGGATTGCCTGCCCCTGTCGCCCAGCCAGGTGATGGGAAGCTGTACACATGGGACTGACAACCACCACCGTCCATTAAGTGTGGGGGGGAGAGCTAGGCACAAGGGGTCCCATCTCCCCTCTGCCTGGCTGCCCCACAAGCCTGCAGCCAGTCTGGGGGAACCTCTTTTCACCCACCGGGCTCCGGGAGCCTGGAGCCAATGAGGGCTTTTTTTCCCCTGCCACTGACTCTCCTGCGGAGATCCAGGCAGAGGACTGGGTGACAACATGGCTCTGCCAGGGGGCCATGTTGCCACACCTCCCAAAGTGCCCCTCTCATAAACTGAACTACAACTCTGCTCCAAACTTGCTAGTTTGATTTTTTTTTTCCTGGGGACCTATTAAATCATTTTAAGTTAAATTGATTTAATGGTTGTTATATCAATTTAACTTAAATCACTTCAAGTTAAGTTGATTGAACTCTCTTTGTGTGGACATAGTGTTAGAGATCAATGTTCAATCAATCATAGGGCTGGAAGGGACCTCATGAGATCATCGAGTCCAACCCCCTGGGAATTGAACCCAGGACCTTCTGCATGTTAAGCAGAGGTGCTAGCCACTACACAGCAGGATAAGACCACTGACAGAAGACAGGCTGGAAAACTTTCTAACATCAGCCCAAGGTGGGGTTAACAGTCCAATTTCTGAATCAGCTGTTGCTGGCCACTATTGAAGACAGGCTACTGAGCTAGAGAGACCCTGGGCATCTTCTTTTCAGCAATTCCTGTGAACTGATGGCATACAGAATCTTAGGAAATTAGGGTGAATGAGAAGCAGAAAAAAAGTCACAAACACTTCAGGAGACAAATAATGAATGGTCTTAACTGAAATTTTATTGCTGCACATCTCAGTTAACAATCAACTGGATACATGGATAATGACTTTCTCCAACAGCAGATGTCCAATAGGCTATGTCTACACTAGCCAAATAGTCCAGACAAAGCAAGCCTCGTCCAGACTAATTAAGTCCTAGGCTTTGCCTAGTTCAAACTCAGAAATTTCTTAGTTATAGGCACAGACTAATGGCTTAGTTTGAACTTTTTTAGTTCGAGCTAAACCATTAGTTCAAACTAGCTACGCTTACTAGTTCAAGATGAAAGGTTAGTTCAAACTAGAACACACGGCTAATTCAAACTAAAAAGCTGCAATTAGTTTGAACTAGCCAAAGGCTAGTTCGGACTAACCTCGGGCTTTTGTAGTTCGGACTAGCAAGTCAAACTGAAAAAGCAGATGTAGATGTAGCCTTAGTGTACAAATGACGAGTATCTTGTTCCAAGTTCAAAAAGAGTAGCCATGTTAGTCTATTAGGCTATGTCCACACTTAGAAGATTAGTTTGAATTAAATTAATTAGAACTAATTAATTCAAACTATTAATGATTAGTTTAAATTAAGTTCATTCAAACTAACATGGCCCCACTAGAAACCCAGTTCGAACTTGCATGTCCATGGACAGGACTTGCTAGTTAGAAATAGGAGAGGGGCACCATGGGAGGTGCAGCAAGATGGCTCCCAAGAAGGGCCATGCCCCCACCCAATATATGGAAAGAGGAAGGCACCCTGGGAGAAAGAAGGTCGAAACGTGTTAATTGAAATTAATGGTTAGTTCAAATTAACACACCTACACTGGGTCAATTCAAACTAATAAGTTAAACAGGCTTTATAACTTCAAAGTAAGCTTTCATTCATTCGAACTAAGGAATTCCTTAGTTTGACATAATGAAAGCCAGTGTAGCCATGCATTAATTTAATCTGAATTAATCTTCATTCATTCAAATTAAGTTGTAAGTGTAGACACACCCGTACAGGAAAACAAACAAGCAGTCTGGTGGCACTTTCAAAGGCTAGCAAAAATGTTTATCATATCTCTCAGTGTTGTAAGTTCTACTTCAGGGCTACATAATCAATTGATTGTGAATCTTAGGTACCAATGACAGATTGAGAACAGCAAGGCAGAGTTCTGAAAGAAAGGCTTCAATGGACGGCCTCACTGAGAACACATACTGAGTCAAGAGAGGAGACGAATCAGTGATCTGTGCTTGCAGGGATGGCGCTAAGCAGTAAGCAGGCCTTGCGTTGCAGGGGGGCACCGGCATTTGAGAGTCGCCAAAAGAGGACAACACCGTGGCGCTCCCCGGATGATGTCACTCATTTGCACCAGTGTCACTCTAGGAACCAGGGGGTGGGGCACCACAATCCCCAGCGCTGGCCCTGTGTATTTGTCTCTTGCTGTTCATTTCATTGTGGCAGGCTTCGCAGAACTTGACACTGCTTCCAGTGTTGGTGCTACTAAACACAAGGGCATTTTGGTGGACAGGGTTCACTGCATTTTGGAGGGCATTTCTCAGAACATTTGTATGGAGGCTGGCATGGCTCTCTGGACCACTGCTGATAGGAAGACATTCTTCAATCATCTAGGTGAGCATGAAAGAAAAATTAGTTGTCTTTTCTGTACTTAAAAACACACCACATTGCCCCATTTTCTCCTTTCATGGATTCATTTATTCCTGCATCCATTTTCCAAGGCTAAACAGCATTGTAAACTACAGGTTCATATTAGCAATTGGGATGCAAAAGACTTTTAAATCACCTTTGGATCAAGCCATTGTTTTCAGGGGTTAAAGTATAACATGGTGGACCCTGAAACCCTCGTAAATTGACAGGCAAACTTTTACACAGGAGTGGGCCTGCATCAAGCCAGATCGGGTGCCCCTCACACTGATCTGAGCCCCTTTAGCCACCCTAGCTACTGCCCCCCATACTAGCTACTGTCCCCACACGCCTACCGCCCACCTCTGCTACTGCCCCCAGCTTCTCTCTCACTGCTGGTCCCCCAACCCTTCACCAACCCCTTCCCCCACCATGCCACACTATCTTCCCCTGCTGCCCTGGGCCGACCCCCTACCCTGTGCCCTTTCCCCACCAGGCCAGCTCGCCTGTCCCTGAAAGCACCCCCAGGGCTCCCCTACTTGGCTGCCATGTCACTGTGGAGCAGCCCCCGCCCAGGCTGAGGTTCCCACCCAGAGTCTGCTCTGACTGAGCATACTCAGTGACAGCAGGCTCAGGGCGGGAGATTTAAAATCTCCCAGACCAAGACAGCTCCCTCCCCTGCTGGAACACACTGGAATGGTGTTTCGTGACCCACTATTTTTAGGGGTTCAGCATTTGGTGGACCTATGATTAGAAATTGGAACTGAAACACTGCATTGCAGTGCTTGTTATTTGTAAATGCTGGGCCCTGGAATGCAGTGTTCCAGCTCCATTTTCTATTTTTAGGGGTCACGGAACACTGAGCCCCTAAAAACAGAGGGCATTAGAATGCCTTTCCAGTGTGTTGCAGCTTAGTTGAACCCTGATTGTCTTTCGCAAAAGGGAAAGCAAACAAAGAGCCCCAAACCTGAGTACAATTCATTTGATTGCCCTCATTCACAAAAAGAGCTCTAAGAAAAAAGGAAATCTCATTTCAACATTGCATCCTATACTTGGAAAGAAAACTTACAAAAATGAAATGTTATTCCATTTTTATACCTGCTTGCTGGAAATTTTTTAAAAATATTTTATCACAATTTCTCCCCATTTTTCTACTAGCCTTGCTTAACCTCACTAGATCACAATTCCCCAGCTCTGCAAGAAGGTCATTATTCCAGTCCTCATTTCACTAAAAGTCTGTTTATATGAAGAGCGCTTTACGTCGTTTTAAAAAACAAGGAGTCCTGTGCCACTTAAAGAATAACAAATGTATTTATCAGATAAGCTTTCATGGAAGAAAATCCCACTTAATCAGATGCTTTGAAGATGGGGAAACTTAAAGAATGAGAGAAAATAAATTGAGGAAGTGTAAGTCATGGTACCAGGTCACACTGTAACAGCAAATCAAAGCAATTGTAAAGATGCAAACACTTGAGGAACAGCATATAGAAGATGGATTCAAATCACCTATTGTAATGAGAGAAAAATCTGAACTTCCTATTAAACCCTGAAGCCATGCAATCAAATCTGCAAATACATTCAATTTCCACAGCTTCGCTTTGATGACTTTATCTGATATTCATCTGTCTGAGCACCACAATTCATAAATCATCAATGGAGTGAGTAAGAAGATTGAAATGCTTACCCACTCCCATTCTGTAATTCCCCCATCCTCAAAGCATCTGACATAGTGAGATTTTTTTACCACAAAAGCTCATGCAGTAAATACATTTGTTAGGGCTACAGTACTCTTTGTTATTTTTTACTGAACTAGATTAACACAGCTACCCCTTTGGAACTTTATGTTACTGTGTCAGCAACAGTACAACCATGTTTAGTGCTCCATTACGTGATCACTGTCCATATACACACTGAAAGACAGTGCCTAATGCAAATGACAATGGTGCTTAAATTAACAAGAAATTAGAAGCATTTTTATCAACTGTATATGGAAAATTGAAGCAATTTCTAAAATGCAAGCTGTTACATAGAATTCACTGAAATCCCATCAAATGCACTGGCATGAGGAGGCAAGGGACACAGACTGGGGAGGTCTTGGAGTCGGTACAGATATATAGATCAACCTTTCCCAAGTATCTGACTGAGGAACCTATCCTAAATGCTCTGACTTCAACAGATCCTCACATTTGGAATCAGGAAGGAATTTCCCCCAATGTCAGTTTTGCAGAGACCTTGTGGACTTTTAGCTTTACTCTAAATCATGAGGCATGGATCACATGTTGGTTTGAACTAGAGAGAATAATGGATTCTTTGTAAACCGAAGTCTTTAAATCAGGAAAGATATGTCTACACTTGCAAGGTAGTTCGAACTGAGGAGGCTCAAGCTGAACTAACTTAGTATCTGTCTACACTAGGCTTTCATTGTTCAAATTAAGGAATTCTTTAATTAAAACTAACAAAAGCTTAGACCTGCTGTTTAGTTCGAGCTAAGTCCTTAGTTCGATCCTTAGTTTGAAGTAAGGGCAGTGTAGATTAACCCTTAGTTCGAATTCAGGGCAGTTAGTTAGAATTTACAAAGTGGACTAAATCAGCTTAACTTTAAGTTGAACTAGTCCACTTTGTTAATTCAAACTAATCAGTTTCAGTTTAGTTCAAACTATCCTCAAACTTATTAGTTCAAATTCACAAATTCAAACTAACTTTTCCTAGTGTAGAGATAGCTGAAGTGAGCTCTTCCGTAGCACAGCCACAAGTTACAGGTTTATTAAGGGAGTGGGTGGGTGAAGTTCTGGCGCCCGAGCAGTGCAGAAAGTAAGACTACCTTGTCAAATTGGTCCATTCTGGCCCATAAGACAATATGCCAGAATCAGTCAAGGCTGCAATAAAGAGGAACAAATCAATCCCAGCAAAAGAGTTAGGTAAATAAGTCAAGGGGCATGTATCGTTTTACTGGCAGGTACAACAAAACACAAAACCAGAAAGACTGATATACCTGCTAATGAAAAATAATCATATTCATAGTGTAGTGGCTAGCCCTTCTGCTTAATATGCAGAAAGTCTTGGGTTCAAGCCCCGGTGGGGGTAGGACTTGATGATTTCATGAGGTCCCTTCTAATCCTATGATTTGACTGATAATTATTAAAGATTCTGAGACCTGGGAAATGGAGAAAATGAATTTGCACAAGAACCAGATGGTTTCACAACCATTGCTGACAATCCTTATTCATTAATGTAAGTCTGGAGGACAATCCCTCTCCCCCATGAAGAAATGCATTTTTGTTGAAAAAATTGTAAAGAGAACTGAAACTCCTATTAGTGCCTTCCCCCATCACACATCTTGTGCTGGATGAATTTAACCCTAGGCATCATTTCTGCTCTGAATTACAGGTGTGCAAACCCAAGGTGCACCAGTAAACATGCCTTCCATTGAGCTGGGGAAGAGCAGATGATAATACCAAAAAAAAAAGGGCCCTGTCTTTGAGCCCCCCACAGATTCACTTGTGGAATTTCACTGACAGCGGCAAAATCGCCACCGTCAGCTTGGCGTTCTGGGAGCAGTTTGCAGTGAGTTTGAACTCGCTGCACCGCTCCCAGAAGTTAGCCCTGGAAGTCCTGGAGTCCAGGGGGCATAGAGGAAAGCCAACTGCAAGGGATTTACAGTCGACTTTTCCCTGATGTGTACTGGCAGCTCAGAAAGTCGCCACCAGTGACAGAAGGAATTTTACATTTCTTGCATAACTGGTGGTCGATTGCCACCAAAAAATACCCAAGAATAGACTAGGGCTTAGTCAAGGTCTCCTCTGCTCACTTCATTTTTTGAAATCTTCACTTCTCAAAGGAACAGGCACCACACATTCCTCCATGGAAATCAGTGGGAGCTAATTGCTTCTGAAAATCAGGCTCCTTATCTTTAAGCATTCCTATCTTTGAACTGGGACAAGAATAGTTCATTGATGGATCCCAAAGGGCTGATTCATTTAACTGGAATTGGGCTTGGTAACGATGTCACAAACTCACTTTAATATGATGTTTCTAAATTCCAGTTTCATCTCCTCCTCTTTCTGAATGGTGAAGTAAAAAGAGGGACTTGAGGAATGACAAAAGTTTGATTCCAAAATGGGAGAAGGTTGGGGATTTTCCAGAAAAGATGATGATTCGAGGCAGGAA
>ML682185.1:53312-123834 GCA_007922195.1 Podocnemis expansa | reverse complement strand
TCCAGGTTGTTTCAGAGTCTCACTCATACGCTGGTAATTAATTCTATCCTTAATATCATCTAGAGAGACTGATACAGTCTGCAACCGACTCTGTATCCCTGAAATATGGACATTTCACCCTCCAGAAACATATGGTGTCATACACTTGTTCTGAAGAGTATATAATAATGAAGTAAAGGCGTTCTACTGTTTCCCTTTGCATCTTTAATTTAATTTAAAATAAAAGTTATAATTCACGGGATCCACTTTCTTCTAGTATTTCTTTTTTTAAACTTCCAACTCTGTATTCAATATTTTGTCTGCCTACTCAATACTATGGCTCAATTGTTGGCCTCATTGAGCTCCTCACACACATTAATAGATTAATCCTCACCATCAACCTGTGAATCAGAGAAATGTTATCTTTATGGTACAAGTGAGAAACTAAGACACAGAGAATAACTGACATGGCCAAGATCTCTCCCGTTGTCGTTAGCAGTGCTAGGAGCTTGACTCTGACCCTCTGGAGTTCTTTTCTGTGATTGATTCACAAAAGCTATCCCTCTAATGGATCCCATTTTCGTCTCTTTCTCGGTCCACAAATCTGTTAACCCACCACAGTGTCCCACAACACTTTTCAAAAGCAAGAGTTAATGTGGGCGTGTTTATATAGGAACATGTCCAAGCAAAGCTGCATGAGTATTTTCTACCACGTACACATGCAGAGTCTTGTCATAGCTCACGAACACTTGGAATGGAGTGTTCAGGAGACGTGGGAAAGCCCAGGAAAGAACCACTGCAGAGCAGTTCCTGCAGTGCTGGGATCCAAAACAAAGATCAGGAAGAGATGGACCAAGTTAAAGGACTGGGACAAACTCCTACTTTAAAAGATTTTGTTTGAATTGCACCTTTTGTGTAGGCTGCACACTGTGTGAAAATTTGCTTTCCAGTAGCAGTGTCTGTCTGTCTCCTGTTGATATGGTCCTGCTTTATCTTTAGACAATCTGTTTGGGCAAGTTCTTTTATTTGTCTGACAAACATTTTTGAGACACAACCACAAGGGCAGTCAAACAATCAGCTATATTTCTTTGTCAATAATACACATAATAGGAGACAAGTCACCGTGTAAAGAAAAATAGTATTGATATAACATTTTTTAAACAATAAAGTGGAGTCCTGTCATCCCAAATCCCATGTATTAATGAATAACAAAAATAATCCAGATTTTATAAAAATAAACAAGGAATCCTATGGCCCTTTTAGAAAGTAACAGTTTTATTTATCACCTGACCTTTTGTAAGAGAAATCTAGAAAACTAGACTAACTAATTTCATTAAAATAAAAAGTGCATGAGCAAAACCCATAATTTCAAAGAAACACTATCCTTTTCATTCAAATTGTTGAATTTCCTGCAAGTGTTATCCTACTGCAGAAATTCCTAAGTCATTATTAGGGACTTGGGAAAATCCTTTCCTATTCATTCAGAAGTCTCCTCTGAAGGTCCCCTTCCCCTGCTGCCCAGAAAAATAATCAAAGCTTCTGTTAAAAGGTCAAGCAAGGCTGGATCTCTAATGCTAATTCCTTCTATTGACCCATTCCCCAATGGAAGAGCTGGGCACCTCAGTAGCTGCAGCTTTGGCCAAGTAGAGAATGCTCTGTGTGACAATAGACTCTGGCTACCCCTTTCGCAGTCCAAGAGGCCTTCACACATTGGATAGCAGAATTTTGGCTTTTTCCAAGATATTGACTTCTTTGAAAAATGGATTCTGTATTGAGCCTTACGAGGAAAAAGTTTTCTTGATTCATCTGGCTGCTCTTTAGTTCTCCACTTCTGACTGGGGTTTTGTACTGATGGCTTTCATTGACTGTCTTAGTTAAATGGGTTTTCCTTGCCAAACAGAAAAGATTTGATGTCCAAACTTATCCGTATTTTTTTTTTCAATGTAAAGGAACCCATCAATTGAAAGCTTATGGAGAATTGGAGGGAAAAGGAAACTGTCTGTTTAGAAAACTTCGGCAAAAACAAAGAATGTGAATTTTTGAAGAATTTCTGAAAATATATTTCTTTTCCACAGGTATATTGGCAAGTGCTGTGTGTTATCGCAAAATGTATGAGAGCCAAGAAAAAGTACAATTCCATGAAAAAGCCTGTTCACTTTTTTCAGTAAGTCAGCAGTGAAAGACCTGTAAACGAAAGGGATTACAAAAGAATTTTTAATATTCGCTGCATTTGCCTTATCTACAATTAATTTTATGAACCACAGGATTATGTCATTCAGTACATTTCAAGTTACAATGTTAATTTCTAATGTTTGTTTTTCTTTCTCTAAACACTGATTAGAAAAGAATCAGGAATTCAATATCATGATATCATTAATGATCTTGAGGGTTCATTAAAGATGATAGTACTGAATGAGTAAGGAACAGAACTTTAGTTATACAGACAGGTATCCAAGTGTGTACCTGGGAGCAGCCATGTTAGATCTTCTCTGGGTTACGTCTCCCATTTTACACAACACTGGCCCATGCTAGGGAGTGTCTCTAAATTCACAATCTTCTACAAGCATATCACTACATCTTCCCCCCTAAGGAAAAGAGGTAAACAGTTAGATACATATAAAAGCTAGCTAATAATACATGCACTAACATCTAACAACACATAACAGTTATCTAAAAAAAACATGCAGAAGAACATTCCATAAACCCAGGATATGAACTACCTAAAGAGGAGAGGTTACTAGCACATCAGTCTCAAGTGAGTCTTTACCACCCACTTCCCTTACATATCCTAGCAAGTCTCTATGAGTCTTTCTGGACATTTGATGGTTCAACTAGATCTTCTCAGTACTGGTCCTTCGTTCAGGTCTGAATTCTCTTGTTCCCTGATGGCTTCATTACCATGTGTTGAAGATGTCGGATCTGTCGGGGAGGCACGCCAGAATCTACCTCAACTTCCACGGTGCTGGAACTTTCTGGAATAAGTCGTAGATCCCGTTGATTACATCAAAATGTGTCCCCTTGATCTGTGTGGGCCACATACGACCGTGGATGCAGTTGTTTTTTAATAGTACCTCTTTGTCCCCAGGTATTAGAGGAGTGATTCCTCAGGCACACTCTATCACCTGGGTTAAGGGATGGAAGATCACGAGCCCGTCTATCAAAATAATATTTCTGCTTCCTCTTCTGGTTTTCTTTCATCTTCTGAATGTTAGCATTGTTCCTAGATTGCAGCAATTTATCAATAATAGGTAAATTAGATCAGATCCTTCTTCCCATTAACAGTGGAGCTGGAGAAAAGCCTTTCTCCAGGGGTGTACTTCCGTAGACCAGCAATGCTGTATACAGATCACCTCCACTTTCAAAAGTCTTTTTCATCACATTCTTTACTGTCTGTATAGACCTTTCCACCAGTCCGCTTGATTGGGGATAATTTGGACTGGAGGTTTCATGATGAAAATCCCAATCTGAGGCAAATTGCCTAAATTCTGCACTTGAAAATTTTGGCCCATTGTCGCTGAAGACCTCATCAGGAACTCCATGTCTGGAGAAAATTCCTTTCATGCCTGTGCTCACTGAATTACTATTAGTTCCATTCAGCGTGCAAATTTCTGGATATGAAGAGTAATAATCAGTGACTATTAAGTAATCCTTGGAATGCCAGGTAAAGAAATCCACACCTACCTTCTCATAAGGTCTCCATGGAACAGGATGGGGTCTTAGTGTCTCTGCCTGTTGGCATGGCCTGTATTTCAAGTATGAAAAGCCGTTTTTTATCACATTGATAATATCGTGATTGATCCGTGGCCCATATATGACCTCTCAAGCTCATTCCTTGCACTTCTCAATTCCTAAGTGATCTTCATGAATCTTCTGTAACATTTCTTTTCGGAGGCTCCGTGGAATTACAACCTTACCACTTTTGACAATCACCCCATCTACCAGTCAGTTCATGTCTGCAGTTCCAATAGCCTCTTATACTTAGAGAGCAACTGCTTATTATTTCAGGCCATCCTTTAATTATCACCTCTTTGAGGAGTCCCAACGATTCATCTTTCTCAGTCTCTTCTCTTATGCATTGCAGTTTTCTGTTAGTTATGGGATTTGTGCTCATAATCATATCTACATAGGCTTGCACCTCTGTTTCCAGTGTCTTCTCAGGTGCCATGGGTGCTACAGCTCTGGAAAGTACATTTGCTGTGAACATAAATTTACCTGGTGTGTAGGTCACCAATAAATTGTATTTCTGCAATTTGATCATCATTCTTTGAATCCTTAAGATACAGTCATTTAGCAGTTTGTTAAATAATGCAGTCAAGGGCTTGTGATCTGTTTCAACTTCCACTCTCTGTCCATAAATATACTGATTGAATCTCTCACAGGCAAACAAGATTCCTAAAAGCTCCTTCTCAACCTGTGCATATCTAGTCTCTGCATCAGTCGGTGATTTGGAAGCATATGCCACAGGTTGCCAGCAATCTTCATGTTTTTGTAAAATCACAGCAGCCACCCAGACTGTGATGCATGCGCTGAAATTTTAAGGAGCTTCTCTGGAGCAAAAAATTTCAGTACTGGTTCCTGTATCAAGTCTTGTTTTAAACTTCTCCATGATTCCTCCTGTGCAGCCTCCCAGCACTATTCATTTTTGTCCTGTAGGATTTGTCTCAATGGTGCCGCCTTGGCAGAAAGATTTTCCAAGATAGTTAACCATTCCCAGGAACCGTTGGACATCTTTCTTTGACTGGGGACATGGCATCATTTCAATGGCTGAAATCTTCCTCTTATCCAGTTTTACACATTCATAGGAAACAATGTTCCCTATAAAAGTCAGTTCTCTAACTCCTAGCACACATTTGTCCTTATTTAGTTTGAAGTTTGTGGCTCTAGTTACATCCGACACTCGCTGAAGCCGACGATCGTGCTCCTCTTTTGTAGAGCCCCAGATGATGATGTCATCCATAGAGGTTTCCACACCACTAATATGTTCATAGATCATGTGTACACTTTTGTGATATACCTCTGGTGCTGAAGTTATACCGAAGGGTAAGCGTAAAAATCTGTATCTTCCAAAAGGAGTATTAAATGTGCATAATTTCGAGCTTTCCTCTGTTAATTTTAGCTGCCAAAATCCAGAGGATGCATCTAATTTACTGAAATATTGAGCATTTGCAAACTGAGCCATAATCTCTTCTCTAGTTGGTAGTTTGAAATGTTCTCTTTGTATAGCTCTGTTGAGGTCTCTGGGATCTAAGCATATGCGTAGCTGGCCATTACTTTTTTGCACCATAACAAGGGAGCTCACCCATTCCTTTGGCTCCTCTATTTTTTGTATTACTTGCATTGCTTCCATCCTTTCAAGCTCAGCCTTGAGTTTGTCATGGAGTGCAAATGGCACCTTTCTACACGGATGACTAACTGGAGGGATCTGCTTATTTAAGCGGATTGTATGTTCACCTTGCAAGCAACCCAATCCCTGAAACAGGTCCTGATATTCTTCAAGGAGTGCCTCATAGCCAGATGCAGCCCTATCTTGTAGTCAGAGCATCCTTTTTACCAGATTCAGTTTCTCACAGGCGGCTAGGCCCAAAATTGGTGTCACCTCCTGTGGCACTACAATGAAAGGCAGCTCGTACATGGTGTTCTTATGGTTAACATTAGCGAAGCAGTGTCCCTGCATAGGTATATTTGTTCCAGAATACCCAGTTACTTTTATGTTTGGTGGTCCCAGCTTGGGTCTTAGTCTCAGTCTCTCATAATCTCGTGTAGACAGAATGTTAACCTGAGCTCCTGTGTCCAGTTTCAGTGGAATGATTGTTCCATTCACTGACAGAGGCATTATCCAGTCCCTCTCACTAGGTTTGCTTGATCCCAGTACATCTACAAAGCACTCCTCCGTCTCACTGTCAGTAACTAAATGCACTTGATTTTTCCACCTTTGGGATCTGCAGCAGTTTGCAAAATGACTAAGTTTCCCACAGTTATGACAGAATTTCCCATAGGCAAAACACTGTTTGGGACCATGCCGTGATCCACACTGGCCACAAGACTGTCTGGATTCCGTCTTCCTGATAGCACGGGTTGGTTCCACATTGTGATTTGAACCACTCTGGCTACATGCTGTTTGTCTAAGTGCATGCACTGTCCCATCTGGTGAATTCAGCTCTTTTACTTGTGTTTTTACCATTTCAGTGGCCCTACATATTTGAAGGGTTTCATTCAAAGAGATCTCTCCCTCTCTGAGCAGTCTTTCTCTTAACACATTGTCTGTAATGCCATAAATGAGTCTGTCTTTGATCAGAGACTCTGCCAAGCCACAAAAGTTACAGCTTTTACTGAGTTTCCTTAATTCTGTAACATATTGGTCTATGGTGTTATCCGGTTTTTGCATGCATGTAAAAAATCTATGCCTCTCAAAAGTCACATTCATTTTTGGCAAGCAATATTCCTCAAACTTAGTCAGTATAGTGTTTAAATTCATGCTTTCACCATCTTGAAATTCAAAGTTATTATATACATCCAGTGCCTCCTCCCCAACAACATGCAAAAATATAGTTGATTTCTGGTTTTCATCTTTGTTCTGTGCTCCAATGGCAGACAAATACAACAGAAATCGCTGCTTAAACTTTAGCCAGTTTTCTGCAACATTACCAGATATTTGGAAAGGTGAAGGAGCCTATAAAATGGAGGGTTTCTCACCAGTAACCATCCTTCTTTGAGATGGGCTGCTCGGATCCATTCAGTAATAGGTGTCTCCATGCTGGAGTGCTGGATTGGTCAGAAAAAATTTGTCCTAGCATGTCAGGAGAGGGTAAGCAGCCTCTTCCCCTCGCACCACCCCGTGGCTATATATACGGTCACCTCCCAACCCCTCCTCAGTTCCTTAGAGTCACCAACTCCAGATGCAGGGGGATGGAGGGGAGGGACCTGAATGGATCCGAGCAGCCCATCTCAAAGAAGGACAGTTATTGTTGAGTAACCCACTGTTCTTCTTCGAGCGCTGCTCGGATGCATTCAGTAATAGGTGACTACTAGCCATGCTGATGGATGGCGGGCGGAGATGGGTCTTCTACCTTCAGCACAGCAACGTGCCCCATATGGGAGAAGTCCAGGCGCAAGAATCTAGCCAGAGTCAAGAGGCAAACAGGCCTTGACGTGGCCCAGAAGAGTCAAGATCTGAGGGCCAACCCAGGACAGGGGCAGGACCGAACCTGCCGAGACATATGAACATAAGCAAGTCGGGACAAGGTCACCATAACCGGAGTAAAAGACACAATGTGGACTTAGAGGGTTGCGTTAGATGCTTCATATAGGTGGAAACATGAAGTATGACAGACAGAAAACAGTGTCTGGCCATGGGCCTTGCAGCGTGGTCTTGTGGGAGAACGCTGGATGCCAACAAGTGCGGATTTAGCCATAATAGCCATGTCCCACATGAGAACGAAGAAAGAGTGGAGATGACTCCCTGAACTGATCATCCCAAGGCCTCAGCTGGAACCACAGAGTTATGAACTGATCTGGACGGCTACTGGGCATGCAGGGAGACGTAGGAGAATAACCTTAACCCTTGTCCAGGCCGCGACCAGACGTAGCAGCGTCTGGTTGATGCAAGTGAGGGTGAAAATACAGGGTTGGGGGGCTGGCCCCCGAAAACGACTGAGAAGGCTCGCAAGACACTGAACAGCAGCATATAGAGGTCCAAGCTGAGTAGAACAGAGGGCCTATGGTATGCTAGCTATAAAACCGGGTAGTGCGCGGGCACATGTTTTCAGCCGAATCAGGTACCAAGGACCGGGTTCTCGCAGGAGAGAGGCTCTGGGACATAAAAGCCACAGAGAGGCAAGGTAGCCTGAGGCAGTGCTATTGAAGGGTACTCTGGGGTTAGAGGACCGAATGAAGTATTGTCCCCAACCGGAAAGTCGGAAGCTGATTTGAGGGAGTACGATCCCTCAATTCCTGGATATTGCAGGAAATAGGCTCTAGCTTGATTCCCTCTGTCAATCACACCAGTGGACGGGCAGTTTATGTCAATGGTTCCTCAAGAATTGAGGAGAAACAGCAGTACTATTGGGGGTCACCGACGCCCGTGGGCGTAAGCCCACGGTAGAGTTATAGGTCTGCAAGCAGACGTAGTGGGAAGGCCCCAAGAAACAAAGGGGGGGGGCATGCCCTGCCAGCGTACATGACCGAGAGGCAGAAAAAAGTCAGCTACAAGTTCCTTGGAAAGGATCCCCTCTGCCTACATGTAGTCTCCTGCCCACTTATGATGGGCTGGTGACACAGGGGAGGGCGCTGATGAGAGAAGGCCTGATAGGGTGTCCCCTCGCTGTTCCCTTTATGTTGAGATGTGACTATGTGTCCTCTCCTAGGTTCCCTCTCTCGGGGATCGAGGGAGGTACACCCAGCCCCTGCTTATGAGCAAGGGGCGTAAGGAGAATTGATAACCACATTTGTGAGGTGGGCTTAGAACGAGGGTTCCTAGGGTAGGAAGCCTGGTCATCACTGAGATCACCACAAGGTAAGGGTGTGGAGCCATAGTTCCCATGAGGGAGGGAGTGGGTATGGTGGGCCGTTCTCTTTGGCCCTCCCTTGAAGGCTATGATCCACCCTGGCTAAGCAAATGTGTCCCCCTCGATGAGTAGGAGGTATTTCTTCTCGAATTGGGGTCAGGGTCACAAAGGCTGGTACACGTAGAGCTGATGGTACGCGACCGGAGGTATCCCCCTTCCCTTGACCCGGACTTGGGAAGACCTACCAGAGGGAGGCATCAGGGTCACAGGTGCAGTCCTGTGTGTGGGTAGGCATCAAATATGCACGTCTCAGAGCCTCTGCAGTGGTGCTGGGGCTACTACGAGACGCGCCTCTCATCCCAGGCAAGAGTGTTGGTGTGGAAGCTGCAGGTTAGAAGGATGGAGGAAAATAGAGTGATCAGGAACAGTCAGCATGGATTCACCAAGGGTAAATCATGCCTGACCAACCTCATCGCCTTCCATGATGACATGACTGGATTTGTAGATGCGGGAAGAGCCAATGATGTGATATACCTTGACTTTAGCAAGACTTTTGATACAGTTTCCCACAACATTCTCACTGGCAAATTAAGGAAGTATGGATTGGATGTGTGGACTGTAAGGTGGATAGAAAACTGGCTAGATCAATGGTTTCAGCATGTAGGAATCATTGGTTCCATGTCAAGTTGGCAACCAGTAATGAGTGGTATGCCCCAGGGGTCGGTCCTGTGGTCAGTTCTGTTCAGCATCTTCATTAATGATCTGGATGATGGGATAGATTGCACACTTAGTAAGTTTGCGGATGCTACCAAACTGGAGGGAACGGTAGACACCCTAGAAGGCAGGGACAGGATTCAGGGAGACCTAGACAAATTGGAGCAGTGGGCCAATAGAAATCTCATGAGGTTCAACAAGGGCAAGTGCAAAATCCTGCACTTGGGCCAAAAAAACCCCATGCACTGCTACAGGCTGGGGAGTGATCAGCTAAATAGCAGCACTGGAGAAAAGGACCTGGGAGTCATGGTTAATGGGAAGCTGGATATGAGTCAGCAGTGTGCTCTTGCTGCCAAAAAGGCCAATGGCATACTGGGCTGCATCAGAAGAAGTGTTGTCAGCAGATCGAGGGATGTGATCATTCCCCTCTATTCTGCACTGGTGAGGCCACATCTGGAAAACTGTGTCCAGTTTTGAGCTCTCCACTACAAAAAGGACATGGACAAATTAGAGAGAGTCCAGCGGAGGGCAACAAAAATGATCAAAGGGCTGGAGCACAAGCCCTATGAAGAAAGACTGAAGGAACTAGGCTTTATTTAGCCTGCAGAAGAAAAGACTGAGGGGGGATTTGATAGCAACCTTCAGCTACCTGAAGGGATGCTCCAAATAGGATGGAGCTTGACTGTTCTCAGTAGTAACAGAGGACAGAACAAGGAGCAATGGTTTCAAGTTACAGCTGGGGAGGTCCAGACTGGATATTAGGAAAAACTTTTTTCATAGATGAGTAGTGAAGCATTGGAATAAGCTACCTAGGGAGGTGATGGAATGTCTGTCTTTGGAGGTGTTCAAGGCCCAGCTAGACAAAACCCTGGCTGGGATAATCTAGTGGGAGTAGTCCTGCTTTTTTGGCAGGGGGTTGGACTAGATGACCTTGTGGGGTGCCTTCCAACCCTATGATTCTATGATTCTATGTCCAGGAAGGGAGAGGAGGGGAGAGGAAGAAAGGGGCGGTTCTCCATGTGTGTTCAAAGGATTCACTGCTTAAGGAGTGTGGGGCTGGACCACGGTACCTGGGTACCATCGGTGCAGGCAGGGCGTCTTTATATTGTCGGGCCATGTCGCCCTAGATCAGAGGTCTGCTGGCGCAGTAGCTAATGGAAAAAGGTGGAGGGGGGAGGAAGATGGTTCCCACCAAATCCCGTTCCCTTTTCGAGGGGAAAAGGGTGTGTTGACCATCTACAATGATGACGCCCTGATGCCTCTATCCCCGAGGTTCAAAAGTGTGGTGGTGGCGAGATGGGTAGGCCCCTTCCTGCGGGAGAAGGGGCAAGGACCCAGCTTTTGCAGTGGATGATGCAGTGGAATGAAGCTCCCCTGTGGTCCCACTATGGGAGAAAAAGGGTGGGAATTCGGGGGGGGAGACTAAGTTGGACGGGTGGGTCCATGGGGGAGCAGGCCAAAGTATTTGGCCTCTCCTTGGGGATCTCGAGCAGTGCCCGCACCTGATAGGGTTTCAGGGGGAAACAAAGTGTCCCCCTCAAAGGGCAGGTCGAGGACCGCCTGCTATGCATTAGTGGGCACTCTAGCCTCCCTAAGCCATGCCACACTGCGGATGGTTACCACCGAGGCCACGGTGCGAGTGGCTGTGTCCACCGCATCACCAAAAGGAGATCTTGGGAGATTACATTGCCTTCCTCCAGAAAGGCATCATACTCCTCTCTGGCCTCAGGTGGAAGCAAGCTTCTAAATTTTGCAAGTGACTCCCACACATCCAGCAAGTACCTGCTGGTTATAGCTTCGCTGTTTGCCACTCACAGTTGGAAGGCGGATGAGGAGTAGACCTTACGGCCCAACAGGTCCAGTTCCCTGGCTTCCCTGGAGGATGGGAGGGGGTCACTGGGGGGGCTTCCTGGGGCCCATTGCCATCTGGACTACATCCCTTGGGGGAACCAGGTGGCCAGCAAGAGAGGGAAAATCCAACTCGGGCACCTGATATTTAACGCTCACCGTGTCCGAGACTGGGGGAATAGAACTTGGGCTCTGCCACCGGGAGCATGCGAGGTCCCATATGCTCAGGTGGGGCAGAACTGCTAAGGGTTCCGTTGAGGCAAAGGCTGGCCCGAAGAGGGTATCGGGGGGGAGACTCAAGGGCTGCACCTCCATGCCTAAATGGGCTGTAGCCCAGCACAACAAATCAAAATGCGCCACAGGTTTCCTGTGTAAGACTCTGGTGCTGGAGAGAATGTAGTACCAGGAGCTCACCGTGGTGGGGAGGGAGTTCCTTGAGGTGACCATTCCTGAGTCTTCAAATGGAAGGGCGATGGGACCGATGTATGGCGCCGATGCTGTTTGGAGCTCCTGGAAGGTCTAAATATTGCACTGGGACTACTGGGGCGGTGCTGGCGATGACGGGGTAGTATCAGCCCCCGCTGGAGTGGAAGATAGGGGGCTGTGTGGTGAGGGCGAAAGCCCCAGGTAGATTCAGGCCTTTGATATGAAGGCCAGTTTGCCCCTTCTGGTTTGGAGTGGGACAGGGCGTGTGGGGAGTAGCAGGAGGGCTCGTGCAGCCTCCACCGCTTCTGGGGTGGATGGCAAGAGGAGTGACTCCATTTGGCCCCGTGAGAAGTCCTCACCTAATTCAAATTAAGGAATTCTTTAATTAAAGCTAACAAAAGCTTAGACTGAATTAGCAAGACTTGCTTTTTAGTTTGAGCTAAGTCCTTAGTTCGATCCTTAGTTAGAACTAAGGGCAGTGTAGATTAACCCTCAGTTCGAATTGAGGGCAGTTAGTTAGTATTTACAAAGTGGACTAATTCAACTTAACTTTAAGTCGAATTAGTCCACTTTGTTAATTCAAACTAATCAGTTTCAGTTTAGTGCAAACTATACTGAAACTTATTACTTCAAATTAACAAATTCAAACTAACATTTCCTAGTGTAGACATAGCTGAAGTGAGCTCTTCCGTAGCACAGCCACAAGTTACAGGTCTATTAAGGGAGTGGGTGGGTGAAGTTCTGGTGCCGGAGCAGTGCAGAAGGTCAGACTAACTTATGAAATTGGTCCCTTCTGGTCAATAAGACAATATGCAAAAATCAGTCAATGCTGCAATAAAGAGGAACCAGTCATTCTCGTTCGAGCGTGCTCGGATAGATTTGGAAATAGCTGTCTCCGTGCCGGAGTGCTGGATGGGTCAGAACATTTTTGCTCTAGCCTGTCAGAAGAGGGCAGGAGGCCACCGTCCCCCACGCCACCCTTTCGCTATATAGGTGCACACCGCCTGGCCCCTCCCCAGTTTCATTTCTTCCGTGTCAGCGTCTGTGGTGGAACTACCTGCTCCTTGCTTCACAAGCAGCCTGGCCTCGTCGATCTTGAATGAGCCTCTCGCCTGACTGGGAGAACCTGTTTGTGGACTTGGTCCCCCAAAAGAAGGTCTTCCTTTCCGGGCCGCAACACCGCCCTCCAGAGCTGTCCGTCCTGCTGGGATTTAAGCCCTGTACCGAGTGTGATAAGGCCATCCCGCAGATATCTTCCTCCCTATCCCTGAAGGGACTGTTTTCTGTTACACCCCAATCGCAAACCCTTTGGGCCCAAAAATCCAAAGGAAATATCCAGATAATAGTTTTGAAACCAACTAAACTTCCCCTTTTGCCGTTCAGTCATAGGTAGGAAGGCTTACCCCTCCACCTTTCAATACACCCATAAGCACAGCTCGTCTTCCCCTGCATCAGTATGGGAACCATCTTCACAGATGGTTGCTGCCCTGGGACCAATCTTCGCCCACCAGGGCATCGTCCAGTGGTGTCTCTTGCATAGCCACCCTGCCTCGGCACAGCCTTAGCACCGTGATTATCCCAGCTTTGCTACAGGAGACCCTCATTCAGGAGTCTGGTGGGTACAATTCCCTCCTTCCCATAAGACCCAGGGCTCTCAGTAGCCACATCTTAGATAACATACCCTGTCCTAAACTGTTGTGACAGAGTTTGGCTTTAATGCTCACTCTTCGTGAACCTGAAATTCCTCTCATTGTATGGGAATTTGGGAACGGGCTCACCCTTGTTAGAGCTCATCTTCCAGTAGGACCTATACTTTCACTACCATACTTGTGGAGGAGAATCCAAATATACCTTAAGCAAAAAAAAAAAGAAAAAGAGAGAGAGAGGAGAGGGTGGGATGCACCCCAACAGGCAGCATCCCCCTGGCCTGCCACTGTGGAGGAGCCTGTCTCCTCCGTACAACCTGGGGCTCCTTCCTGGTGGGAGCATCAATCCTAACGGTCAGCCCGATGCAGTCTTAACTGGGCTTGGCCCCTTCCCTGCATCGGTCTTCCCCAGCGGGGTGAGACTATGTAGGCCGAAGCGTGTGATTTCGTAGGCTGCGGATACTAGCAAGCAGACAAACCAGGCTTATGAGCCATTACCAAGCCACAGCCCGAGATGTCCAAACCCCTCGCTGTAGCATCCCTACGGCTGCCTTCCTGTTGAAGAAACTCTAAAGAAAAGGAAAGGGAAGGGGGTAGATAGTAGCACTACTACCTCGTTGGCATGCAAGGATTCAGTTTCAGACATCCCCCCCGGGGGGATTTCGTCACAATACTACCTGTGCTTCTCTTATTTACGTCCATAGGATGTACCAGGCGTCTGGTGGTTCCATCACCTCGTTATGAGTGTCCCTGTCGGGACATCAACCATTGTCGTCAATGTCCCGATAACTTCTTGTACTAGCTCTCTGTACCTTCTCTGCATTCTTCCCTCCCACTCCAGCTGCCCACCCCTCCTGTGGGATACTGAGTGCGCCAGATTCATATACCTGAAACCCTCTGGCAGGCATGTCATGGCCGCAGGTCCCGGGAGAACCACAGCCCCCTTTCAAGTCTCCGTCCTTACTTCTTGATCTATAGATGCCTTACAATATCAAACGGAGAGAAGAGTCTCCCTCTCCTCTGGTTTTTCTTGCAGGGCTGATAACCACCACTGCCAGCCCAGCAAATTCGGGGTTCCAGGAGCTTCTCCGTAAGCTTCAGGCTAACTCCCATCATGGCCAAAATACTAAAATTCCTGCCCTCCACAGGGTCCCTGCCAACATCCTTCGAGAAGAGCAGTTAAAGATGCATCCTTGAACCATGATCTGCTGGCACCTTGTAACCTTAAGCCACCATGCCCAGGCATACCATCTTTGCTCAGGCAGTTTGGGCCTAATTCTCCACTGGGTTATGCCCTACATCTCCAGGCTTACCTTCTGGGATGAAGGTCCTTGGGCCATTTGCTTAGACTCCTGAGAACCTGATTGCTGGTCATTTACCCATGTCGGAGTTCTGCTGTGCTGAAGGTGGAAATGCCAGCTCCACCCGCCATCCATCAGCATGGCTAGCAGTCACCTATTTCTGAATGTGTATCAGCAACATTCGAAGGAGAACGGTGGGTAACTTACCAGTAACCATCCTTCTTTGAGATGGGCTGCTTGGATTCATTCAGAGCCCGACCTCTGTCCTCACATTTGGAGTTGATGACTCTTAGGAACTGGGGAGGGGCTGGGTGGCGGCCAAATATATAACCACAGGGTGGGGTGGTGGCGGTGGCTGCCTGCTCTCTTCTGACAGACTAGATCAAAAAAGCTCCGACCAATCCGGCACTCCAGAATGGAGACGCATATTTCTGAATGAATCCGAGCAGCCCATCTCAAAGAAGGACGGTTTCTGGTAGGTAACCCACTGATCCCCGCAATAGAGTTAGTTAAATAAGTTAAGGGGCACCTATTGCTTTAGTTGAAGGTACAAGGCAACACAAAACGAGGAAGACTGATATACTTGCTAATGGAAGATACTTGTTAAAGATTCTGAGACCTGGGAAATGGAGACAATGAATTTGCATGAGAACGAGATTGTTTCACAACCATTGCTGACAATCTTTAGTTCTTAATCTAAGTCATCATATGTCAGAGACAGCTCCTTTCATGATATGGGTGCCCCACATAATCTGTTAACAAGCAGCATCTCAGCCTCCTTAGGGTCAAAGTTCCCGCTGATATTGGCTACAAAGGACTGAAAAGTTCCCACTGTTGACACAACATTTGAAAAGAGTATTTTTCCCAAGAAAACTCTATCAGTTTTTTCCCCTTTCCATCCATAATTTGCTAGAAAATGTTTTGAATCAAAATTGAAATAAAATAAAATAAAATAAAATAAAATAAAATAAAATATTCTGTGTAAAATCTGATTTGGGTTGCTGTTATTGCTGCAATTTTCAAAGTTTTTGCTTTACTGATGAACACACAATGATCTGGAGGACAATCCCCCCCCCCGATGGAGAAATGCATTTGTGTTGAAAAAATTGTAAAGAGAACTGAAACTCATATTAGTGCCTTCCCCCATCACACATCTTGTGCAGCATGAATTTAACCCTAGGCATCATTTCTGCTCTGAATTACAGGCATTCAAAGGCAAGGTGCACCAGTAAACATGCCTTCCATTGAGCTGGGGAAGAGCAGATGATAATGGCAAACAAAAACTGCCGTGTCCTTGAGCCCCCCACAGATTCACTTATGGTATGTCACTGACAACGGCAAAATCGCTGTCAATGGCTTGGTTTTCCTGGAGCAGTTCACAACAAGTTTGAACTTCTTGCACCACTCCCGGAAGTTGGCCCTGGAAGTCCTGGGGGGCAGGGGGCATAGGGGAAAGCCAACTGCAAGGGATTTACAGTCGACTTTTCCCTGATGTGTACTGGCAGCTCAGAAAGTCGCCACCAGTGACAGAAGGAATTTTACATTTCTTGCATAACTGGTGGTCGATTGCCACCAAAAAATACCCAAGAATAGACTAGGGCTTAGTCAAGGTCTCCTCTGCTCACTTCATTTTTTGAAATCTTCACTTCTCAAAGGAACAGGCACCACACATTCCTCCATGGAAATCAGTGGGAGCTAATTGCTTCTGAAAATCAGGCTATTTATCTTTAAGCAGTCCTATCTTTGAAGTGGGACAACAAAAGTTCACTGATGGATCCCAAAGGGCTGATTCATTTAACTGGAAATGGGCTTGGTAACAATGTCACTAACTCAGTTAAATATGATGTTTCCAAATTCCAGTTTCATCTCCTCCTCTTTCTGAATGGTGAAGTAGAAGGAGGGACTTGAGCAATGACAGACGTATGATTCCAAAATGGGAGAAGGTTGGGGATTTTCCAGAAAAGATGATGATTCGAGGCAGGAAATTAAGGTGGTGGGAGAAGAGCAGGTTTTGGTTGCTACATACAGATTACTCACACTTTCCATCCAGATTCCTCTCTGCAGGAAATAAGGCTCAGAAGACTTATAAAAGATCTCCTGGCACAGTGTTCCTCAATCCACTTGGCTTCTCAGTCACTTCCTCCAGCAGGTGAATTCGGTAAGTCTCTTTCTGACTATTGAAGGCTACCTTTGTGTTCTTCATTTACTTGACCCTTTGTTAGAATATAATCTGGTTATGCTAAGAATAGTTCTGTAAAAATGATGCTGCTTTGTACTGTAATCTAAGGCCATCAAAGCAGCTTAAATGTTTGAGATGAGAGATTTTGCATTTACCAGTTTCTTTTCTCTTGGTTCATGAAGGGTTTCCAGTGTTCTTGCAAAGTACAGCTTGAACAATATCATAGGCTCAGGATTCATGCTCTAGAGCTTGATAGCTCCAACACTCTGAGCTGTATTTTACAGCCCATGCACATGTATGTTGTCAACAAAACTACCTATGTAAGTTGCATAGTCTAGCTCTCTTAGGTGACATGCTCTAGAGTAGTGGTATTCAAACCTTTTCCTTTGGGACCCAGTTGAAAAAAAAAATCTTACATGCCCATGACCCAACTATTACATCATTGAGCATTGCATTCACTAGTGGGTCCCAGCCCTAATTTTGAAAACCACTGCTCCAAAGAGAGAGATATAATGCAACCAGCATCTCTCTTGTCAGATGCCTCAACCAAAGCAGGTGGTAAGCCCTCCAATAGGAGTCCTAGCTAGCATTCTTAGAAGCAGGATGGCTGTGTCGCCATTGCTCGGAGAAAATAACTGAACTCCACAGATGGGTAACTGAGGGCAAAATAAATGGCATCTTTTCCACTGAGCTTTTCAAAGAAGTCCAAATTCCATTCAAATTCACTACCAATTCAGCATCCAATTCCCTTAGGCTCTTCTGCAAAACCACTATCTGCAATGTAAGGAAAGTTAAAGTATCAGAGGATTATCATGTGTTCACAGGGGCTGTGTTCTTACTTTCTTTCCAGGTTTACCCAACACTTAGAAGCATGTCTTATCAACATCAGCAGCAGTGTAAACAAACCTGCCAGCCACCACCGGTGTGTCCTCCACCAAAATGCCAGGAGCCATGCCCTCCACCAAAATGCCAAGAGCCGTGCCCTCCACCCAAGTGCCCAGAGCCGTGCCCTCCACCCCAGTGCCAGGACCCATGCCCTCCACCAAAGTGCCCACCTGTGCAGAAGTACAACTGAAGTGCTATTTACATTCACTGGAGCATCAAGAACCACAAAGTGTCAAGCAAATTAGGAACTTTCTGTTTGCAATGTAATTCATAATCATTTCTCTGGTGTTCTCCATGGATTGGCTTCCAGGTTGTTTCAGAGTCTCACTCATACGCTGGTAATTAATTCTATCCTTAATATCATCTAGAGAAACTGATGTAGTCTGCAACCGACTTTGTATCTCTGAAATACGGACATTTCACCCTCCAGAAATATATGGTATCATACACTTGTTCTGAGGAGTATATAGTAATGGAGTCAAGGCATTCTCCTTTTTCCCTTTGCATCTTTAAGTTAATTTAAAATAAAAATTATAATTCAAAGGATCCACTTGCCTCCATGATGCCCTCCACTCTGGGAGAGGGATTTTGAATAATGAGGGGTAAGTCCCCTCAAGGCCTAGGGATAAGTCCCCATCCTGATCAGACGGAGGCTGTGTCAGATATGAATCACCCATCTTCACCAGAAAGGAGGAGTGTGGAAGGGAGAGAAGGGTGAGCTCTTGTTTCTGAAGGGAAGAGTCCCACCACTGGGAGTTGAACACCTGCCGTGGGTAGGAATCACCGAAGGTCACTTACTAGACCATGAAGGAGGCTTGACAGTGATATGAGTGGTTATAGCCAAGCTGATAACCAAGGGTTAAGAGCTCTCTTGGAGTCATCCTGGAGAGGGTTTGTTAGGAGTGTCCCCCAGTGGGGTTCAAACTGAAGTTATGGTGGTGAGGATGAGTCCTCACCAGTAACATTTAAAAGGGGAAAAAGGGGTAAAAATGCCCTATTATTGGGCATTATGGGGGTGGAAGGTGTGGAAGTGGGCCCGGCTGGAGGAGGCCAAAACACTTCAACTCTCCCCTGGGGTCATGGGCAGTGTCCAGGATGGATGAGGTCTCCCCCGGAAAGAGGGCATCTCCACCAAATGGCTGGTTGAGAGTGACCGGCTGTAAGGCCGGAGGGACTCTGATTTCCATAGTTCGGGCCACCGTACTCACAGCGTCCCAGGATGTAAGAAGGAGGTCTTGGGAGGCTATTTTACCCTCCTCCAGGAAGGCCTCATACTGCTCCCTCGCCTCCAGTGGTATTAGGTGCCTAAATTTGTGGAGTGACTCCCACGTGTCCAACATGTATTGGCTAATGAGGGCCTCATTGTTTGCGACCCTCAATTGGAAGGCTGAGGAGGCATAAACTTTGGGGCCTAGTAAGTCGAGCTCCATAGCATCCATCGATGTCGGCAGGGTTTGGAAGGGACCTGCCCCGCCCCTAAGGCCACCTCGAGCACTGCACGAGGAGAGGCTGGATGTTGGATAAGTGAGGGGAATTTAGGCCCTGGGACTCTGTATTTGAGACCAGCTGTATCAGAGCCCTGGGAGCTGGAACCTGGATTTTGCCACTGGGAGGAGGCCAAGTCCCAAACACATGGGTGGAGGGGCACTGCAGCTAGTGCTGCCAATGAAAAAAGTGGCCCGAATAGAGTGTCCGAGGGGGACACAGAGGATTGAACCTCCATGCCCATGTGGGCAGAGACATGGCACAGAAGGTCAAAGTGCGCCGATACGTCACTGGTATAGGAGTACGGTACCAGGTTCAGTTTTCTCACTGGTGCTGGAACAGGGAGAAGCCTCTCGGGATTCTTGAGGTGGCACCAGAGACAGGAGAATGGCATGGTGCTGCGGGATGGTTCCACGGTACCGGAACTCCCAGGGGGCTCTGGTGTTCGGGGCTCTGGGGCTGGCAATGGCGAAGGTGAATGGTGCCACATTTTAAAGAATGGCTCACTTCCTTATTCTGGGCAGTACCGGAGAAGGGGGTGTAGTCAACAGGAGGAGCGCCCTCACTGCCTCCACTGCTTCCAGTGTCGACAGAGTTGGCACCGAGGCAGACTGGTCCTGGGGAGAGCCGCATGCCAAGGAGGCAGGGCTGCTTCGATGCTGCGGTACAGAGGACAGCACTGAGCTAGTCCTGCGGTGCCAGTTAGTGCAGTGGCGGGCGGCGGGCTACGGCACCGAGCTGGCACACTGTGCTGCAGGAGGTCCTCAATCCTTGGGGGAGGAGTGCTGGGCCTGAATATCCCCCCATACTAGCTACTGCCCCCACCCACCTACCTCTACCCCAGCTACTGTCCCCACACGCCTACCCCCCACCTCAGCTACTGCCCCCAGCTTCTCTCTCACTGCTGGTCCCCCAAACCTTCACCAACCCCTCCCCCCACCATGCCACACTTTCTTCCCCTGCTGCCCTGGGCCGATCCCCTACCCTGTGCCCTTTCCCCACCAGGCCAGCTCGCCTGTCCCTGAAACCACCCCCAGGGCTCCCCTACTTGGCTGCCATGTCACTGTGGAGCAGCCCCCGCCCAGGCTGAGGTTCCCACCCAGAGTCTGCTCTGATTGAGCATACTCAGTGACATTTCAACATTGCATCCTATACTTGGAAAGAAAACTTACAAAAATGAAATGTTATTCCATTTTTATACCTGCTTGCTGGAAATTTTTTTAAATATTTTATCACAATTTCTCCCCATTTTTCTACTAGCCTTGCTTAACCTCACTAGATCACAATTCCCCAGCTCTGCAAGAGGGTCATTATTCCAGTCCTCGTTTCACTAAAAGTCTGTTTATATGAAGAGCGCTTTACGTCATTTTAAAAAACAAGGAGTCCTGTGCCACTTAAAGAATAACAAATGTATTTATCAGATAAGCTTTCATGGAAGAAAATCCCACTTAATCAGATGCTTTGAAGATGGGGAAACTTAAAGAATGAGAGAAAATAAATTGAGGAAGTGTAAGTCATGGTACCAGGTCACACTGTAACAGCAAATCAAAGCAATTGTAAAGATGCAAACACTTGAGGAACAGCATATAGAAGATGGATTCAAATCACCTATTGTAATGAGAGAAAAATCTGAACTTCCTATTAAACCCTGAAGCCATGCAATCAAATCTGCAAATACATTCAATTTCCACACCTTCGCTTTGATGACTTTATCTGATATTCATCTGTCTGAGCACCACAGTTCATAAATCATCAATGGAGTGAGTAAGAAGATTGAAATGCTTACCCACTCCCATTCTGTAATTCCCCCATCCTCAAAGCATCTGACATAGTGAGATTTTTTACCACAAAAGCTCATGCAGTAAATACATTTGTTAGGGCTACAGTACTCTTTGTTATTTTTTACTGAACTAGATTAACACAGCTACCCCTTTGGAACTTTATGTTACTGTGTCAGCAACAGTACAACCATGTTTAGTGCTCCATTACGTGATCACTGTCCATATACACACTGAAAGACAGTGCCTAATGCAAATGACAATGGTGCTTAAATTAACAAGAAATTAGAAGCATTTTTATCAACTGTATATGGAAAATTGAAGCAATTTCTAAAATGCAAGCTGTTACATAGAATTCACTGAAATCCCATCAAATGCACTGGCATGAGGAGGCAAGGGACACAGACTGGGGAGGTCTTGGAGTCGGTACAGATATATAGATCAACCTTTCCCAGGTATCTGACTGAGGAACCTATCCCAAATGCTCTGACTTCAACAGATCCTCACATTTGGAATCAGGAAGGAAATTCCCCCAATGTCAGTTTTGCAGAGACCTTGTGGACTTTTAGCTTTACTCTAAATCATGAGGCATGGATCACATGTTGGTTTGAACTAGAGAGAATAATGGATTCTTTGTAAACCGAAGTCTTTAAATCAGGAAAGATATGTCTACACTTGCAAGGTAGTTCGAACTGAGGAGGCTCAAGCTGAACTAACTTAGTATCTGTCTACACTAGGCTTTCATTGTTCAAATTAAGGAATTCTTTAATTAAAACTAACAAAAGCTTAGACCTGCTGTTTAGTTCGAGCTAAGTCCTTAGTTCGATCCTTAGTTTGAAGTAAGGGCAGTGTAGATTAACCCTTAGTTCGAATTCAGGGCAGTTAGTTAGAATTTACAAAGTGGACTAAATCAGCTTAACTTTAAGTTGAACTAGTCCACTTTGTTAATTCAAACTAATCAGTTTCAGTTTAGTTCAAACTATCCTCAAACTTATTAGTTCAAATTCACAAATTCAAACTAACTTTTCCTAGTGTAGAGATAGCTGAAGTGAGCTCTTCCGTAGCACAGCCACAAGTTACAGGTTTATTAAGGGAGTGGGTGGGTGAAGTTCTGGCGCCCGAGCAGTGCAGAAAGTAAGACTACCTTGTCAAATTGGTCCATTCTGGCCCATAAGACAATATGCCAGAATCAGTCAAGGCTGCAATAAAGAGGAACAAATCAATCCCAGCAAAAGAGTTAGGTAAATAAGTCAAGGGGCATGTATCGTTTTACTGGCAGGTACAACAAAACACAAAACCAGAAAGACTGATATACCTGCTAATGAAAAATAATCATATTCATAGTGTAGTGGCTAGCCCTTCTGCTTAATATGCAGAAAGTCTTGGGTTCAAGCCCCGGTGGGGGTAGGACTTGATGATTTCATGAGGTCCCTTCTAATCCTATGATTTGACTGATAATTATTAAAGATTCTGAGACCTGGGAAATGGAGAAAATGAATTTGCACAAGAACCAGATGGTTTCACAACCATTGCTGACAATCCTTATTCATTAATGTAAGTCTGGAGGACAATCCCTCTCCCCCATGAAGAAATGCATTTTTGTTGAAAAAATTGTAAAGAGAACTGAAACTCCTATTAGTGCCTTCCCCCATCACACATCTTGTGCTGGATGAATTTAACCCTAGGCATCATTTCTGCTCTGAATTACAGGTGTGCAAACCCAAGGTGCACCAGTAAACATGCCTTCCATTGAGCTGGGGAAGAGCAGATGATAATACCAAAAAAAAAAGGGCCCTGTCTTTGAGCCCCCCACAGATTCACTTGTGGAATTTCACTGACAGCGGCAAAATCGCCACCGTCAGCTTGGCGTTCTGGGAGCAGTTTGCAGTGAGTTTGAACTCGCTGCACCGCTCCCAGAAGTTAGCCCTGGAAGTCCTGGAGTCCAGGGGGCATAGAGGAAAGCCAACTGCAAGGGATTTACAGTCGACTTTTCCCTGATGTGTACTGGCAGCTCAGAAAGTCGCCACCAGTGACAGAAGGAATTTTACATTTCTTGCATAACTGGTGGTCGATTGCCACCAAAAAATACCCAAGAATAGACTAGGGCTTAGTCAAGGTCTCCTCTGCTCACTTCATTTTTTGAAATCTTCACTTCTCAAAGGAACAGGCACCACACATTCCTCCATGGAAATCAGTGGGAGCTAATTGCTTCTGAAAATCAGGCTCCTTATCTTTAAGCATTCCTATCTTTGAACTGGGACAAGAATAGTTCATTGATGGATCCCAAAGGGCTGATTCATTTAACTGGAATTGGGCTTGGTAACGATGTCACAAACTCACTTTAATATGATGTTTCTAAATTCCAGTTTCATCTCCTCCTCTTTCTGAATGGTGAAGTAAAAAGAGGGACTTGAGGAATGACAAAAGTTTGATTCCAAAATGGGAGAAGGTTGGGGATTTTCCAGAAAAGATGATGATTCGAGGCAGGAAATTAGGGAGGTGGTAGTAGAGCTGGTTTGGTTTGCTGCATAGAAATTGCTCACACTTTCCATAGAGATCCCTCTCTGCAGGAAATAGGGCTCAGAAGACTTATAAAAGATCTCCTTGCCCAGTGTTCCTTAATCCACTTGGCTTCTCAGTCACTTCATCCAGCAGGTGAATTCGGTAAGTCTCTTTCTGACTATTGAAGGCTACCTTTGTGTTCTTCATTTACTTGACCCTTTGTTAGAATATAATCTGGTTATGCTAAGAATAGTTCTGTAAAAGTGATGCTGCTTTGTACTGTAATCTAAGACCATCGAAGCAGCTGAACTGCTTGAGATAAGAGATTTTAGCAGTTTCCTTTCTCTTGGAAGGGTCTCCACTACTCTTGCAAAGTACAGCTTGAACAATATCATAGGCTCAGGATTCATGCTATAGTGCTTGATAGCTCCAACACTCTGAGCTGTATTTTACAACCCATGCACATGTATATTATCAACAGAACTACCTATATAAGTCACATAGTCTAGCTCTGTTAGGTGATATGCTCTAAAGTAGTGGTTTTCAAACTTTTTCCTTGGGACCCAGTTGAAAAATAACATCTTTTATGCCCCTGACCCAACAATTACATCATTGAGCATGACATTCAATAGTGGGTCCCAGCCCTAATTTTGAAAACCACTGCCCTAAAGAGAGAGACATAATGCAACCAGCAGCTCTCTTGACAGATGCCTCAACCAAAGCACGTGGTAAGCCTTCCAATAGGAGTCCTAGCTAGCAAGGGAGCATTCTTAGAATGAGGACGGCTATGTCGCCATCGCTCGGAGAAAATAACTGAACTCCACAGATGGGTAACTGAGGGCAAAATAAATGGCATCTTTTCCACTGAGCTTTTCAAAGAAGTCCAAATTCCATTCAAATTCACTACCAATTCAGCATCTAATTCCCTTAGGCTCTTCTGCAAAACCACTATCTGCAGTGTAAGGAAAGTTAAAATATCAGAGGATTATCATGTGTTCACAGGGGCTGTGTTCTTACTTTCTTTCCAGGTTTACCTAATACTTAGAAGCATGTCTTATCAACATCAGCAGCAGTGTAAACAAACCTGCCAGCCACCACCGGTGTGTCCTCCACCAAAATGCCAGGAGCCATGCCCTCCACCAAAATGCCAAGAGCCGTGCCCTCCACCCAAGTGCCCAGAGCCATGTCCTCTACCCCAGTGCCAGGACCCATGCCCTCCACCAAAGTGCCCACCTGTGCAGAAGTACAACTGAAGTGCTATTTGCATTCACTGGAGCATCAAGAACCACAAAATGTCAAGCAAATTAGGAACTTTCTGTTTGCAATGTAATTCATAATCATTTCTCTGGTGTTCTCCATGGATTGGCTTCCAGGTTGTTTCAGAGTCTCACTCATACGCTGGTAATTAATTCTATCCTTAATATCATCTAGAGAGACTGATACAGTCTGCAACCGACTCTGTATCCCTGAAATATGGACATTTCACCCTCCAGAAACATATGGTATCATACACTTGTTCTGAGGAGTATATAATAATGAAGTAAAGGTGTTCTACTGTTTCCCTTTGAATCTTTAATTTCATTTAAAATAAAAGTTATAATTCACAGGATCCACTTTCTTCTAGTATTTCTTTTTTTTAACTTCCAACTCTGTATTCAATATTTTGTCTGCCTACACATTACTGTGGCTCAATCTCTGGCCTCACTGAGCTCCTCACACACATTAATAGATTAATCCTCACCATCAACCTGTGAATCAGAGAAATGTTATCTTTATGGTACAAGTGAGAAACGCAGAGAATAGTTGACATGGCCAAGATCACTCCTGTTGTCTGTAGCAGTGCTAGGAGCTTGGTTCTGACCCTCTGGAGTTCTTTTCTGTGATTGATTCACAAAAGCTATCCTTCTAATGGATCCCATTTTCGTCTCTTTCTCGGTCCACAAATCTGTTAACCCACCACAGTGTCCCACAACACTTTTCAAAAGCAAGAGTTAACGTGGCCATGTTAATATAGGAACATGTCCAATCAAATCTGCATAAATATTTTCTACCACGTACACATGCAGAGTCTTGTCATAGCTCACCAACACTTGGAATGGAGTTTTCAGGAGACGTGGGAAAGCACAGGAAAGAACCACTGCAGAGCAGTTCCCGCAATGCTGGGATCCAAAACAAAGATCAGGAAGAGATGGACCAAGTTAAAGGACTGGGACAAACTTATGAGTTGCAGTTTAGTGATGGGTCAAGAGTTTTGTGACTTGCAAAATCAGCTTATAAATACTCCTACTTTAAAAGATTGTGTTTGAATTGCACCTTTTGTGTAGGCTGCACACTCTGTGAAAATTTGCTTTCCAGAAGGAGTCTGTCTCCTATTGATATGGTCCTGCTTTTTCTTTACACAATCTGTTTGGGCAAGTTCTTTTATTTGTCTGATGAACATTTTTGAGAAGCAACCACAGGGGCAGTCAAACAATCAGCTATATTTCTTTGTCAATAATACACATAATAGGAGACAAGTCAGCATGTAAAGAAAAATAGCATTAATATAACATTTTAAAAACAATAAAGTGGAGTCCTTTTATCCCAAATCCCATCTAATAATGAATAAAAAAATAATCCAGATTTTAGAAAAACAAACAAGGAATCCTATGGCCCTTTTAGAAAGTAACAGATTTATTTGTCACATGAGCTTTTGTAGGAGAAATCTAGAAAACTCGACTAACTAATTTCGTTAAAAATAAAAAGTGCCTGATCTAAACCCATAATTCTAAAGAAACACTATCTTTTTCATTCAAATTGTTGAATTTCCTGCAAGTGTTATCCTACTGCAGAAATTCCTAAGTCATTATTAGGGACTTGGGAAAATCCTTTCCTATTCATTCAGAAGTCTCCTTTGAAGGTCCTCTTCCCTTGCTGCCTAGAAAAATAATCAAAGCTTCTGTTAAAAGGTCAAGCAAGGCTGGATCACTAATGCTAATTCCTTCTATTGACCCATTCCCCAACGCAAGAGCTGGGCACCGCAGAAGCTGCAGCTTTGGCCAAGTAGAGAATGCTCTGTGTGACGATAGACTCTGGCTACCCCTTTCGCAGTCCAAGAGGCCTTCACACATTGGATAGCAGAATTTTGGCTTTTTCCAAGATATTGACTTCTTTGAAAAATGGATTCTCTATGGAGTCTTATGAGGAAAAAAAAATTCTTGATTTATCTGGCTGTTCCGGAGTTCTCCACTTCTGACTGGGGTTTTGTACTGATGGTTTTCATTGACCGTCTTAATTAAGTGGGTTTACCTTGCCAAACATAAAAGATTTCATGTCCAAACTTACCCGTTTTTTGGTTTTTTTTTTCAATTTAAAGGAACCCATCAATTGAAAGTATATGGAGAATGAGAGGAAAAAGGAAACCGTCTGTTTAGAAAACTTCAGCAAAAACAAAGCATGTAAATTTTTTAAAAAATTTCTGAAAATGTATTTCTTTTCCACAAGTATATTGGCAAGTGCTGTGCCTTATCGGAGAACGTCTGACAGCCAAGAAAAAGTACAATTCCATAAAAAAGGTTGTTCACTTTTTTCAGTAAGTCACCAGTGAAAGACCTGTAAATCAAAGAGATTACAAAAGAATTTTTAATATTCACTGCATTTGCCTTATCTACAATTATTTTTATGAGCCACGGGAAAGGTCACTACTCATTCAGTACATTTCAAGTTACAATGTTAATTTCTAATGATTGTTTTGCTTTCTCTAAACACTGATTATAAAAGAGTCAGGAATTCAATATCATGGTATCTTTTTGTGTGTGTGCAGTCTAACTTGACATGAATGATCAAAGTTACTTTCCAGAGAAACAAACTTCTGGATTAAAGCCAATCTCAAAATATTAGGGTATGTCTACACACAGGCTATGTCTACATTGCTTAGCCCTTTCAAAAACACTTTGTTTCAAACAAGTTATTTTGAAATATATGCAAAATAATTATCTTGAAGTACCTTTTTGCAAAAATTATATTCTGGGAGAACAGTGCAGGGACTGCTCCTTGTCCTGAAATACCACTTTTTTTTTTTTTAAGGGAAAGTCTACACCAGACTTCCTTTTACAAGAAAAAGAAAAGCAATGGAAAAGATTGGCAAGCTTTTTTGAAAAAAGCCTTTGCAGCGTCCCACACTGACCTTTTTTGAAAAAATTATCTCAAAAATGGCTTTGTTTTCTAAATGTAACAAGGTTTAGCTTTGCCAAAAAAGCACGCCGGTATTTCGAGAAACTGGCACACTTTTTCAAAAAAGCTAACCCAGACAGCTTTTTTGAAAAAAAAAAAAAAGCCTTTTTTTGAGACACTTTTTTTGAGAAAAGCCATTGCCGGATGCCAGGTTCACGGGACTCCCTGCCTCCACGTGCCTGGCAACTGCAGGGGGCGCTGGGTGCGCAGAGCTGCCTGCCCCCACCACCCAACCAGCTGTGGGAAAGCTGGGAGCGTGGACTGCCTGCCCCTGTCACCCAGCCACACTTTTTCTTTCAAGACCCACATGCAGCTCCCGAGCCGCAGTTATGGCCACGCCTGCTACAGACATCGCAGTTTCTGTGCCTTGCCTGGAGCCAGGCACAGATGGCGTCTCTGCCCCATATCTGCAGGAGGAGGAGGGTCTCCTCCTGCAACCACACAGGGGCCTTTCATTGTCCCTGCACTGCAGCAGCACGTGCCTCTGCCATGCTGTCTGTGGCATCGAGGCACATGGCACCATGAAGGCTGGACATTTCCTCCTTCCTGTGCACCCTGGAAGGAAGAAGGGCAATCCACACTGGAATCGAAACAGTCGTTGTTTCAAAACAACACGTCTGAATGGTGTTGTTTCGAAACAGCCATTTTGATTCAATGGCTGTTTCAATTTCCTACATGGTTTTAGAGTTTTGAATCAAGGTTCGTTGTTTCAATATGACGGAACTTGTCATTTCAAAACAATGAAATTTTGCCTGGACGTGATTTTTTTTAAAACGAAACAACCATCTTTGTTTCGCATTAAAAACAACGTGTGGACGTAGCCATTACTAGATTAATCCTCACCACCAAGCTGTGAAGCAGGGAAGTGCTGTCTTTCTGGTACAAGTGATAAACTGAGAAACAGGAAGAATAATTAACTTGGTCACAAGTATTATCCTGCTGCAGTAATTTCTAGATGATTATTCAGGACTTCTCAAAATCCTTTCCTAAATTCAATCAGTTTTCTCCTCTGATGACTTCTTTCCTACCTGCTTGGAAAAACAGTCAAAGCTGGTTTTAGAAGGTCAAGTAATGCTGGACCTCTAATGCTAACCCTTCCCATTGACTCATTCCCCAGTGCAAGAGCCAGGCATGTCAATGGGCATTGTTTTGGCCATGTAGAGTGCTCTGTGCACCAGCAGGCTCTGGCTGTCGTCACAGACCAAATAGCTCTTTAGACATTGGATGGCAAGATTTTGGTTTTCTCCAAAATTGTGGCTGGTTTGTGAAATAAATTCTCTGTGGAAACTTAGGATGAAAACTTTGGTTTGTTTGTTTACTTGCTTGCTTGCTTGCTTACTTGTTTGTTTATTTGTTTAATGCATCTGCCTGTTATGGAGATCTAGAGTTCTGTTTATGGTTTTGTATTGATGATTTTGATGGATCACGTTCATTAAATGGGATTTTCTTGCCAAAAAAGAAAAAAAATCTTATTGTCTAAAATTATTCATTTTAAAGATTAAAAAAAAAAGGCTTAAAAGTCTGGAGAATTTGTAATCAACACTTAGAACAGAGTGTTCAGAATGAGATGTGGGAAAGCACAGGGAGGTACCATCACAAATGATTTCTGAAATTTTTGGATCCAAAACAAAAATCGGGAAGAAGTGGACCAAGTTAAAGAACTGTGATGAACCACTGGCTTGGATTTTAGTTATAGGCCAAAAGTTTCGTGACTTGTAAAAACATCTTATAAATATTCCTACCTGAAATGCTTATGTTTGACTTGTTTCTTCTTTGTAAGGTGAATACTGAAACTTTGCTTCCCAAAAGGATGATCTCTCCATCTCTCATTCCTATTATCCTGCTTCATCTTTAGACAATCCATTTGGGCAAATTTATTTATTTGTCTGATGAGGATTTTTGAGAAAGAACCACAAGAGCAGTCAAACAATCAGCTGCATTTTTTTAGTCAATAACATCCATAGTGGGAGGCAGTTCTCAGTGTAAAAACAAAGTATTATTGATATAACATTTTGAAATCAAATGCATGGAAAAAATCATATCTAATCTCATCTATTAATGAATAACAAAAATAAAACAGATTTTAGTTCCCACCGCCACACCTACAGTATTCCTAAGACATTCTCACTGCCACACCTTCCTTTTCATTTCAGTTATTTACCTATTCAGAAATCAGCTGAGAAGGAAGTATTTAAAATAAGCAGGTCACCTATGTTCTGAATGTCTCCATGTCCTGTGGTGTTGCCTTTACTAGCTCACATTTACATATCTGGCATACTAATAATTACCAGGGGTGTCAAACTCATTTGCTCTGGTGGACCATATTTGCCTTAAATAAACTTCAAGTGGATCATAGATAACATAAATCGAAATCCTAGGACACTGTTGTAGCATCACAATTGCTATATTTACCTTACTCAGCATTTTCAAAAACACTTATTTTGAAATAATTATCTCAAAAAAAAAACTTTTTTAAAAAAAATGCTATTTCAGGACAACAGTCTGGGACAGGTCATTGTCCCAAAATACCACGGCGTTTTTTTCGACAAGGAAAGTCTACACCGGACTTTCTTTTTCAAAAAAAAGCAAGGCAATGGAAAAGGGAGGGAGGCTTTTTTGAACAAAAGCCTTTTCCGTGTCCCACGATGGCATTTTTCAAAAGAGCTAGCTCAAAAAAGGCTTTTTTTCTATATTAAACGAGGTTTAACAATCCCAAAAAAGCACTCTGGTATTTTGAGATGCTGAAGTGCTTTTTTGAAAAAGCTAAACCCTCTAGCTTTTTTGAAATAAAACGCCCTTTTCAAGCCAGGATTTTTTAAAAAAAGCCATTGTGGGACATGGAAAAGGCTTTTTTTTTTTTTTTTTTTTTTTAAATAAAAAGCCTCCCCATCTCTTCCATTACCTTGTTTTCTTTCGAAAAAGTAAATCCAGTGTAGACTTACTTTTTCAAAATAAAAAAAGCCGCAGTATACTTATCCTGAAAAAGGTTTTTCTTCGAAAATGTTGGGTAATGTAGACATGCCCAAAGTACTGCATATGTGGCGCTGCACTCCACGAGACCTCTCTCTTTCGCTTTCTCTTTCTCTTCTCCCTCTCTCTCTTTCTGCCGGGGAGAGGGTGTGATTGCACAGAGCTCAGTCTCACATACCTAGCTCTCTGTGATATCCAAAACTTGCCTGTTCTGCGGCATTGCAGAGTGTTGGCTATGCAGCTAGCATCCCATCATCCACTGCCAGTTAGGGAGAGCGTATAGTCCCACTGAGTGCAGTCACAGCCCAGATGGAAGAGGTTTGTGGGTCATATCTCGCCTGTGGGCTGCATGTCTGATACCCCTGTAAGAGACATTCAGCAGAATATGCCCATTAAAAGTAAAAAGTTAACAAGCAAAACCCATAATTTCACAGAAACGATATTTTTTTCATGCCAAGTTGTTGAATCTCCTGCAGCTGTTATCATATTGTGGTATTTTCTTGACGGTTATTTGGGACTTGGGAAAATCCTTTCCTAAATTCATTCAAAAGTTTCCTCTGAAGCCCACTTCCAGTCTGCTAGGAAAAACAGTCACAGCTTTTTTAGAAGGTCAAGCAATGCTGGACCTCTAATGCAAAACCTTACTATTGATCCATGTCCCAATTCACAAACTAGTGATGGCAGGTGGCATTGCTTTGCCTATGTACAGAGTGCTCTAGAAGCCAGCAGACTCTGGCTAACCTCACAGCTCGAAGAGGCCTTTAGACATTGGTTGGCAGGATCTGTGTTCTTTTTCAAAATGTTGTCTTGTCTGTGAAATAAATTCTTATTGGAAACTTATAATGAAAACATTTTTTTATGCATTTACTTGTTCTGGAACTCAGGAGTTCTACTTGTGGTTTTGTATTGATGATTTCAACTGATTATCTTCATTAAATAAGTTTTTCTTGCCAAATAGTAAAAAAAATTCATTGTCCAAAATTACCCAGTATAAAGATTTTAAAAATGCCATAGATTAAAGTCTATGAAGAATTTAGAAAATAAAGAAACTCTGCCTGGTGAGAAAACATCAGCAAAATCAGAAAAACATGAAATTTTTGAAGTTTCTAAAAACATATTTCTTTCTACAATCATATTTGCAGATGCTATGCTATACCAAAAAATGCATGGGAGCCAACAAAAAATACAATCCGATACAAAGGTCTGTTCATTTTATTTTCAATAGGTTAGCAATGACAGGAACTAAATCAAAAAGCTTACAAAAGAATTCTTAAAATATTCTGAATTTATAATTATTTTTTCTACCCACAGAGAAAATCACTCATCAACTAATAGATTTCAAGTTACAACTTTAATTTCTCATAATTATTTTTCTTTTTCTAAACACTGATTGTAAAAGAACCAATAATTCAGTGCCATAATCTCTTTCTCTTTAAATTGGCCTCAATGATTAAAGTTATTTTCAAGAGAAACAAGCTTCAGGGTTTAACCCACTCTGGAAATACTAATATCAGGACTGCCAAATTCCAAAGAGGTCGCTGTGTTAGTCTAGTTCAGTAAAACAAGCAAGGAGTTCTGTGGCACTTACAGACTAGCAAATTTATTTATTGCATGAGCTTTCATGGGACAAAAAACACCTGATGAAGAGGGATTTTCTCCCATGAAAGCTCATGCAATAAATAAATTTGTTAGTCTGTAAGTGCCACCAGACTCGTTTGTTTTAATATCAGGATTGTTGCTAGCATGTGATGTGTAGTTGTTGACTGTGTGCATGTCTCCATGTATGTGTTGTCCCAGCTACGTGCAGACATGGCACTCACAATTGTAAGAATCAACATGACCACAGATCTGTTGAGCAATGAAGGCACACAGCCAGGTTTATTGCAACACAGCACAATGATAAGTGACCTATATTTTACAAGTACACTTAAACTCTGAGCAAAACAAAGGAGGAATCTGTTATCACTTTTAAAGACTAACAAAATTGTTTGTTTGCATGTTTGTTTGTTTGTCTGTCTTTAAAAGTACCAACAGACTTCTTCTTTGTTTTGCTGAACTAGACTAACATGGCTACCCCTTTGGAACTTAAAATGAGTGCTTTCTTTACAACAGAATGGCTCAATTAATGGCAGGACTTTCTGTCATCCTCAAGCATGGATAAAGTTGTTCCCTTTAAGATCCCTTTTTTATACACCATTGTAAGTAATTTCATTCTGCTCCTTCGATACACATAGTTGCCACCCCCTTGAGGTAATACTTGCCATCATCTTGAGCTTGTAAAGTCACAGCCTGTCTGCCTATGATTCTGGTCTGGTCTGGTCTCTAATTTAGCTTTGTAACAGACTTGGCCATTCTTTTAGCTTAGGCCTTTCTTAGCTGGTTCCACTAGGCCTCAGATCTCATTCTTGTCCTATTATTCTGAGCCTCTTGTTTCAGGCTCTTACTTCTGACACTTTTTTGTCTTTTTATGGAGAAGGCATTTACCCATTGTCCAGGAAAAGCATAATGTATAGACAGAAATGACCCAGTGGGCTAAACACTATTATGTGGCCACCTTTTACTGACATCTGCACACTCATGCCACATCTGTCCCTTAGTCTGCACATTCCCTTGTATGACTGACGGATATATTTTATTTTTCAATTATTTTTAGACCCTTATGGTGGGTCTGGGAATGTGAGATGCAGGACTTTGCTTGTGGAATATAATTTTGCGACTGAGCCTTGGAACACCCCCAAATAATGAATATACATGGATGATACAGTTATGTTGTATGGATTTAACGTGTGTGTATAACTCCACGTTATAATTTCCTTTTTCAAACTGATGTTGTAGTTTGGCCCTTTACTTTGGTACCACAGATAACAACATACTTGTGTTAGGGAAATTATAGTTGCCACCTGTGTTATCCTTAGTAGTATGCTGACTGTTTTTGAAGCACTGTATACTACAATGTGTACTAAAGTGCTATGTACAGAATAAGTGAAATAGACATTTGGAGTAGTGATGTTACAAATGAGGCCTTTATACATGAATTTCTTGTGATTAGTTACTACACTGTACAGTCTATCCATGTTATAGGTTAGCCTTACTGCTGGTTGTTATCCACTGGTAAGCTTTGCGTGGTGGGAAATAAGAGCAGCTAGCTTCTCTTTTCCATTGGCTGTATTGCTCTGTGAGACACCAGTAGCTGACGCAGATCCAATTGTTTCTTACAGATGCCATCTTCCATATAGTCAGCTGAATGGACGGTACCCAGTTTATTAAATTTGATTTAATATTGGTACCTAAACACTGAACAAGATTGCTTTGAGTAACCTGTGCCTCAGTCAGGATTCAGTGTCACTAACCAAACATTGTAACTAGTACCAATAGGGAATTGCTTTACACATTTTATAGTTATTATGTAAGTTAATAATGGGGGCTGGGGAGTTGTTTGTTTTCTAACCAATTTTAATCTTTATGTTTTGTGCTGCACTGTTTTTTTAAGTTTTACCTGTATATTGGTTAAACGGTTGAGCAATGCTAAGCACATTATAAATGGATTACAATGTATGGCAGCACAATAATACCGTAATAATATAGTTGTTTTTACACAGCAGCCAAATTCAATTTAAATAACCTATTAATTCTCAGTCTCAAGTCCCTTTACAACACCAACCAGAGCATGAACTTGTTCTTCATACACTGCAATGTCTGTTTCAATGGCCTCATGCTTTTTTGTGTCAGCCCCGTCTGCTAGAAGGCCAAAACCAAAGTTACTTTGAGAAAACAGACATTGTTTTTGACTCAGCTAAGCTCTTCTCATAGCTGCCTCAGAATCAAATCCACATTCAAGTTCTTCCAGTTGTCTCATGAGCTCATTTCATAGTGCCAATTCTCTTTCAAATTCCAAAGGGAAGCCATGTTAGTCCAAGTCAGTAAGATAAACAAGGAGTCCTGTGGCACTTAAAGACTAACAAATTTATTTATCTCATGAGCTTTCATAGGAGAAAATCCCACTTCATCAGACACTTTGAAGATGGGGGAACTTACAGAATGGGAGGAAATAAATTCAGGGAAATGTAAGTCATAAGATCAGATCACACTGTAACAGCAAATCAAAGCCATTGTTAAGATTCAAACACTGGGAAACAACACATAGAAGAGGGTGAGGTCAAATCACCTGTTGTAATGAGAGAAAAATCTGAAGTTCCTATTAAACCCTGAAGCAATGCAATCAAATCTGCAAATACATTCAATTTTTACAGCTTCTCTTTGATGACTTCATCCGGTATTCATCTGTCTGAGCACCACATTTCATAAGTCATCAATGGAGCGATTAGGAAGATAGAAATGCTGACCCATTGGTTTTAGAATATTGTGATTTCTGATGTCAGATTTTTGTCCATTTATTCTTTTGCACAGCAACTGTCTTGTTTGTCCACCTTGTTAATGTCTGTGATGAGTTTGCCCTCCTGCAACATGCATAATTTCTGATTGTTAGCCCTCACTTGGTCCAGCTAATGGTTTTCTAGCTGACTGTCAAGTCAGTTATCTAAGTGTGGTATGTTGAGTTGTACACCAGATCAGTCTGTATTTATAAAGTACTTCATTTTATTTATTTATTTTGATTCCTGGGTTCCTCAGTAGTGATATCTTTTTGAGTCTTCAGGGTGTGATACCTTCCAATGTCTTTGATCTGTGGTATACAACCAGAAACATCTAAGTAAATTAACATAATGAAGTTCTTCTTGCCTGTTTAATATTTCTTTTGTTTTCAAAAACCAAAACTTAATACACAGATTTTTTACAATGCCATAGAGACCAAAATCTTTATAAAAATGTTTGCAATTGTTGTACAGACATTTGTTTTTACTTTAGGCACATAAGTAATATTTTTACACTAAATATAATATGTAATTGCTAAAATAGATTTTCACAATAATCCATGAGGTGTACAGTTTTTCCCTGCTGAGTACTGTGTTTGAAAAATGATTTAGTAAAAAAGAATTTTTTTTTTTACCCAAGCTTTTTAGGTTCAATGTGCTTTTAGTTTCTATTCCACTCTCATTAACTGTTTAGAGGAGGGGTCAGCAACCTCTGACACGTGCCAAACGTGGCACACAGGCCACTCATGCTCCTTGCTGGCCCCGGCCCCCAGGGCAGCCTCGGGCCACAAGACCCATGTACTGTGGCTCCAGGCCCCCACTGGCTGTGCTTCCCCACTGGGGAGTGTGGTCAGCAGCAAGGGCGTCGCTGCCCCGGGGAGGGACCCGGGGCACAGGCCCAAACCCCGCCCCTCGCCCGCAGACCCTGCCCCCAGTCCACAGGCCCCGCACCCTGGCTGGGGACAGGGCCGGAAGCCACCACGCTGCCACAGGCGGCTAGGCCCCACATCCCCGGCTGCAGACGGGGCCAGAAGCAGCCGCGGGCGGCTGGGCCCCATATCCCCAGCTGGGGACAAGGCCGGAAGTGGCCACGGGCGGCTGGGTCCTGCATCCCCAGCTGGGAATGGGGCCACCACAGCCAGCTGGGCCCCAGATCCCCAGCTGGGGACGGGGCTGTCGCTGCCGCGGGCAGCCGGGCCCTGGATCCCTATCCAGGGACAAGGCTGCCGCGGCTGCCGGTAGCTGGGCCCCGGATCTCCGGCCCGATTGGACCAGAGACTGGGAGGGGGGTGGCTCTGCCAGATCCGTGGCACCGGCACTGGGATTCGGGGCACATGCCCTGCGTGCCCAGTGCCAGCGACACCTCTGGTCAGCAGGGAAAAAGAAGCTGCAGTGCAGTCTCCTGATGCCTGCTGGCTTTGCCCCTTGCTTGGAAGAGCTGGTGGAGGAGAGTGGGGTGGGTCAGCCCACCCAGAGCCGCTGCTGCAGGTGGGAGCTGGTCCCAGCCCTAGCTGGGGACTGGAGGCCACCTGCTGGCAGGAGCCAGCCCTGGTCCTAGTCTGGGTCCCAGCTGGGAACCTGAGGCCTGGCCCATCCCCTTCCGGGGGGAGATGGTGCTGAGGGTGCAGTGGACAAGGCTGGCATGGGGGCCAGCACAGGTTGCTGCCCCCTGGTTTAAAGCCACCATTTTTAACAGACATTACTTCTCTTCAACATAGTATAAAGGAAAACTTAAACTGAAATTAAATTAAATTCAAATCTAAATTAGATGAACTAAATCAAAACCAATTTTAAGTCAAGTCTGTGCAAATTCTTTGAGGGTACTACACATTCATAATACTTAGTTGCATTTTGGGAAAACAAAGGTGGAAAGCTGATGAAATTGTCTGGTTAGATTTAATGTGTTTGCAACATGATCAAACCTACTACATAATGTTACACATTTTACCATTTTTGCAATACCATTCTTATAACTATATTTCAATATTTCATATAGGCGCAAACAAGTTTATAAGCACCCAGAAAAAAATTGATATTTACTAATATTGTGTTTATATTACTGTTGAGATTTCCAATCACATTTTTCCTTGGAATAAAAAAAAAGATATGATTAATAAAATTATAAAATTGTTTCCTTTTAGTTTTACTAATTATTTTTGTAAAAGTTTGTTTTCTATTGCATTATTTGTTAAAGTATATATCAACACCTATATAAGTCTAGCATTATTTGCTTTTAGTTGTAATTTTGTCCAGTATGTTGTCCCATGTTTTATGTTGTAGGTGTCCTATAAATATTTATATTTTGTTGAAGCAAAATTCATTTTTATATATCTATATCTCTATAAATATACAATATTTACATGATATATTTTATTAATATGATATATTAAATCTTTATTTAATATAATCAGTACCATGCTATTTTAGTATTAGAACTGGGGTAAAATCATCATACTATCAACTTTTCTGCAAACTTTAAAGAGGCCTTATATATACAAAAGGCCTCTTTGAAGTTTGATGAAAAAATTGATGATGGTTATACCTCAATTCTAATATTAAAATAGTATACTATGATATATATTATATTTTTAATTTAATATAATATTAATAATATATGTAATTGAATTTTTGCTTCAATGAAAGAAAAATAGTTGCATGATATGCCACACATAAAACACAGGACAACATACATGCCATACAGGACAAAATTACAACTAAAACCAAATAGTATTAAAGATAAGACAAGATAAGGCATTAACAGCTATAATTATTATGGCAATGCTTTTTTAGAAAATAGGGTAATCCAAATAATTAAATATTTAAATAAGCAAGTTATTACTCTTTTATTTTTTAAAAAAATAAGAATTGATCAAAAATATCTTATCAAGTTATTGGTGAAATTTGTTGTATTCATTAAGTAATTTAAGGCATTTACTTTATTTTAAAACTTTTCTATACAGAATAAGGGATACCCAAATTTCAAATATTAGTTAGGGATTAGGAACTGTTGCTTGGCAACCATATAATCAAGAATACTAGAACTATTTCCAGCTGTTGTATTTTTGAGCAGCTGTTCTGATTTCATTATTTTTCCATCTTTTAAGTGATAGTTTCTGTAATAACTATATCTTTTACCTTTTTTTCAACAAAGAGCCAGCGCAAGTGAGGACAGGTGGAAGAACAGGGGAAGAGCAACCTAGGAAGGGAGGAAAACTTGAGTCAAGAGAGAGATTAACTCTATCAAGACATCTAAGGCTATGTCTACATGAGCCAAAGTTAGCTTAGCCTTGCAAGTCTGAACTAAGAAGTCTGAATTTAGTCTGAACTAACCTTGGGCTAGTTCGAACTAACCCCGGACTTTTTAGTTTGAGCTAACCACGCATTCTAGTTCAAACTAACATTTTAGTTCAAATTAGAATGCTCAGTTAGTTTGAACTAATAGTTTAGTCTAAACTTTTTAAGTTTGAACTAAGCCTTAGTCTGGGTTTTGCCTGCACTTAGTTCTAACTAAGCGCAGAAGTCCAAACTAAGCTTAGTACTTATTAGTTCAGCCTAAGCTTTGTCTAGTCCGAACTAAGAAATTTCTTAGTTCAGATGAGGCAAAGCCTAATGTGGCCATGGGCCAAATTAGTCCTGACTAAGCCTCATTAGTCCGGACTAATTCGGCAGTGCAGACATAGCCTAAGGGTATGTCCACACACAGCTTTTAAATCAAAATAACACTGGTTATTTCAATTTAAAATGGTTAGGTCCACATGACATTTTCTTATAGTGAAATGACAAGCTCCATCATTTCGCTATAAGGAAAGTCATATTGATGTAATAAAACCTTGTTTTATATCAAATGACAGTTAAATTGAAACTGTTATGGTGGCATAACGCTGTGTGGACGTGTTATATCGATGTAACAGTTATATTGATTTAAACCCTGGTTTGACCTTCCTCCCAGTGTGTATGGCACCCTGGAAGGAAGGACCAGGGTTCAGCATCCTGCCCAAGGGTGTGGAGGGCAAAAGGGACCCCCATGCCCAGTTTCCCCAGCTATAGCCAGGGGGTGGGGAAAGGGACCCTGCAAGCCCATGCTTCCCCTGTGCTGGCCTGGTAGTGGGGAAAGGAACCTGACATGCCTGGCTTCCCCAGCCATAGCTGGGCAGCGGATGAAGGCACCCCTGTGTGCCCAACTCCCAGGGTACTAGCTGGGCGGGGAGGGACCCATGCATGCCCAGCTCTAGGCGCACTCACTGGTCAGTGGGGAAGGGATCCCCACGTGTCAGGAGCTGGACACGCAGGGATCCCTTCCCCTGTCACCTGTCGAGTGTACCTGAAACTAGGCATGTGGGGGTCCCTCCCCCCACCAACTGGCTAGTGCTTGGGGAGCCAGGCACGCAGGGATCCCTACCCCTGCTGCCCAGCTAGGGCTTGGGGAGCTGGGTGGTGTGGGGTCCCTTCCCCTGCCACCTAGCTAGGGCTGGTGTAGCTGAGGGCGCAGGGATCCCTTCCCCATGCCCAGCTGAGTGCCCAGGGCTGCATCCAGGTAAGGGGATGCCTTCTCCCCTGCCTGGCTCAGCGCACCCAGAACCCCGTGAGGGGGATGCTTTCCCCTGTCACCTGGCTCACCGGATGAGAGCTAAGCAGGGGATTGGGTGAGTGGTATGACCCATCCTGGGGGCCATGTTCCCACACCTCCCATGGTTCCCCTCTCCTAAATTGAATGAGCAAGTCCTGTCCCTGGACATGCTAGTTCGATTTCATTGTTTTAATGGGGACCTGTTAAATCGATTTAACCTGAATCGATTTAATTATTTTTAATATTGATTTTATTAGATTGATTTAAGTTAAATCAATTTAACTGCCTGAGTGTAGACATAGTCCAAGAGTACAGGCAGCAACAGAAAAATTAGGAAACAGACCTAATATATATACAGTATAAAGAAAAATATAACTGGTATATTAAAAAAAGGCCTTCTTTGTGAAAGAAGGTTTTAGCTCTGAGTGATGACAGGAGGTGGGTAAGTGGGGATTGTTACCTGCTCTTCTAAAACCTGAATTTGTTCTCCCAGTGCCTATTGCTTTTGCATGCATCCCAAATGGATTGCAGCAGTGCCCTTGCCTGGTCTAGTTAGCTGTCTTAGGGCAGCTCTGTGTGTTGATGCATTAATTTGGGGTGTTAATTTCCAACTCTTAGATTTTCACTTTGATATTCTTTTATATCCTTTCTACTGCTATCAAGTCACAACTCCTGTCTTCTAATGTGCTCTGTGAATGTTCCATATGCTCCTTAATCTGATATACCAATACAGTGAAAGTACTGTTTGCTGCTTCTCTTCCCTGCCCACTTACTTCTCCTGTTCTGACAGGTAACAGCATATGCCTCGATTTAAGTTTAACTAGAACTTGGCTTTTGTCATGTGATGATGGTTGAAATCAGGGGCGTCGCTGGCGCTGGGAACCTGGGACACGTGCCCCGAATCCCAGCACTAGTGCCCTGGGTCTGGCAGCACCCCCCCACACACCCCACCGCCTCCGTCTCCGGCCCAATCAGGCCGGAGACCCAGGGCCCAGACACCCGTGGCCGCAGCAGCCCCGTCCCCAGTTGGGGATCCAGGACTCAACCACGGAAGCCACTCCCGGCCCCGGCCCCAGCCGGGGATCTGGGGCCCAGCCACCCGCAGCCGCAGCAGCCCCATCCCCGGTGGGGGATCCGGGGCCCAGCTACCCACTGCTGCAGCAGCCCCGTCCCCAGCCAGGGATCCAGGGCTCAACTGCCGGCAGCAGCAGTGGCCACTCCAGCCCCATCCCTGGCTGGGCATGCAGGGCCCAGCCGCCTGTGGCCGCTTCCAGCCCCGTCCCCAGCTCCAGCCGCCCGCGGCAACACACAGTGGCTTCCAGCCCTGTCCCCGACCAGGGAGCGTGGCCTGCGGCCATGGGGCAGAGCCTGCGGGCCGGAGGTGGGGCCTGGGGCTGTGCCACAGGTCCCTCCCCGGGGAGCAACACCCCTGGTTGAAATGTGATGGCCCATTTCATATTTTATTTTTTCTGGGCCAACCTTTTTTCATTTCCTTCCCCACATACCAAGTGCTATAATAGTACCTGGATTCTGCCATTGTCCTCCAACATTTACTGTGGGGAGCAGTCCTTCTCTTTTTTAAAAATTTTCAACAACTGTTTCTAGATTTTTGCTTTCCTGTTTCCTCTCCCTGAGCATGCCATGTGTTTGAATCCCTTGTTGTCCTGCCAGCACAGGATAATTTTTCCAAAGTTCTGTGGCCAGAGTTGCCCATCTCAATTCTTTCATTGTATTTCTTGCTATCTCTGACATTGTTATCAGTGGTTCTCAACCTTTTGTGTGTCATGATGCACTTGGTGGCATCCTGCTACTCTATGAGACACACCAGCCTACCATCCCCAGGCCAAATCCAGCCATCTCCGCAGCTCTTTGTGACACACTTAACTGCTCTATGGTGACACACTAATGTGTCCTGACACAGTGGATGAGAACCACTGCATTAAACACATATTGTCTTAATCATTTAATTGCCATGGCCATGGATTTTGAGTACTTTACATTTTTTACTCTTATTAGAACCTTTCAGAGCAACATTCTGTCATTACTCTGCATATTTCTGATTCCCCACTCTGTTTTTGGACACATATTGACCACTTTTACTTGCTACACAGCCCATCCAAAACTTACTAAATGCTGTGGGTATTTAGAGGGAGGGTAAATGGAGATTCCCTAGCTCATGGCCTTCTGTCATGTTAGATCGTGATTCCTACAGAGGACAGCTTGTTTACTTTCCAGATCAGCAGTCAGGATTACCATCCAGTGTTGTTGAAGCATGATATAGGGCTGTCAGCTGCATGTACATGCCCCTGTGTATGTATTGTCCCAGCCCTGCACAGGTAGCTGAGTCCTCATTCATGATCAAAAGAATGGACATGACCACAGATTCACTGAGCAACAAAGGCACCCAGCCAGGTTTATTGCAATGTAGCACAATGATAAGCAACCTATATCTTACAAGTACACTTAAAATATGAGCACTCACTATGCAATGGAATGGCTAAATTATTCTCAAGATATTTTGTCATTCCCTAGGCTGGATAAAGTTGTTCCCTTTGATATATTTTTTTTTCATAAATACTGTGAATAATTTTGTTGTACCCCTTTGACTCATGTAGTTGCCTGTCTCTAGAGGTAATAATTGCCACCCTCTTGGCATAGTGCACCCTCATTTATACCTTACAAAACAAGTCTATCCATCAATTCTAGAAAACATGTTATCTATTAGAGTGTCAGAGGGGGCCAGGTGTTCTGATAACTTTTTGATGTTAGGCTGATCTGTTACCTTTTAGCTCTGCTATGTGCTTTTCAGATTCTTGCACTTGGTACTGTTTTGAAGATATGCCTGTCTTTGCAGTATTGGCTTGTTTTCTTGCCAGCTTCTGTGTCAGACACTGAGAGTTTGTAAGTTCACAGCCTGACTTCTGTTTACTTAGCTTTGTAACAAACTTGGCCATTCCTTTAACTTAGAGCTTTCTTAACCAGTTCCACTAGGCCTAAGGACTCATTTTTGGCCTGTTTTACTAGGCCTCTTACATCAAGCTTTTTCCTTCCAGTACTTACTACAAGGACAAGATCACTGGTGAAGGAGGGGGGTCAAAGTATCTCACATCTGCCCACTATGGGGTTAATACTCTGACTTCTGAATCAGCTGGGGCTGGCTACTATTGAAGATAACATACTGAGAGAGATTTAGCACATAAAGGCAGAGCTCTGAAAAATTGCTCCAGCAGATGACCTGAATGAGAACACATGGTATGTGAATCATGAGAGGAGAGACTAATCAATGGTCCGTACTTGTCTCTTGCTTTTCATTTCATTGTGGCAGGCTCAGTAAATCTGAGCAGTGCTTCCAGTCCTCGTGCTGCTGCACAGGAGGAAATTTTGTTGGGCAGGGCTCCATGCATTTTAGAGGGCATTTTGGTGGAGAAGGCTCCATGCATTTTGGAAAGCATTTCTCAGGACATTTCAGAAGAGGCTGGCATATCTGTTTACATTGTTACTGATTGGAAGACATTTTTATTAAATTTATTTAATTTAAATTTATTTAACTGAATAAGTGTGGACATAGCCCATGATGCCCCTTTTCCTATTTTCATGAAGTCATTTATTCCCTCATCCATTTCTGAAAGCTAAACAACAGGGTTGGCTCAGCCATATGGGTAGGGTGGTCACATAGGGCAACCGTCTTTAAAAGGCACCAGAAAGACAAAAGTGATTTTTTTCCTCTATTTAAAAAAATATTAATATGTTATCTCTTGTAACACTTGGGGGGGGCACCAAAGTCACAATTCATTTAGGGCACAGAAAACCCTTGGGCCATTCCTACAAACCAGGTTTTTAAACTACAAGTTAGTATCAGCAGTGGAAATGAGAGACGATGTTGAAATAAAAAATCAGGCATCTTGGTAAATCTTATCCATATGCTCAGGTACTGACTGATTGATTACCATTTCTGGGATCAAGAAGGGATTTTTCCCAGGGTCACTCAGGCAGAGACCCTTGGGGGGTTTTCACTGTCCTCTACAGCATAGAAGGTGGGTTGTGCATTAGTTTGAGCTAGAGTAAATGATGGATTCTCAGTAATGTGAAGTCTTTAAATTATGAACTGAGAACTTCACTAACTTAGCCAGAGATTATGGGTCTAGTATGGGAGTGGGAGAGTCAGGTTCTATAACCAGTGAAGCACAGAAAGTCAGACTAGATTATCAGAATGGTCCCTTCTGGCCTATAAGGTTGTAAACAGAAATAGCCACCTCTGCAACAGAGAGGAACACTATCAACAACAGCAACAGAATTAGACAAATAAGCCAAGGGGCACTTGCTTGTTTTACCTGAAGATGCAAGGGAACACAAAACCAAGAAAACTGATGCACCTGCTTATTGGAAATAATTTATAAGGCTTCTGAGACCTGGGAAACAGAGACAGTGTATTTGCATGAGAACCAGACTGTTTCACAACTACTCCTGATGATTCTTAGTTCTTAGTATAAGTCATCTTTCGTCAGAGACATCTCCCTTAATGTTATAGGAGCCCCACCTTATCTACTAACAACTAGTCAATTCATTTTTAAGCATCTCAGCCTGATACAGGCATAGATCCCACTGAAGTCAATGCTGAGGCTAGACACCAGCTCTGCTTGGATCCTGGTGAATCTTAGTTTCTTAAATCTCAGGATTTTCTGCTATTGCACAGTAACAGTCACTGGGCCAGAATCATAGCTGGTGTCAGTCAGTGCCACCAGAGCCATAACATTGGGTTTTTTTGGCACCCAGGGCATGTTCTGATCACCCCTTCCCATTAGCTGTGCTTAGAGCCAGCACCACAAAAGCTGTCCCTTTAATAGAACAGCTCCATTGAACCGCTCTGGGCTGCCTGGCGCTTTTCCCCATCTGCCCCACTGCAGTTATGGCTCTGAGTGCTACTGCATTGAAATGACATCTTTATAATGGTAAAGATCCATATCATGGGCAGGATGTATCATTGCTTCGGACTCTCTTTTAAGTGTCAACTCGTGGATTCCCCCAACATCCTCTGCCAGCAGAGGTCAAGATATGGGAAGGGTCTATGGCTATGTCTACACTAGGAAAAGTTAGTTCAACTTTGTTAATTCGAACTAATAATTTTGAGGTTAGTTTGAACTAAACTCCAACTTATTAGTTCTAATTAACAGCTTGGACTAATTCGAACTAATATTAGTTCAAATTAGTCCATTTTGTTAAATTGAACTACCTGCCCTTAGTTCGAACTTATTAAGTTCGAACTAAGGGTTAATCCTTGTCTACATCTTCTTTAGTTCAACCTAACGATCAAACTAAGGGCTCAGTTTGAACTAACCGGCAGGTCTTATTAGTTCAAAATAAGCTTTCATTAGTTCAAATTAAGGAATTCCTTAATTTGAACTAATGAAAGCCTAGTGTAGACAGGCACTGTTAGTTTGAATTAAGCCTCCTTAATTCAAACTAACTTGCAAATGTAGACATACCCTATGCCTATGTCTACATTAGGTAAAGTTTGTTTGAATTTGTTAGAATTAATAACGTGGACTAGTTCAAACTAATGTTAGTTTGAATTAGTCCACTTTGCTAATTCAAACTAACTGCCCTTAGTTCAAGCTTATTAAGTTAGAACTAAAGGTTAGGCCTGGTCTCTACTGTACTTAGTTCAAACTAATGCTCTAACTAAGAGCTTAGATTGAACTAATCAGCGATATTTACTAACCAGTGGTAGTTCCTTAGTTCAAACTAGTGAAAGCATGATGAAGGCAGGTAAAAAGTTAGTTTGAATTAAGGCTCCTTACTTTGAACTAACTTGCCAATGTAGACATAGCCTCTGCGTTTTAAGGATGGTGTTCCATAAGGTATCTGAGAACCTGGTCAGTTTAGGACTGTTCCTTATGCTACTTTAAATTGCTCCAGGGGGCTAAAAAGCCTTCCTTTCCCTACCAAAAGGATAAAAAGAATTCTTTCCCCCAAGAAAATTCCATCAATTCCTGTTCCCCCTTCAAAAATTTTCTGTGAAATATTTTGAGTCTTCATTGAAAACAAAATAAAATATTGTATTTAAAATGTGATTTGGATTGTTGAGATTTTTTGTACTTTTTAAAGGTTTTGCTGTATTGATGAAAACACAGTTTCGGGTACTATTTCTCTCCTCTTCAATCAAAAAGGCATTTTTGGTCCAAAATTTGTTTTTACTGAAATGCTACAACCAGCTCTCATGTAAAGAGAACTGAAAGCCACATTTGTGCCTTCTTCCATCCAACATCCTGTTCAAGATAAATTCAGTCCTAGGCACCAAATTCTTCCCTCAGTAACACCAATGCAAGTCTATAATGGACACAGCTTCCCTTGGGCTGTGGAAGGGCAGATGATAATGGCAAACAAACAGTGCCCTATCATTCTGCCCCATCCTCTCACATAGTTAACATTTAACACCTAACTTCTAAAAGCAGTAGAGAGCACCCATGACTCTAATGGAAATCAGTGGGAACAAACACCTCTGACAATCCAGACGCTTATCTTTAACCAGTCCTACTAATCTTTGAACTGAAACAACAGATGCTCACTGATAGATCTCAAAGTGCTGAATCCTTCAGCAGGAAGTGGACCTATTTTTATTGAAGAAGTAATCAAAATATAATATCTTTTAACTTCTCTGTAACAGCTTTGAAGATGATTGGATGCATGGATGGATGGATGGGAACATGTCCTTCCTGAATCACCTACACTGAGTTTCAGGATAAGGAATCTCATTTACTAACTGAAATACATTGAAAACTTTCATCACCCTGTTATTCTTGTTCAGCAATATTGCTTTATTGTATTAACAGGAAGAATATGAAGAGAGATCACAGCATCATCTATTCACTCATCATTTAAGCACAAGAGATAATTATAAGATGATTTAGCAACAATGTCACAAACACACCTAACTCTCTTTTCATCTAGGTTAGCTACACTCCACCCTCATGTTTATGAGATGTCAGGGAGATAGATCACAATTCTAAGCAGTGTGTCACTGGCAGCATGATGCATGCATTTCAGTATTCCCTCACTTTCAGCCTTTGCCACAGCCCAAGCAATCAATGGAAATATTATGAATAAAAAAAAACAATTTAAAATTTAAATGACATTTTAAAACAAATTTCTGAAAAATTAATCTTCCATTTTCCTGATGCTTTCCTTCTCTCCACTTTTGCCTGGGTGGAACTGCATTTATAAACCCTTGAGTGCTGTTCTGACACAATAGTACTGAGCTGTTTGCCAGGCAATGTCTTTTTTTTTGTTTGTTTGTTTTTTACAGCACCCACATTCATGGGACACTAGGCATGGCTGGGCTTTTAAACATTATGACAATGCCATATAATATTAAGTGCTTCAGGATAAGAAATGGATCTGTGCAGGTTTTCTATCTTTTTTTTGTCCAAGCCCAATTTCGCATGAGTCTGGAATTCAATGGCTCTCACACCAGAAGTTAACCTGGATGTTACTGGGTGTCCTGTGGCAACTTAAGGCACTGTGTGTGCTTGTGGCCTCTATCAGTAATGGAAGAGTCCCAATCTTTCTTGAATTGCACAGTTCAGTGCTGGTTTTCACAGCTCTAGTCAATCCCTTGAACTCTTCAAGCGCAAGAAATGGAACTCACAAATGTAAAATGTATAAGGAACTTTGGGGGAGAAAACCCTAGATGCTTACAAGCTGTATAACCGTACAGAGGAAGGCCCAACAAGAACCAGTGGCTGGATGTTATAAACAAACAAATTCAAATAAGAAAATGTCATCACTGTTTAATAGTGAGGGGCAATTAACTGCAGTAATGAACTGCCACGAGCAGTGATTGATCCCCCATCTCTTGAGGCCTTCAGATCCAAACTGGATACCTTGCTAGAAAATATGCTTTAGGCAAACATAAGCTGTTGGGTTCAAAAGAAGAATAATGGGATGAAATCCAGCCTGCATTATACAAGAACTCAGACTAGATTACCATAACAGGCTTAAAGGCCATGAATCTATATTTAATTTATTTCAGGGGCAGAAAGGTGGTGATGTTACAGTAGTATGTGGTGAGACGATTTTGCAAAGTGAAGCTCCAATGCCAGCACACAAGGAACCAAACTTCACAGCTGCAAGTGTCAACTGAATATTTTATCTGTTAGGGCCAATATAGTGGAGAGGGCCTCCACTATATTGGCTGGGAGGCATCTAAGACTAAAATTAATAGGAGCACATACAAAGGGCCTCCAAGTTTGCCTGGTTCCACTGAAGTCCATTGAATCTGTCTCTCTGTCACTTTCATCATGTTCCTTTGCAACCAGACAGTCATATGTAGTACATTTGAATGGGATGAAAAGGAGTAACCAAATCTATGAATACCAAGCTTAAAAAAAAAAAAAAAAAAAAAAAAAGAATGGGGGAAAAATTTTTAAAAATTAAACACTGAGTTGTTGGTTTCAGCAAATGCAGTTTCCAAACTCTAGTTTCATTTCCTCCTCCTTCAGAATGGAAGGGAAGGAAGATGGAATTGAACTGTGACAAAAGCTTGACTCCAAAATGAGAGAGATTGGATTTTCCAAAAAAGACAACGATTCAAGCCAGGAATTTAAGAAGGTGACAGTAGAGCAGATTCATGTTGCTACATACAGCTTAATCACACTTTCCATCTACTTCCTTTGCAAAAAAACAGGGCTCAAAAACCCTGTAAAAGGCTTCTGTTCAGAGTGCTCTGCAATCCACTTTGCTTCTAAATGCTTTTCAGTCACTCAGTCTTGTAGGTGAATTAGGTAAGTCTCTTTCCAGTTCCTAGAGGCTCCTTTTGTTGCTCTCATTCATTTGACTCTTTTTCTGTAGAGATCTGTTTATGATAACGACAATGTTTGGATAAAGGATCAAATCTATTGGTGATTGCACTATTTCAACTATATTGTTTCTTAGTTTTCAGCAGGATCTGGAGCCAGGGTATCAACTACTGTACCACAGACCACTGCAACTTCAGTTAAAGGATTAAGGCCCTGTATAGAAAACTATTTAAATATGTACTTAGCCTTAAATTTATTCCCTCTTTATTAAAACCCTTAGAATTAGAGCAATGCAAATAAATGATTTTTTGGTTCACTGAAATATTTTAAAACGTTTTTTAAAAACATTGTTTCAGATTGATCAGGAAACAAAATATTTCAAAAATTTTGGTGAACTGAAAACTTGAAGAAAAACTATTGAACTAAATAATTGGATTTTGAGTTTGTCACTTTTTTATTTTTGATAAAATAAAATGGAAAGAAATTTCACACCCATAGCAGGCTGTTAGCCACTGTGGATGAGTCACTACAGGGGATGTGAAAAACTACTTATGTGTCTTACCCTGTGCTTTCTGAAATAGCTTGCAATGGTCAGCCACTCCCCAGAGAAATGCCCCACATCATACCAATCTTTGCTTCAGCTGAATTAATGTCTCACCTTCTTGCTTTTTTAACATATTTTCACACATCAATTTATATTAAAATGGGAATGGTGGCATAAGAAGTAATGTCATTGAAGTCTACAGGGTTCCAAAGAAAAGAGCTAGAAATGCTTAGTGTTAGAGTTAACTAAAAGAAATTTTGAGGGTAAATGGACAGAAGACATCTAGAACATTGGTTCCCAACCTCTGAGCCGCGGACCTCTGGGAGGGCCGCAGCGTGGCTCCAGGGGGGTCTGTGGACAAGCAGGGAGCTGGGGCCGGATGCCACCAGGGACAATGAAGACACAGGCTTCCAGCCAGCAGGGAGCTTCCCCCAGGCAGGGAGTTTTTAAAATTCCCACCTCCTGAGCATGCTTAGACCATGCTCAAGAGAGTAGCCTGGGGGGGCCAGGTGCAGCTCCGGCCAGGCAAGGGAAGCATGGAAAGAGGCCCTGGGGATGGGTGGAGGGTACCAGGGAGGGGATCGGAGAATGGGGGTTGAGAGGATATTCAGGGGAAGGGGCAGGGAAAGGGAGCCTCCCCTGGCGTGGTGGGGGCCACATCCTGCTGATGGGGGCTGGATCCCCCTGGTGGAGCCTCCCCCGGTGTGGCAGGCGCTGGATCCTGCCGGTGGGGACCACATTGTGTCCCACAGTGGCACAGCCGCTAAAATAAAAATGCAGCCAGGGGGACCACAGACTTTTTTTTTTTATGACCAAGGAGTCCCCAGCCTGGAAAAGGTTAGGAACCACTGATCTAGAAGGCGAGGAAAGAGAGATAGAGACATTAAAACAGGAGGTTCTGCAGCCTCAGGGCTAGATCCTCAACTGGTATAAATAAAAGAGCTGCTTTGAAGTCAACAAAGCTATACTAATTTACACCAGCTGAATGTCTGGCTCTCTGAGTTTATTGGGAGGGCTCCTGACAACTTGGTGTGCATGTGTAGATATAGAGGTGATTATGTAATTGAAGAACTTTATTACTGGTTTAAATAAACCATTTGAGTAACTATCTGAGTATAGAACAAGGTGGGTGTGGTTTTCTTCCCAGGAGTCAAAACATTCAGCTCAAAAAAGTTAGGCTGTAATCCAGACCCACTAAGACAGCCCAATGGCTTGAGAAAAAAAGGCTTTGCACTAAATATTTTCCCTTCGTTTGATTCGGTTAAGACCTTTCAAGCTCTCCTGGGCTCTCACAAGGCACAATCTGAATGTTTTATCACTGGTTCAATTTTCATGCTCTAGTGTTTGATTATTATAACATTTTGGGCAGTGTTATACAACCCAGATGTCTGCATTTTGTCAACAGAATTACACGTAGAAATCACAAAACCTAGCCCTGTTACATGACTATTACCAAAAGAGGGAGACGTCTAATCATTCCAATGCAACCAGTGACTCTCTCTTTAGATTTTTCAACACAAGCAAATAACAGGTTTTTCAATAGGAGCTCTAGCAAGGGTGCATTCTTAGAAGTAGGATGACTCTGTTGCCATTGCTAGCAGAAAATAACTGAATGCCAATAAAGGCTGTCTCAGGGGAAAATTTTCTGGAATATTTTCTCTTAATTTTAATGCTGGGGGGGGGTGGAATTTAGTAGACAAGTAGCAACGTATAAGATGGATACTCACTGTTGGTTCCCAACCGCGATGGGAGAAGGAGACACCGGACTCGGTAGTTCTAACTGAGAAATGGGTTCGTTTATTTAGAGCAACAACGGGGAAAATTTTTCAATGGGTAATCACAGTGACAATTGAGGTAGCAATCAACAACTGAAACAGCAACCTTACAAGACCAACTGAGGTAGCAAATCTATATAAGTAACACAGTAAAACAGCAAAGCAAAACTGCACATCTATATAAGTAACACAGCAAAACTGCAAGGCAAAGCTGCAAGGTATTTGCAACAAAGTAAAACTGCTAGGTATTCCCAACAAGACAAAATTGCAAGGTAAAACAAACTGCAATGTACTCTTAGGGGATTCCTATATATGTACTACAACCCAGGCTCCACTGACCAGCAGCATGAACACAAGAGGCATGGTAAGAGACACGACACGAGCTAGCTTTCCTCGGGAGATCCAAATGTCAGAGTGATCAGTTCTGGCAGGTAACACGTGAACCTCCATAACTTTTGCCAGTTGGCATCTCCTTTTTATAGGATTTTTAGCTCAGTGTTTTTCTGGTTCCCACACTGGGGGGGGGGTCATATTAGTGGTTCCCACGATTGAGTTAGTAATTTTCCAGTTAAGTTTTCAATTCCTAGGTGGGACTTAAATTTCCAAGTGGGTCATAAATTCCCAGGTGGGTCCAGATTCCTAGGAGGGTCATAAATGCCTAGGTGGGACCCAAAATTCCAGGTGGCCATAAATTCCTAGGTGGGTTTCGATTCCCATGAAGTGAGTGCCTTTGAGTTATGCTAGTCTGTAGCCTCCCAGATTCCAGGCCAGAGCCTCTTACACTGTCCATAAGGGGTTTTTTAGTGTGCACTTGGTGGCAAATGGGGTGCCCGGGCAAGCGGCCCCTTATTAGTACATCAGGCACGAACACGCACATACACAAAAAGCAGCAGCATGATTTGCCTTGAGGTTTTCAAAGGAGTCCCAATTCCACTGAAATTCACTAAGAATTGATCATCTAATTCCCTTATGTTCCTCTGGAAAACATCATGCTGCTGTCTTCAAAAAGGTAAAATACTGGATGATTATCTTGTGTTCACAAGATCTGTGTTATTACTTTCCTCTCAGGCTTACCTGACTCAGAGAAGCATGTCTTACCAACATCAGCAGCAGTGTAAACAAACCTGCCAGCCACCACCAGTGTGTCCTCCATCAAAATGCCAGGAGCCATGCCCTCCACCGAAATGACCAGAGCCGTGTCCTTCACCCAAGTGCCCAGAGCCATGTCCTCCACCTCAGTGCCAGTACTCTTGCTGTCCACCAAAATGCCCTCCACCTAAGTGCCCTCCTGTACAGAAGTTCAACTGAAAGGATATTTGCCTTCACTGGAATCATCAGAAGCTACAAAATGTGAACCAAACTAAGAAGTTCCTGTTTTCAAAATATTTCATAATGGTTCTCTTGTATTCTCCCTGGCTTGGCTTCTGGGTAGTGTGCTGTATATTAATTCTGCCATTAGTAACCTACAGAGATTGGTAGTCTCCAGCTTTCTTTGTTTCCCTGAAATATTGATGTTTACACCCTTGAGAGACATACAGTACCATACAGTGGTCATGAGGAGTATGTAATAATGAAGTTAAGGCATTCTCCACTTTCCCAATGCATATTTAATTGTGCACATGCTGAAATAAAAATTATAATTCATGGGCTCCACTGGCTCCTAGTGTTGCCTTTACCTTCCAACCCTGTACTTTGTTTATTTATTTGTCTGTTTATACATTGCTATAGCTCCCATCACTGGTTTATCTGCACTCCTCACACACATTACTGAATTAATCCTCACCACCACCTTGTGAAGCAGGGAAGTATTACCTCTGAGTTACTAGTGGGAAATTAAGACACAGAGAAAATACATGACTGGGCCAACATCACACCTAGTGTCCATATCAGAGCCAGGGAAAGAACACTGTGTCTTGAGGGCTCAGTTCTGTAATTTTATTCACAAGACTAGCTTTCTCATGAATCCAATTTTCCTCTTTTTCTCCCCGTCTCCATGGGGATGATGAGTTATAGGTAAAAGCCCGTGGAAATAAATATATATATTGTGAGAGGTGTTTGAAATTATCAAAAGTTCATGCAAAAATGTTTGGTGAATTTCAGTGAAAAGAACAAACTGACAAATTAAAAATATTCAGTTTCTAATTTCTGGTTTTTCATCAAATTTTTCTGGTGAAGCTTTCTTGGAAGAAAATTTCATCAAGATTAATTTTCCAACAAAATATTCATTTTTCTCATAACCCTTTATTTCACTTAAAAAGTATATCATTTGAAAATTATGACTTTTCTAGTTATGGAGCTATTTTAAAATCTTCCTTTAAACTTTAAATGAATAATAATTGGGATTTAAACACAATCAAAAGGAGGATGAGAGATGAATTTGATCCAAAGAGCAGTGAGGGAGGTTTCAATAAGCTGAAAACTTTGGTTACACATCCTTTTAGTATCATGATAGCTGTGATAATCATGCATATCTCCTAGCACACAGCAGTCTGTCTCCACTCAGCTGTATCGCAAGGCTGTGGTTTCACATTCACAGATAAGTTGAGCTGTCAGAGATAGGGTTGGTGAGAAGGAAGGATATTTGGCAGCATAATTTCTCTGGGGGCTGTAAGGAGAAGGAACCATTTGAGGATGGAACTGAAAGAAAAGGGGAGAGAAAGGTCCTGGCTTCATAGCTCACAATCTTTGAGAGCACAGAGTGTGAAACCAGGAACCTGGCTGTGACGTTTGACAGAGCATGCATGTGTGTGTAGAACCCAACAGGCCATGAGCCTGGTTTACACTGAACAGTGTTGATGTGGGGCAGATGAGCTAAAGAGCAGTAAAAAAACAACAAGGAGTTGTGTGGCACTTTAAGACTAACAGATTTATTTTTTGCATGAGCTTTCGTGGGAGAAGATCCCACTTCCTCAGATGCTTCGAAGATGGGTGAACTTACAGAAAGAGCAGTGCCAGCAACTGGAAGCATTAGCAGACCAGAGAGAGCCTCATGTTGAAATTCCATGTGATATGATCTAGCCACCAGAGGGAGATGCAATCCACATTTTATGAGAGTGAATCACTGGGAGATGCAGGAAGGTAGCATTGTAGGATCCTTGGGACCTATTGCTTCAAATAACTTGCTCAAAGAACAGCAGGGCTGAGATTCTGCACAGTATGCTCAAGAACAGTCGTCACAGTGGAATGTGCAATAGTGATTACTGGTTTCTCCTCTGTCCCCTCTCTAGGCATGGTGTTAGTCTAGTTCAGTAAAACAAACAAGGAGTCCTGTGGCACTTAAAGACTGGCAAATTTATGTTTTGCATGAGCTTTAGTGGCAGAAAACCCCACTTTGTCAGGTGCTTTGAAAATAGGGGAATTTACAGAATGGTAACACTGTCATCCATGAGTGCCTCATGAATGCCTGATTGCCTCTGAAGCTCCAATGTATTGTTTTTCCCAAATAAAAGAACTATTACATCTCAAAAAAAAAAAAAAAAAAAAAAAGAACAATTGTTTTATGCCTCCTTTTGACATTGGAATCAGGAGTGTTACTCCAGAGTTGAATGCGGCCTTCAGTGTGTACCAGGCAAGAAAATGAACACTCAAAGAAATGTATAGCCAAAGATAATCCTGGAAGGATTATGACTGGAATGGCGATAGGGAGTAAGGACATGTTGTTTACTTTTTCATCAGGGGCCACTCAATGAAATTAATGCATTAAAATGAAGAGAAGAGAAGGAAGTCAACCTGTGGCGCTCATTCCCAGGAGGTGTTGTGAAGGCCTAAAGTATAGCTGAGTTGAAAAAAGAATTAGATAAATTCACAGAGGATAGGCACATCAATGACTCTTAGACAAGATGGCTAAACTGGACAAGGACAGATGGATCATTTGATAATTGCCCTGATCTGTTCAATCCCTTTGAAGCACCTGGCATTGGCCACAGTAGGAAGACAGGATGCTGGGCTAGATGGCCCACTGACCTGACCCAGTTTAGCTACCCTTGTCTTTCTTATGACAGCCAAGTGGAAAGTTAAAAAATCACAAGTCAGGCCACCAGAAGTAGGAGCGTTTAATAGCAAAAAGCTTTGGTGAACTTTGTATGAGGAAAATATAAAGAGTCATGTTCCTCATGTGCTGCCGGGTGCATACTTCTTTGACAATTGGGGTCAGCTCACCCCCAAGAGAACACTTGGCTGCTCCCAAGGCAGTGCAGGACCTGTGGCACATACACAGCAAACAGAGGAGGGGGAAGCACTGAGCAGCGAGTACAGGCAACCTTTCCACTATTTCACTTCAGTCCCACAAAGGCAAAGTGCAAACCCATCTGACATGTTCTCTGCGGCCTCCACTTCTCCTTGCTACCTGAAGCTCAACTACTTCTCCTGGGCATCAATGACAGGGAAAAGATCCTTTCAAAAGGAAATAAAGGAAAGACAACCAGGATCAGAGATCTTCTGATGCTGAAGAAAATGAAGTACCTGAAGAAAAGCTCTGTGTGGCTCAGAAAACTTGTCTGTCTCACCAACAGAACTGGCAAAAGAAAAGATATTACCTCACCCACTTTGAATTTGAAACACCAGGAGGCAGACAATGCCATGAATCATAGCTTTTATAGCTGCACATCTATATTAAGGCATAAGATGTGGAAAATGACCACATGGGAAAATTTTCCAGCAACACCTCGTCCACAGCACAAGTGTTACAGGATCTCTCTCTCCCCGCCATACACATTATCCCAGGGGTACAAAGTCAGTCATTTACCCTTTCCACAGGAAGGCTCCAATCTCAAGACTGGTAGCAGAAAGAGCAAACAAAGTCAAGGCAGAGACTGGAAACACTCCTAGAAACACATCACGATACAAGGCAAATGTCAGCCAAGCGGAGTTAGGAGAGCTCTACTGCACTTTGGTCTGTTATCCATTCTCATTCCATTCATGTCGATGGTGCCACGGGCACTAACATAGCTTCTTTTCTTTGCAGCACTGCTACTCAGGTAGACGTTTTGGGAGACATGGCTCCACATACCTTAGGAGGACATGGATATTGATCCACACACTTACGAGGGCATGGGTCTACACATTTAGGAGGGCATAGGCGTGGATCAATGCATTTGGTCTTGCACTGCTTCACACACCATGGAGGAGGCAGGCAGGTCTGTTTGCACTGGTGCTGGTAAGCCATCTTCCTGGGATATGGGCACAACTGAAAGAAAATTAAGACTTGCAGGTTTAGATAACCTGCAAGATTCTATCTGAATCCTTGTTACACTCATTGCTTAACTACCCATTGAGAGGCAACTGCATTTCTGGTGTTTCCCAGCCCTTGAGTACTTGTCCTTAGATGCTGTGTCTTCCTTTCTTATAGATTTTTTGAGAGGTAATACATGGGAAGGTGCTGAATTTATGCTAAGTACAAAATGGCCTGTACAGATTGATCTCTCCTAGAAACACTCATAGCTTTTCACCCTGCAACAAGGCCAATAACTTGTGTTTGAAGTAGAGCGGTGTTTCCCAACCAGTGTGCCATGGCACCCAGGTATGCTGTCAGGCCTCAGCATTTATGCTGTGGAATTTTTTGAAAAACTACTTTCAGAGCTCTGGATTGCTCATGAATATTCATGAGTTCATTTGGAGACTATATGGTGGCGTGCCTCAAAATAATTAAAGGTATCAGGGTGTGCCACGGTACAGATGATGTTGGGAACCACTGAAGTAGAGCACAGTTTTAGGAAGACACTCAGCGTTGATTTAAAGGTTACAACTTATGGTGAATCCAGCCCATCAATCAGGAAACTGTCGCAGGTGTTATTCTTTCTGTGTGGCTCAGAATTTTGCTTCTGATTGCCCATGGGAATATTTTAAACTTCAACTTCCAGTCATCGGCTCATGGTCTGCCCTTGAATGATACCTTAAAGGAATCTCTGGTGTACAAAGATGTAAGTGATAGCTTGCAGTTTCTAGGAACATACAGGGCGAAAAAATCCTCAGAATTGGTATGTCATTTCCATGGACAACTAATGGTCTGTCCTAGGGAGACATCTGCTTGGCTTTTCAGCCAAGTCCCATAGCAGCAGGATACATGCCTGTCTCACACCTTCCCTGCTGCCTCACCTCCCCCTGACTACCTGTAGCCCCACCACTTCTGAGCAGAAGCTGCCACTCTTGAGGGAATGGATCTGCTAAAAGGAAACCCAAGGAAGGAGAATCTGGATCAGAGAGCATGTTATTGCTGAATGAAATGAAATACCTCAAGAAGAGCTCCATGTAACTCAAAAAGCTTGTGTGCCTCAGGCAGAATTGGCACAAGGCAAGATATTATTTCATCTACTTTGTATCTGAAAGAGCAGGAGGCAGATGATGCCATGAATCATAGCTTTTATTGTTGCACATCTATATTAAGACATGGGATGTGAAAAATGACCACATGGGGAAATTTTCCAACAACAACCAGTCCACAGCAGAAGTGTTACAGGATCCCTCTCCCAGTCGTACACAATATCCCAGGGGATACAAAGTCAGTCAGTTACACAATGCACAGGAAGTCTCCAGTCTCCAAACTGATAGCAGAAAGGGTGAACAAAGTGAAGACAGATTTGCAACATTCTTGGAAACACATCACAATACAAGGTGAATATCAGACAAGCGGAGTTAAGAAAGAGCTACTGCACATTGGCCCATCATCCATTCTCATTCCCCTGTTGTCAAGGGTTCCTTGGGCACTAATATAGCTTCTTTTCCTTGCAGCACTGCTGCACAGGTGGGCATTTTGGGAGGCATGGCTCTACGCACTTAGGAGGGCAGGGGTCTATGCATTTCGGAGGGCATGGGTCTATGCACTTAGGAGGGCAGGGGTCTATGCATTTAGGAGGGCATGGATCCACACACTTAGGAGGGCACGGGTCTACACATATAGGAGGGCATGGGCATGGATCGATGCATTTGGTCTTGCACTGCTTCACACAGCATGGAGGAGGCAGGCAGGTCTGCTTGCACTGGTGCTGGTAAGCCATCTTCCTGGGATGTTGCACGCAACTGAAAGAAAATGAAGACTTCAGGGTTTGCAAAATTGGGACTAGCAAATGTATTTCTTATTTCTGTCATGCACCAAAATATTCAGCAGAATCATCGGCTGGTGCACTAAGACAGTGGTTTCCAAACTTTTTTCCTTGGGACCCATTTGAAAAACAAATCATTTATGCCCATGACCCAGCAATTTCATCTTTGAGCAATGCATTCCAGTCTTCTGGCAGTGGCAACAAGCCCTCAGTTTGAAAACCACTGCACTAGGGAACACATCTTCAGAGAGACCAGTGCCACTGAAAACCACTTCCAAAAGAAAAAGCAGGAAGGCAGATGAACTGAAATCCCACCCTGACAGCCTGCAATGGCATTAGTGAACTAAAATCAAGATACTTAGGTAAAGTATTCTTCTGAATGGTAACATTTCTGAAAAAGAAAACAAACCATGAAGCCTAGTTATGAAATTAGCTGTCTATAATCAGAAGAGACTTACCTGGTTAACTGAAGGAATTAAAGAAGCCAAAGTGGACTGAGGCATATTGCGGCATGAGCCTTTTATATGGTTTCCATGGCTTAGTGTTTGGAAATGAGAAATCTCAGAGCTATGTGGATGAGGCTTTTTACAATCTAAACCTCTTCCACGTAGATATTGTTCCATAGCTCGGTTTGCATCATTATTTGTAATAATTATCTTGGTAATTAGTTATAATTATTTTAAGGAGACAGGTGACAGAGGTTAAGGAGCTGTTGCTTTTATGTTTTGCTACCTGATCTACATAATTCAAATTTGAAAAAAAAATAAGGTTCTAATGGATTTTCATCAATTCCTTCTATACTATGGTTTGCTTCTTCCTCTGAAGCATCTGATCCTGGTCACTGTCAGATACAGGATACTGGACTAGATGGCTCTTTGGTTTGACCAGTTATGTGTATTGCGCTATTCCTGCTACTGTGCAACTCCACTTCATAATGTACCACCCATGTTTCTGTAGGGACAGAGTTGACATTGGAATCATGAAATCCCCAGTAGGATGCTTAGCTCTTTATTCTCTGACATTGTGTCCTCACCTAGTGTGAACTTCTTGCCATTTCGCACTGCAACTTTATGCTAATCCTAGTACTTTCTAATATAATATACATTATAAACACTTTGGGTGTATGATGGGTCCCTCTTTATACATATGGGATGCCAGAGCTTCCTAAGTTGATTGGACTTTCCTATCCATTTCCATTACATGAACACCTTTTACATACCTCAGATGCCATGCTTATTAGCATGGGATTGTAATTATCCTAACATTTGTTGGTCTGGCTTCATATGAGTAATCAACATAGGCAAAGCCTCATTTCTTGGAAGACAGAATGGGGAAAGCAACTGGATCAGAAGGCTGGAACTGGAAAGTGTGTACTAGCAAAGGGAAGGGAAACACTGTAGGAGCTGTTTACAGTGGGCAAGATAACAATGGATAATATAAGCCTGGCACATAAGATGATGTAAAGAGTAAGTTGAATGTGGACATAGCATGTTTTACAGGGATTGGATCCTATAAAATGACTTTGGCAACCCCTGAATATGTGATATATGTGCTACAATGAATAGTAAATGCAATGGAATGTGTAAACATATATAAAGGAAGAGGTTTGCCATTTAATACTGGATGAGCAATATGCCCCATCCTCATACCCCAGACTTTAGTTAGAACAACTCAAAATGGCGTTGCTGTATGCAAAACAAAGGCAGCTGAGTGCAAAACCAAGTGGAGCAGGTCTTGGGGAAATCCCAACGATGTTGACAGGAAAAGTCATAAAATAACGTGTTCTGGTGCCCATTTTTACCAAATCAGCTAACTAAATCATTAATTCAGCACTGTAATGACTGAAAAAAATGGTGCAAACAACTTGGTTGTGGCAATGGCAATTATCCTATTTACATAATGAAATGTTCTGACAAAAGGTGGGAAGTTTTCATTTATTTAAATCAGGAAGTGAGCCATGTATGCCACATGTGTGTCAAGAAGTGCTTTTTCACCTTTGGTGTTGAGCTTTCTTACTTCCTTTCTAAAAGAGAAACCATCACAGGGATTTATATAGCTTTATGTAAGCTATCTGTGACAGGAACCGTAGTTTTATGTGTTTCTACAACATAGCTGAAGCGACTTGCCCAAGGTCACACAGGAGGGCAGTGGCAGAGCCAAGAATATACCACACTTCTTCTCACTCTCAGTGCAATGACTAATATCCTGTACCTCATGCTTCCTTCCATAAGGTGTTAGATTACTGTAATTCATTCAGGGAAAAACACCTTTATCAGAAGTCTAACAGAGGTTATATCCCAAGCCGATATGTCCAGGCTCCTGAAGCCCTGAGGCCCGGTTCTTAAGAGCAGACCTACTGGAATTCCACAGAGGATGTTACACCCATGTTGGCAGCTTTAGAGGTTGAGTCACAGGGTCTTGAATCCAGCTGCTTCCACCTGAAATCACAGGATGGCCACACACCTCAGGGCTTTCAGCATGTGAGTCCACAGTGCCCATTAACTGACTACGCAGGCATAGCACGTGATTAAAAGGGCAGAAAGTCACCTGGGATGGGCTTTTAATGACCACTAGAGCTTGGCATTTTGGCTGTACATGTCAAAACAAAGATGGCACCTGCAGCAATACAACACCTCCCTATTGCCCAACCAGTGTAGTGGTTCAGTATCGAGTCTGGCACCCACCTATACCTCCTAGTTAAGGCTTAGGGCAAAGTTTCTCTGCTATGGGGCAGGGTTGGTTTTTAATGGCAGGTTCTCTGATGGACCCCTCTCACTCTCCAAAGACTCAATATTCCACGGCACTCCCGTGAAGCTGGAAAAAGCAAATAGCCCTTCAATGTCATCTCACATCCTGCAACACTCTTACACCAATCTTAGCAACTATTTCATAACTTCTGATGCTGTCTCCCCAACCTGCCATGAACTCCCTTTGCCTCCCTCCCTCTGAATTTTCCTCCCACTTTCATACCCAGGGATCTGCAGGGTTGGCCCCACCATACAGAACTAGCTGGTCATTTAGGGCACCAGGCTTTAAGCGGTGCCAGATTAGATGGAAGTGAACATTGTTTTTCTTCAAAAAAATATATTAATAAATTATCTCTTATAACAGGGGGAACAAAGTCATCTTTTGCCTAGGAGGCCAAAAACCCTTGGGTCTGCCTTGCTGAGGGATATTCTCTTGGGGCTTGCAGGGCCCCTTGACCTTTTTAGCTAAATCTGTGCTACAATCGTGACCTAAGCCATTGCCTCCAGCAGTGACTTGTAGTGGACTAGCACTTTGGAAGTGTGGTTGTCATGTGGGTGCTTGGGGATGTGAGCCCCTTGCCTTCCTTCACTCTTAATGAGAGCAGATTGGAAGCTTGATTTCTTACATCTCTTGTGCATGGCCTCAGTTCTGGGATAGGAGCAGCATTAGGATCCTGATGTGTGGGCTCCCTTGTTTTTGTCTGTTAAAGCTATTCCACATTCATTACAGAGCCATTGGCCAAAGGGCTCCACTTGTGGTCTAGCGGTTTGGGTAATATCTTGGTGAGCGTGTGGTGCTTGGGTTGAGCCATCTGTGTCCTTGACAAGTTGGGATTTGAAGCTTGGTCTTAACATAGCCGCAATGTGCTGTTTTGCTGCGCAGGGCACATTCCACTCGGAACGCGCCCCTTGCCATTAGCGGTGCTTGGGGCCGGTGCTGCAAAACATGCCTTTTAAATGTGCAGCTCTATCCAGCCACTCCAGCATGCCTGGGGAAAGCCCCATTGGCCACGCCATAGTTAGGGCCCTGGATCTTACACCTGTCAAGTGAATGGCCTAAGTCCTGGGTTAGCCCCTATTCCGATCTGTTGGCTTTCTTAGTGTTTCCTCTTGAAAATGAGCCTCTGTCATTCCATACATTAAGGAGACTTGGGTGCCATGTATCACTTGCACTTCAAGCCCTGCCCTGTGGCTGGCATGGTGCTAGTTCAAATCTTGCTTCTTGAGTGGAGGGCTGACCCTTTTCTGTTGAGGCTGCTCCTCTTCAGCTACATATTAACTGGAACTGACCCTAGTTCAAATTCCCCCACCATCCTTGTGGCTGGGTGCTTGGCCTGAAAGAAAATAGTGGCCCTTGCTGTGGGGGAAAGGGCATTTCACAGGCTCCCTCGCTTCTCTTTCACAACAAATTAATGAAGATTTACACCAAAATACCCCATTCACTCTTTTGTTCACTCTGATCAGGATACACACCTAAGCTGTAGAAGGCCCCTAGGCACTCCTCTTCACTGTTGGTGGGCATGAGCTGTGGGCTCCCACCTCCAAGAAGAGAGTCACTGGTGGGCAACACTTGATAGGACCTTCTACCTTTCCTAAGAAGACAATGGCTTTCAAGAAAGACAGGTGGAGCTCAGACAAGAATGGACCACCCCAAATGGCAGTCACCACAGAGTACAGAAAGTCCAGGGCAAACCACTGAGGAATGGATAGCATGGGGATTTGAACCCATTTTTTTAGCAACTCAGAGAAGCAGCTCAACTGCAGGAGTAGAGAACAAGGGCGGCAGCTGCTCTTTCCAAAGCATATTTAACTAAAATAGAACAGCTTCAATGGGCAAAGGAGAAGAAGCCCCCCTGAGCTACATCACAAATATGAAGGCCTTGCCATTAGGGGAGGCCCACACCTTCAGGTCACATAGGCCAGTTATACCACCTAACCATTAGACCACAAGGAAAGTCACAGGCCATCCTTTGCCCATATCACATTTAACTAAATTGACATCGTAGCAACAGGCAAGAGAACAGCCCCATCCCATCACTAGATGACAAGCACAAGGAGAACAATACTGGGACATTTTGGACCTCCAACCACAGAGGCCAAGAACCTATGTTAATCATCAGACTATGCAAGCAGTTACCATCCCTGATTAGACCAAGTCACATTTCCTTAACGTGGGGCAGATTCAAGTGGCAAAAAAGGAGGGGGAGTGTGTCATCACCACACACTACCTCAGAGGGTGGGGGAAGAAAGAAAGAGAGATACAGGGAGGCCACACAACACCCCAAGAGGCAGGGCTTGAACCTGCACTAACCACTATCCACACACAAGAAAGGGTAGTAGGCTTAAGGATGGGCCACTTAACAGCCATGAGAAAAGATGTGGTCTCAGCTTCCTGCTGCAGTCTGATGGTTTGAGTACTACCCAGTATGTGGGTGCAACTCCTCTCTCAGCTTGCTGGCAAAGGACTTGAATAGGCATTACCTTGCTTTTGAGTAAATATCCAGTCATCAGTCTGAGAGCACGATCATCCCCACCATTGAGGTGACCTGGCTGGGTGCCAAATTAGATGGAAGTCAATTTCTCTATTTAAACAATATATATTATCTCTTATATCATGGGATGGTGCCAAAGTCATAGTTCACCTAAGGTGCCAAAAACCCTTGGGCTGGCCTGGCTCTGCACCCTCATCCAAATCTACCCACTTCTGTCTCCCGGCTGGTTCTACATAATGCATGATCAACACTAGAGTGAGAGGGAGAGTATAAGAACCCAAACTAGCTCCAGTTTCTTCAGACTCTTATTTCTTCGTAGCCTGGCACTTCTTAGCAGGCTCCTACGCACCAAGACAGCCATGTTGCTAAAGACCTCTTCCAGCCATGTATGGGGCAGGGCGACAGATGTATATCACAGAGCAAAGGGAGTAACTCCACAGGGTAAATTCCTTAAGTGCGAGTCTGTAGTGGTACAGACACAATACAGGCCACTTTTTGAGCGTTTTGGGATGGAAGAGCCTTTCTCTTACCCAAACCCATCTTTCATATTTTCCACCCATCTGTGTTATTGCTATGGGCACTATATGGCTGAGGATTTATCATACCTAAGAAATCACAGCAAGTCAAACTATGCAGAACATATGTAAGAAAGACTCGCAACTCTTTGTGGTCTTTTGTGTGGATACTTGACTTGTTGGCGGAAGAGGGCCAAACCGCTGGGTGACAGGCTGCAGGGAGGCACCGGGTCAGCCCCATGCTAGGACCAGATTAAAGGACCCCTGACTTGCACTGCCCAGCTTTGGGGGGGCCCTCCCCGCCTCGTGGGCCAGCCTTGCAGTAGGGCAGCTCCCAACACTTGGAAGGTGCCTGACTGGCACTGGGGAGGGCAGGGCCAGGGTTCACCATCCATAGCGCTTCTACCCTACATCCAGGCCAGCTGGACCACCTCAGGGGGCAGAGTGGGCTGGAGTGTGGCTGCTTGCCCTCCAGTGGCTGGCCAGCATGTGGGGAGGCCTCCAGAGACAGCTCTCAGGGGCCCAAGTGCTGTTGAGCTGCCACTCCAAGGCCTCGACAATTCAGGCTGACGTGGCCAGTCGTTCAGCCCCATAGGCCCCAGTGCAGAGGCCCAACAGCACTCTGGGCTCTGCAGCACTGCCACCAGAGGCCACCTCATGTTCATTCTGGTCCCTGGAGAGCAGTGGCCATGCACCAACCTGCCTCACTCCCTGGGGAGACAAGCTGGTCTGGGGGCTGGGTGGGATCGTTGTGGATGGCAGTCGCTGGCCCCAGGCCCCCAGCACCTGCTTGGTTGGGACCCTCCAGCGCTGAAGCCTGCCCTGCTGCCAAGCTGACCCATGTGGTAGGGAGGTGGGGCCCCAAAACTGGGCAGACTGGGTCTCTGGGGTCCCTTGATCTGGCCATTGCATGGGGCAACCCAGCAACCCCCTAAAGGCCAGCAGCAGCACCCAGGGCCCTGGGCAGCTGGGGGCTAAGACTGCGACCCTTCCTGCCCCGCATAGGCGCTGCAAGGTGCATGGGACATGAGGCATGGGGTGGAAAGTAAATTTTGCTTGGCCCTCTGGGTGCTGGACAGCTTCAGTACACCACTGGTTCCCAGCTCTGTCACAGAGCTGCTGAGTGACTCTGGGTGAATCAGTTCCTCCCTGATTCTTGGTCTGTTGTGATTGGAAGCGCTTCAAGACTGGGCGTGTCTCTTCACTTGCAGGCATAATGAGGTCCTGAGGAGTGTGGCAGCTTTAAGAACTAATAATATATAAGTTAATAGTAACATCTCGTCTTCAATTTCACCAACACTCACTGCCCGTAAAGAAAAGATTGGTAAAGAGATGCTAGGACCTGTCCGATTTGGTATTAATTATCGGGAGAACCCATAGAACACTGCAGCACAAGGAAGGCAAAGACGGTCTTTTCTCACTACCTTCTTTTTAGATAAAAAATATTTGTAAGAAGTCACACAGACTTCTATCAAAGGAGTTTTTCCTCTTTTCATTCTAGGTGCATAAAATGAAACACAAAACCTGAAGGAAATTGGTGCAACAGGAGCCAAGCCACTGATTAAAAAGATAGAGAGGGTAAAGGAAACATTAGGAGGCAAATGATGCCACCAGGAGTTGCAAGTTTGATTTAAGCACATCCACAATTAAAAGCTGAAGGGTAGATGGGGGCTGAAATTATTCCGGTGATAAACATACTATGGTCAAACTGGAGAGTGACTAACTGTATTCTGAACAATATCTCAGAGCAGGTCAGAGTCAGTCACTTACATGCTACATGGGAGGATTCTGATCCTTAAACATTAACAAAATAATTAGCATAAAACTCTGGATAAAACACTGGAATCTTCAGAGAAATAACTCAGTAAAAGCAAGGCCAGGAGAATGTGAGCTAATCAGGAGGAACCAAAACAAATTTGCAAACAATTTTCATTTGGAGGCTGCTGATGGGTCTGGAGTGCTAACATTGCTTCCTTTCTTGAAATGCTACACAGATAGACATTAAGGAAGATACAACGGCAAACAGTTAATCTGTATACATTGTGCAGATAGATAGAGGCGTACACATATGGGAAGGCTGGGCTACACACATGGGGATGGGCATTTTTCCCCTGCCCTTTAGAGGACAGTTCTGCATGCAGATGGATGGAGACCGGAGGGCTGGTTGCTCTGCTGTTGATTCTAGAAAGGCATCTTACTGGGATATGGGCAAACCTGAAAGAAAAAGATCTTTTGAACACAAGGCCAAGCAGTCTTTATCTGGAGTACCTGTTTGTTTGTTTGTTTGTTTGTTTGTTGGCATAGGTAATGAACACTCTAAAAAGATAGCCATAGATTAGTAGCAGTAGGAAAAGAGAAGGATATCCTAGATATTTCCATCTTCTTTTCAGGGTAACTTAAAAGTTGTTGAACTCTGTCATAACGTGGCTTTGGTTATGTCATTCCATTTAATATCTCTTAGTTCCTAAACCATTCTCTGCATTTAGACATCTGTCTGAACCTTTGGTGGAATTCACACCAAATATACTATTTGAATTGATGATTCATACTTGGAACTTTAAGTTGCAGATTTTTGATGCTCAAATCATCTGTAAGCTGATGAAGGCAGCTATGGCCTTACCAATATGTGACACTATTTCCATCCAGACATCCCTATGGACTTCCCTGCCCACCATCCTGGTACCAACAGATAATATCAGTTCTCCCTTGATGCCGACCAATGTAGTTTGTGTCTTTACATTCTGACATTATATCTTCATCTTTGGTGGCACCTCATGCTCCAACTTCATATCATCTTTATGCCTGATATATACACAGGACTCTGATTTCCCACAATTTAGCCTTTCAGGACACAGGATAGAGCTAGAAAAAGTAGGTTTGGTTCATATGACTCTGGAAAGACAAGAGTACCTTCCATGACTGAATGCTATATTCATTTTGGGGAGGGCTCAATCAGCCACCAAGAATAGAACTTGAGGGCTAAATTACTCTCTTGCACAAATCCATTGACTTGCATGACCAGTGAAATTTAGTCAGGGAGGCTAAAGCTATGCCTCATTCCGAAGGGCTTTCTTAAAATCCCCTTGTGATTTAACGCTGTTTAATGGGTAAAGTGATGTCATCTGACCAGAGCTAATAAAAATGTATGTAACAAACACATCATCATTACAGTGGAAGCAAAATCTCTATTTGTAGGAAATTATTAGAATTAGGTGATTATGTTTCACTTGAAATAAAAGTCCTTTCTTTCTAGAATTTTGTACCAGCCTCCTCATCTGGCACTATACACCATATCTGTCACTAGTTTAATGATTCTTTCATCCTCTTGCAAGGGGAATCACTGGTGGTTTCTTCTTTCTCTCATCCTCTTCCAAGGGCAGTTGCATAGCAAGCACAGAGTTTGGTTTTGGCAGAGTTTTTCTTCTGTGGATATTTTATTAAAACATACATCCTATTGTGTGTCTGTGCTGGAGAAAGCTACGGTCAAACCACTCTATGCTTGGCCCTTTTCTTACGGCATAGTTTGTTATGATCCTTCATTCCTGAATGAGGTAATTGCAGGCACATATCCTGTTCCCTGTGAAAGATCTGTCTCCTAACCAGATATGTTTTACTCACCAAATGGAATTTGATGCTCCTTTCTAGCTAAGATTAATTAACATATTGGTGCAATGTAGTTAATTACCCTAAAACAGGCCAGAAAAGTCACATAGTTCACTGAGATGGAAATATCCCTTACTGAGTTCAGTAAAAACAATGGGAGTCCTGCAGCATCTTAGGCTATGTCCACACGCAAAGTTTTATTTCAAAATAAGTTGTTTCGAAATTACTTATTTTGAAATAAAACCCTTATTTTGGAACAACTTATTTCAAATTAAAAAAAATAATTTGAAATAAGTCAATCCCCTCCAATCGAAATAGCATGACTTGTGTATGGATATGCTATTTCGATTACCGGAGAGGGGCACCCTGGGAGGTGTGGCAACATGACGCCCTGGCAGGGCCATGTTGCCACCCAATCCCCTGCCTGGCTCTCCCCTGGAGAGCCAGGCATGGGAATAAGCCCCCAGGGAGGGTGCTTGTCTGGCTGGGCTGCAAGCCAGAGCGGGGGCATACGGGTTGGGGAGCCGCAGTCCCCTCTGGCTCTTGGCTTGCAGCCAGAACCAGAAAAGGGGGGGATCCCCTGTGACTGCCTGCTTGCCAAGCAGGGGGCCAGAGCCGGCACCCACAGCTCCTAGCCACCGGGTGGCATTCACCCAGCCCCAGCGGGGGAGGAGTGGGGTGTGAGCAGAGGGAGCTGGGCGCCCCGCTCCCCCTTAGCTACCTGGAAGTGGCCACGCCACCTGGGAGTGGAGCAGCCGGCCAAGCTGGCTGGGGCGTCTGATGCCTCCCCTGCACTGGGCAAGGGGAAGCAGCGGGGGAAGCTGGCTGGGGCGCCCACCGCCCCCCTGCACCTCCGCTCAGTGGCCAGGGTGCTGGGGGGGGTGGGATTTCCTCCCAGGGAGCCATGCACCCTGGGAGGACGGTCAAACATTATTCTGAAATAATGGTTATTTTGAAATAATGTGGCCAAATGGCGTTATTTTGAAACCACTCAGTTCAAAATCACTGCTGTTTTGAAACGAATGGCGTTTAAACCATTCCAAAACGATGGCTCTTATTTTGAAATGACGGAGCCCATCGTTTTGAAATAAGAAAACGTCGTGTGGACCAAATCTTTTTTTATTTAGAAATAGCCAGTGTTATTTTGAAATAAAAAAGACGTGTGGACATATCCTTAAAGACTAACAAATTTATTCACCTTTAAAAAGCTTTAAGGTGGCACAGTACTCTTGTCATTTTTCCTGTCTACAGCAGTGGTTCCCAACCAGTGTGCCTGGGCACAGTGGTGTGCCGCAGGAACATCCAAAATGTGCCATGAGCATGCCCGAGAGCTGGAGTTAAAGTTCCCTCCCTGCTCAGCCCAGTCACCTGGGCTGTGGAGGGCTGGGAAAAGGCAAGGCTTAAAGTAAGGGGGAAGGCAGTGGAACACAGTTCTGGGGCCCCTATTTTTAGGCCCGCAGCATTCTGGCCCCCTAAAAATAGAGGAAGGCACTGGAAGGGGGAGTTCCAGGGATCCCCCTAAAAATAGCAGGAGCAGCCCAAACGCACCATTCAGGTGGCTCCACCTTAAGCCCAGCCAGCAGAGAGCTGGCGGAGGCTGGGAGCATGTGAGTCTCCCCCTGCAGGGCAGGGCAGCTTGTGTCAGCCAGCCTGCAAACAGCCCAGGTAAGGGCTTTTTGGGGTGTGGGCGGTGCTGCTGGGGGTTGTGTGAGGCAGGTGTGTGTGTAGCAGAGGTGGGTGGGAGTGGATGTGTAGCAGAGGGTGCATGGCTGGGGTTGTAGGGTGGCTGGTTGATTTCGGGCATTTGTAGTTTGGGGGGTGGGGTGGCTATAGCTGGGGGTTGGAGGGTCCATCACAGGCAGCAGGGGGCTGGGGGAGGGAAGGAATGGACCCACTGGGGTGGAAGGGGGCAGCAGTGGGGGGAGGATTCGCCCTGGGTGGCAGGGAGCCACTGTGGAGAAGGGGGAGGTGGGTGCTGCGCCATGCTCCCCCGCCATACCTTCCCACTCCCCAGGTTCCCCTCTGCCCCCCAACAAAGCCACGCTTGTTCTCCCTTCCTCTCTCCTTGCTTGCCACCCTTGTGCTGTTCCACACATGGCTGCCCTTGTCCTCTTAAGTTAATTTGAATATTCATGAGTTTTTTTAATGGTGGTTTGCCTTGAAAAATTTGAAGGTCTCAAGGTGTGCCACAGCAGAGAAAAAGATTGGGAACCACTGGTCTACAGACTAAGACAGCGACCGCTCTACAAACTGAGTAATTAACTCTCTTCCTGAAAGGCCCAAAGAACAGAGAGCATAGTGTGATTTTTTGAAAGAGTTATCTTTTTTACCTAGAAAGGAAGGAACCTGAACAAAAATAACAGGTGGTAAAAATTTTCACTAGTTAATATTGTTGAACCCCAGGTTCGCGATGTGACTGGGATGGACCGGCAACACCCACCAATGAGACGGACACCAGTTCAATTAAACAAAAAAAACCCTACTTTTATAGTGACACCTTAAACACCTTTATCCACTTAACAGTGTAAAACAAGGAGATCTATACAAAAACACTTGTAATCAACTAACAATATGAAGCAAAAATCTATATAGGACACTTATAACCAGCTAATAGCATAAAGCAAAATCTAAATGAACACTTATAACTAAATGACAATATAAAGCTAAAAACCTATGCAAAGCACTTATAACCAAGTGACAGTGTGGAGCAAGAGTCTATATAAAGCACCTGTAAAACACCTCCAGCCAAACAACAGGATAAAGTATGAGAGTCTATGCAAAACAGTTACAACCTACAAAAGTACTTATACTTAAAGAACAGTATGGATTTATGACCTACAAGAGGGTGGCCATAATAAGTCAAGGACTTTTCTGGCCTTTTACTGCCTCAACATCGGTATAGGCACTGACCAGCCCACCCGACGCGGATTTACCAATGGCTGGAAGCCATTCCTCCTTGCTAGCCAAGAAGGGTGGGCGGCAGAATGAAAAAAAAGTCAGATGAGAGAAAATAAACCCCCACACTCCCCCCGTGTACACTGGGGAAGTTTGGGGCCAGCAGTTTAGAGCAGAAGCAGAGTAATGAACAATTATACAGTAAGAAGGATGCAAAATACAAATGACTAACAAAACACCTGGCAAATTAACAACACAAAACTATGCTAGACCTTAAACAACTATATCATAAAAAGATTATGCAGGATACAGAGGAAATAATAACAACTACACAAACTACGCAAAACTCAGGTGAAGAAGCTACAATCACAGCCTATATATAAATGGTACCAAGTAGAATGATTAAGAGAAGGTAGGAGGCCTATATCGATTTATAATACCTGTCCCAGGACCGCAGTAGAACCCAAAGCGAGGAGGCAGACCAGCTGCAGCATCTCAGCACTTAATCGTTCGGCCGGCAATCCGTGTACACCCCAAAAAAAAGAGGGTCTCGGGGGCGGGTACTCCCTGTCTCAGTCGGGGGATCAGTCCGACCGGGTTGCGACGTGCCCTTTAGCATCCGAGGGTGGGAGAACAACAAGCTAGCTGAGACAGGGGGTTTTAATAGAATTTTGACCAGCCAGAGTAAAAATAGCCAATTAGGAGTGGGATCCTGGTCAGGACCAATGATAAAACTGGGACCCCAGACAATGA
>ML682185.1:27212-48312 GCA_007922195.1 Podocnemis expansa | reverse complement strand
ATGCATTTAGGAGGGCATGGATCCACACACTTAGGAGGGCACGGGTCCACACATATAGGAGGGCATGGGCATGGATCGATGCATTTAGTCTTGCACTGCTTCACACAGCATGGAGGAGGCAGGCAGGTCTGCTTGCACTGGTGCTGGTAAGCCATCTTCCTGGGATGTTGCTCTCAACTGAAAGAAACAAGAGATTTTGGATTTGTAACATATAGACAAACATGTATTTTCTTTATACTGTCATACAGCAGAATATTCAGAACAACAGGTGCCTGGTGCACCACGGAACACTTCTCCAGAGAGAATGGTGCCATTGTAAACGATTTGGAGAGAACAATCCAGCAGGACAATGAACTGAAATCCTATCCTGAAGACGTGCAATGGGATTACTTAAATAGTCACCGGATACTTGAACAAAGCACTCTTGTGAACACTGATATATTTCTGAAGAAGGGATAAAAAAATTAATCCCAGCTGTAAAGTTTGCTGCCAATTATTAAAGCAAAACTTACCTAATTTGTCAATGGGAGCAAGTGTAGAAGCCAAGTAGATTAAGGAGCACTAGGGCATGAGCCTTTATATATGGTTTCCTTGGCCTCGTTTCCGGAAATGAGACACCCCAGGACTATGTACATGTGATTTTTCACAACCGAAGCCTGCTCCACCTACAGATGCTTTAGTTGAGTATGTGGATCATTATTTTATTAATAAGTCATAATTATTTTAAGGAGATACGGGTGACAGAATTGGAGGACATACAGTTTGTAAATTGTAATTCCAGAGTTACATAATTGAGATCAGGAAAAAAAATTCAATTAAGAACTGACTTTTTGCCTTAAATAATGTACTTCAATGGATTTCCATAATTTTTCTCTGCAGGCTTTCTTGCACCTTTCTCTGAGCTCTCTCATCCTGGGCCTTGTCAGAGATAGGACACTGGATGAGAAGGATCCTTCTTCTGGCCCAATACTGAAAGTTCTCTTTACTTGCAAATGTACAGTTCCCCTCCGTAACATAGCATCTTTACTTCTGTAGCCACAGAATTGACACTGGAACCATGGATTCCTGGAGGAGGGGGTGTTGTAATAGGGTATTCTCCATTCCGTTAGTTCTGCTAGAATAAATCTTTTTAAGTTACTACAGAAAATAAAGTGTTTCTAATAAATTCTTATTTCCTACCAGTGACTTTCTACTAATTTTAGAACCGAGAACTCACTTCGATACCCTAAAGAGCTGAGTTCAGCTGCAACATTTCAGCTGTGGCCATTTCTCTTCAGATAGAAGTCCATGAAGTTTAATCATGGGAAACCCAAGCAGAAAGCTTCAGATACCCTTTATCAAGTTGGAGCAATACCTTACTCCACAAGTAGATGCCCTACAGTTAGAAACACTCTAAAAAGGAACAGTAGCTCAAGATGAGAAAAGATGGTAGCATCTAGAACCAAATCTAAAGACAAGGCCTAGGATAATCAGTGCAATATGGGCACCCATTGTGACACAGAGGCCAAAAAAGTTAGTGTGATATTGGGGCACCTAAACATGGGAATCTGTAGTAAGAGAAGTTATTTTACCTCTATGTTTAGCACTGGTGTGAACAGTGCTGAAAAATAGCATTCATTCCTGTGCCCATAGTTCAAGAAGAATGCAGAAAAACGGGAGAGGGTTCAGGCAAAAGTCATTAAAGCAGGGACGGATGAACGCATGAGCTTTAGGGGCTGAGGCCCAGGGCTCAAGGCTAAAGTCAGGCACATTTTGGAGGGATTATAGGAGACATCTTCTCAACCCCCTGCTCCAAGTAGCACAGCCTCCCAGTCACAGCCCCCAGCTTCAGGGGGAGGACTGGCTCCAGGCTTCTCCCAGCTGAGCTGACTGCAATGGCCCCAGCCTCCCACCCCACTCCCCAAGCTGCCACTGCTGCCCTCATTTGCAGCATGCAGGATGCATCCTGATCCATGCTAGAGTCCTGGGAGCCAGAGCTGCAAGGGGGCTGGAGAGGGGCTGGGCCTCGGGGGGGAACAGAGATGTGAGGGGCTAGAGGAGGTAAAGGCAGATGAAGGGGGCAGGAGGGAGAAGGCAGTGGGTGGCTGGAGCACGAATGAGGCAATGCGGGGGAACCAGAGGACAGGGTGATTAGGGGATTAGAGAAGTAAGCTGGAACAGAGGCAGAGGTAAGTGGGGAGGACACTATGAGGAAAGAGGGGTTGTGGGGAGGGGAGGGAAAGGAACAGGAGGGGAGAGGAGGCAACTCCAGAAGGAAACATAAGAGTAGGATCCACACTACCCAGGCTTTTATAGCTCACAAACAGTCCTCCAACCCTGATCTGGACATAAGAAGGGACCCACAGAAAGCCTGTCATGGCTGCCTCACCACTTCCACAGCAGAGAGAGCAGGTCATGGGCTCATAGACTCTCCCTGACCCCTCAGGGCACTCCTTCTGATGATGATGACTGGGGAGAGAGTGAGACATGGGCCCACGGCAGACCCCTCATATGCTGGGCTGCACCAATGGGGGGTGTCATTGTAAGTATGCCAGAGACCACACTCTCCTGCCCTCAAGGTGGCTGGTGGCTGGCCAGGGGCCCCATGAAATCTCGTAGCCCTGGGCCTAAAAGGTGTTAGCCCAGCCCTGCATTAAAGGATTAAAAATGTACCTTGTACTACAGACTAAAGAGCTCAGCATATTCATTTCAATAAAGAGAAGTCTAAGGTGTGAGTGGATTACAGTCCATAAAAATCTACATGAAGAAGTAAAATTTAATAAGGGGCTCTTCAATCTTTCAGGAAAAGATTTAACATAACCCAATGGCTGGAATTTACATCTGGAAAAATTCAGCCCAGAAATAAAGGGTAAATTTCTAACAGTGAACACAGTTCACCATTGGAACCAAGAGTCGTGGGGGATCCTCCACTGCCGACAATTTTTAATTCAAGACAGGATTTTTCTTTCTTTCTTTCTTTCTTTCTTTCTTTCTTTCTTTCTTTTAAGTGTATGCGCTAAGAACTGTTTTAAGTCAGTTCTCTGGCTTGTGCTATACATACACGAGGTGATCTAGTCACTAGGAGATCACAATGATCCTTCTGGCCTTGGAATACATTGTTCTATGCTATAGTAGAATATATTAAAATTAGAATGAATTTGCAGCACAAAATGGCAAGAAAACACAACGCCAGATAATAAAGACCCAAACTTGTTATCTCAGGAGTTACATGACAAATATTTATTCTAACAGAATGGAGAGTGTCCTACTACCAAAAATATTGGGGAATTCGTTACTCTAACATCATCCCTGTCTCTAAGAAGCAAGGATGCTACATCATGGAGGTGAGCTTAGTGAACACAGACATTTAAACATGGGGTCAGACCAAAGATCCGTTTAGCTCAGGATTGTACCTCTGACAGACAACAGTACTGTATGTCTTGGAGTGAAATACAAGAAAGTTTGAAGAATAAATGTACAGAAATCCATCACAGTTTATTATTTAAGGCAAAAAAAAATCCAATTCTTTTTATTTTTTTCACCTTTAAATTAGGTAGCTCAGGAGTTACAGCTTACGAATAGTATGTCCTCAAACACTGTCACCTGTGTCTGCTTAAAATAATTTTGAATAATTATTAAAATAATGATTCACACACTCAATTAAAGCATCTGTAGGTGGAGCAGGCTTCAGTTGTGAAAATTCAAATGTGCATAGTTCTGGGGTGTCTCATTTCCAAAGACCAGGACAAGGGTATATAACGACTTGTGCCTCATTGCTCCTCAATCCACTTGGCTTCTTCCCGTGATACCACGAGCAAACCGGGTAAGTCTCATTCTGATTATTAGAAATGAACTTTATATTTGGGATTAAACTGTTTGTTTTAGCAGTTCATCACTGGTTACAAGACAACTTTGCTCAAGTATCTTGCGACTATTTAAGGCTATGTCCACACGAGGCTTTTAATTCGAAACAATGGTGGTTGTTTCGAATTAAAAGTTGACAGGTCCAGATGACATTTCCTTATTTTGACATAAGGAGTTCCCTTATGTCAAAATAAGGAAAATCATTTTGATAAAATAAAACCTCATTATATATCGAAATGAGGGCGATTTCAAAACCACGGTTTCGAAATAACCACGGCTGGCTGTGTTATATCGATATGTCACACAAATCGATATAACACTTGACCTTCCTCCCTCAGCACCCTGGTCCAGGTGCTGAGGGGAGGTGCAGAAGGGGTGCAGGGGGGCTGGGGTCCAGGAGCCGGCTTGCCCTACATCCCAGGCTCCGTGGCTGCTGGGGGGCAGCCAGGGCTATAGCCGGCTTGCCCTGCAGCCTGGGCTCCATGTCAGCTCATGGGGCAACCGGTTTGGAGCTGGCTTCAGCCCTGGCCGCCCCACCAGCAGCTGCGGATCCGAGGCTGCTGAGTGAGCCAGCTCCATCCCCGGCCTCTCCGCCAGCAGCCGCAGAGCCCGGGCAGTGGAGCCAGTGGGCTGTGGCAGCTGCCGCCCCACCAGCAGCAGCAGAGCCCAGGCTGCAGGGCAAGCGGGACTAGGGCAACCTGCACCCCCGCCGTTGGCCCGCCAGCAGGGGCTGAGCTATAGGGGTGCCCCAGTCCCCCAGCCCCTGACCCCCTGCAAGCAGCCAGGGGTGATGCTGGCTCCCCCAGCCCCTGGCAGGCTCTGCAACCTGGTCAATTTCACTTCTGTGAAATTAACGAGGTTGCGAAGCCTGCCAGGGGTGGGGACCCCACATCTGCCCTGTCCGCTTGCAGGCAGCCAGGGGCTGTGGGAGCCAGCATCACCCCTGGCTGCTTGTAGGAGAGCTCAGCCCCTGCCGCCCAGCCAGCAGCAGGGGGACCAGGCACCCTGACTTCTGCCCCCCACCCCGCCGCAGGGGAAGCAGCGGGGAGGAGGAGCACCTCTCCCATCTCTGACCCCAGGGGCATTTTTCCTCTGGCACTAGCTCTGCAGAGCCAGTGGCAGGGGATTGGTTGACAACATGGCACTGCCAAGGGGCCATATTGCCACACCTCCCATGCTGTCCCTCTCCTGATTCAAAATAGCAAGTCCTGTGTCAGGACTTGCTGTTTCGATTTGGTGTTTTTCCTAATTTCGAGTTAAGTTAGTTTGAATTAAGGATTTTATTTCAAAATAACTTATTTTGAAATAACTTAAAATAAGCCTCTACATGTAGACATAGCCTAAATGATCTCATTGAAGGGCTTCAGGATGGGATTTCAGTCCACTTTCCTATGTGCTTGTTTTCTCTCAAGTTGTTAGTAATGACTTCATTCTTTCTAGAGAAGTTTTCCTTGGTGCATGCGATGACTACTGTTCTAAATATTCTTATGTGTGACAGTAATAAGAAAATACATTTTCTTGTCCAGATTTTGCAAATCTTGAAGTCTTCTTTCTCTTTCAGTTGTGTGCAACATCCCAGGAAGATGGTTTACCAACACCAGTGCAAACAGACCTGCCTGCCTCCTCCATGCTGTGTGAAGCAGTGCAAGACCAAATGCATCGATCCATGCCCATGCCCTCCTAAGTGTGTGGACCCATGCCCTCCTAAATGCATTGACCCATGCCCTCCTAAGTGCGTGGATCCATGCCCTCCTAAATGTGTAGACCCATGCCCTCCTAAATGCATAAACCCATGCCCTCCTAAGTGCGTGGAGCCATGCATCCCAAAATGCCCACCTGTGCAGCAGTGCTGCAAGGAAAAGAAGCTATGTTAGTACCCACAGAATCGTCATGTCAGTGGAATGAGAAAGGATGGCAGTCCAACATGCAGTTGTCTCCTAACTCTGCTTGTCTGACATTTGCCTTGTACTGTGATGTCTTTGTGGTAATATTTCCAATCTCTGTCTTCACTTTGTTCACTCTCTTTCTGCTATCAGTCCCAAGCATTCCCATGGAATGTGTAGCTGACCGACGTTGTACCCCTTAGATATGATGTATGGCTGGGAGAGAGATCTAGCAACACTTGTGTTGTGGCCTGGTTATTGTTGGAAAATTTTCTCACGTGGTCATTTTTCCCATCTGTTTTAATGTAGATATACAGCAATAAAAGCTATGGTTCATGACATTGTCTGCCTCCTGGTGTTTCAGATACAAAGTGGATGAGGTAATATCTTTTCTTGCACTAGTTCTGTTAGTGAGACAGATAGGTTTTGAGCCACACACAGCTCTTCTTCAGGTACTTCATTGTTTTCACCAGTCACATGATCTCTGACCCAGATTCTCCTTGCTTGGGTTTCCTTTTAATAGACCCATTCCCTAGCTAGTGGCAGCTGGTGCTCAGAAGTTGTGCGGCTTCAGCTAGCCTTGAGGAACAGAGGCAGGAGGAGGGCCTCTAACCTGCGACTATGGGACTCAACTGAAAAAAGAAAAGCAGAAGTCCCCCTATCACAGATTAGTTCTCCATGAAGTGAAATACCAATTCTGAGGAATTTTTTCTACATGTTCCTACAAGCTGTAAGTGATCGCTTATGTCTTTGTACGCCAGAGATCTCTTTAATGTATCATTCAAGGGCAGACCATGAGTCAACAACTGGGAACTGAAGTTTAAAAAATTCACAGTGGAAATAAGAGGCAAAATTCTGAGCTAGACAGAATGAATAACAGCCGATGGATGGGGTGGAGTCATCAGCACTTGGAAGCTTTATATCAACTTTGGGTGTCTTCGCAAAACTCTGCTCTACTTCAAACAAAATTTATTGGGCTTGTTGCAAGGTGGAAAGCTTTGTTTTTTCTAAGAAAGATTCATATTTATAGGCCATTCTGTCTGTAAAATCAGTTCAGCAACTTCACATGTATTACATGAGAAAAATATTCAATAAAGGAAGATGAAGTATTAAGAGTCAAACATTCAAAGTTAGGAAACACCAGAAACAGGGCTGCCAGTCAATGATAATGTGTAATACTAGGGTCTGGCTAGAACATATCTGTTCCTCACAAAAATGTTCTCTATTTGACTAGCCATTATGTGGATTGATGCATCATAAGACAAAATAAAGAGAGAAAATGCTTTGTGATTGATTTTTCTGTAAACCTTTGTATGAATCTTTGATTTAGCACTTTACCATGCAGCCCTCCCTTCCAAATACAATCTGTAGGAATCAGACTAGTTTAGCTGTACATATTCAAAACCTCCCAACCTTCACAAGTGAAAACTTTCACACACCCCCACCCCCTGTTATTCTTGAGGATTCTTGCCTCTCCAGTTAAAAAGGACAACACTCTGAAAAGACGCTCATTGTTTTCCATTCTTGGAGCCCTGATGGAAAAGAATTAACTACTTAGTTTGGGAAAAGATGTCACTCTCTTATTGAATGGTTTAAAACTTCCAGCCCATTCTTAGAATAAATAAGAGTATTCCACTAACATGTCAATTAATGCCAGGGAGAAAAGTCCTTCAAATATCATGCAAGGAGTAAAGCTCATCTGGTGAGGGCTGTGTTGCTCATTGCAATAACACAGATCAATGAACTAAACAGAAGGAAGGTTTGGGTAAGACAAAGGCTTGCCTATCCCAAAGCACTTTGGACCTCTGGATCCATGTTTGTATCATCATGGCATGGCTGGCTTGCACATGAGGAACTTAACCCTCAAAGTCACACTTTTTGCACTGTGACAAACAGTACCATTTGGCTCCCCATACATCCCTGGAGGAGCTTTTTAGAAAGATGGGTCTCTTGCTGCCTAGGAGCCAACTGAAGAATGCCAGGCTGGGAGGAAATAGGACTCTGAAGAAATAGGATCTCATCTCTCATATCTAGGTTTTTACACTCTGCTTGTAGCTACCGTGTCTGCACATGCATTGCATACTGCCAACAAGGAGACAGACAGGTGGGTTTGGACAGGGGTGTGTGTGTATGGTGGGGTGATTTTACAGGGATGGAGGCACAGGGAGTTGAGAAGCAGGCTGGGGACACAGCATTACAGTAGTTCCAGAGACTGATTTAAAGAGTGCAGTGTTGGGGGAGTACAGGTAAAATTCAGGGCTTTTTTTTGCTTTTCCCAATCTGATGTGAATCCAGGAGAATATGTGGTCTGGAGCGAGTCAGAGGGGTCCAGCAAAGAACCTGCCATTAAAAGCTAGCCCTTCCCAACAGCAAAGAGACTTTGACCAAGCAGTTACCCAGAAGAGATGGTGATGATTCTCTGACTTGATACAGAATCAACTTGCTATCTGGCACTAGGGGGCACTGTGCTGCTGCAGATGTGTTCTTTGCATTGACACTTGAAACCAAAATCCCAAGCAATTATGGGTTATTAAAACCCATCCCAGTGCATCTTTCAACCCCTTCCTTTTGCATCATTTGTTGTTACTGCTTAGTCAATTAATGGGCACTGTGGATTCCCATGCTGAAAGACCCTGAGGCGTGTGATCCTCCTGTAGGTTTAGATGGCAGATGCAGCTTCTGAAGCTGCTGAAACAAGTGTAACTTCTGTAGAATGCCAGTGTGGATCTTGCCAGCTGAACCATAGGGTTCCAGGAGCAAGGCCCTGACTCGAAGACACAGGTTGGGAAATTACCTATGAATTCTTTCAATAAAGGAATCCATGCACTCATGAGTGACAATAGTTAAGTATCTTACAGGAGGCAGTGTGATCTCATGGATAAGGTGTTGCAGTGGGAGCCAGAAGCAGCGCCGTAACTAGGGCAGTGGGCGCCATGTTTTAGAGGGTGTCAATGTTCCCTCTAGGCTGCTGCAGCCAGGCTGGGGCATTTTAAATCTCCTGCCCTGAGCATGTTCAGATGCGTGCTCAGGGTCAGGGCAGGAGGAGCTGGCCAGGAAATAGCTCTACCAGGTAAGGGCCCTGAAGGAGGGTAATCAAGCTCTTAGCCCATCCATTTCAGGAATGGTCCCCAGGCTTTCCGCCAGTTGGTACTGATCTCTTTAAGTGCCTTCTAATGAATCCCATGATGCTCACAATAAACCATAACTGAGGAGCTAGAGAGAAGCAGAGCCGCAGGCGGGACCACCCCCACCTTGCCCCGAGCCAGGCAAGAGCCAGGCGTTATGTCCCAATCACTGGCCCAGGACAGAGTGGCTGTGGCCAGAGCAAAGCCCAGCGCTGCTTCGGGAAAGAGGCTTCCAGGGAGCCCTTCCCTGGGCTCCATGTGCTGGAGCTAATTGCCCTGTGCTGGGTCTGTGGAAGAAGAGCAGGGGGAAGAGAGCCCAGACCAAGCCCCTGGGTGGAGAGGGGCATGGAGCAGGTAGGGACAATCCAGGGCCAGGCTACTGTGCCACTCAGCATTGGCAACAGCCAAGATGAAGGGTTTCCCAGTCAGGCAGCGCCGGGGGCTGCCTCCTCTGCTTCTCTCCCTCACCCCTGTTCCTTTACCTGTGCTGAGCCGCCCACTCCCTGCCTGCCCCACCTCATTGGCTGGGGAAGGCTGAGCCAATAGACTGTGTCTGGCAAGGGGAGCTGAGGGTGGAGGGGGAGAGTGAAAGATGTGCTCCTCTGACAGCTTCTGGGATCAGCCCAGTGGCTCCCTGCCGTTGGCTTAGTGCACTGGGCCGGCAAAGGCACGGTATAAAAACACTATGCCTGTGAGAGGCCATGGTGGGTCAGGGAGGAGGGGAAGGGCGTTTTGTGTGCTTGCCCTGGGTGCCAAAATATGTAGTTCCTGAACTGGTCAGAAGACTGTACTGTACCCCTGCCACTACTCTTCTGTGTTATCTTGGACAAGTCATTTCACCTCTCTATGCCTCTGTTTCCCCTGTGATTCAAGGACTGTCACTCACAATGTGTTTGTACAGTTCCTAGCACAAAGGGTTCCCTGTCCGAGGTGGGGCCTCTACCAACTGAAGTAATACAAAACATAAGTAATAAGGAAGTCTATCATTCTTAGGTTTTTCTAGGTGCTTGGCATCCAAACACACTCAGAGTAACTCTCCTGGTTTTCTCAGAAATCATTATTTCCCTACTCATGGAGAGTGATGAGTTATAAAATGAAACACATGGGGAGAAAAAGCATTGCACTCAGACAAAACTTCCCCTTGAATGAATTTCTTCTGGAATCACTCTGCTTGTATTGCAGTCACTTCCTTTTATCCATTCCTCAGAATTTGTATATTCAGGACTCTATGAGACCCTAAAGAGCTGGACCCACAAAAAACATGCAGCCACTTCTTTTCAAGGTGGAAATCCATGCAGTAGGGTCACACAAATCCAAGGAGGACAGGTTCAGCTTTCTCAGGTTGGCATACCACTTCACTCCATGGGTACATGCATGGAAATCGATAAGATGATCCCCAAGGATAATGTAGGTCACTGTGAGAAAATGTGGCAGAATCCAGTGCACAATGCAATGTATTATATTAGTGAACTCAGATCTTATTGTGTAATGTATGGTTTCTAGCCCAAACATATTATGATCTCAGTTAATCTCTGCAATGGCTTCTCTCAAGAAAGAAAGAAAGAAAGAAAGATCCCACTAAAGCTGAAAAGGAAACAAGCTTCCTGACCCATGCCTTGTTAGGACCTCATTTCCTACCTGACATAAATTAAAACTTTTAACCCTTGAGATTCTTCTTTAGACCAGCCAACAACTTCTATAACCAGGCTCACACAATTGGCTTTTCCAGTCCATATTAGCATAATTACAGTTCCTCACTAACTTTGATGCCATGTTAGATAAGCAAACAAAAAATGAAAGTATTGGAGATGGACAAGCGACAGGTATCACTACTGGGGGGCACTGGCATCCCATATGTTTAAAGATGGGTCCCTGCCACAACAGCTTATAATCTATGTTAGAAAGTATAAGAATTAGAATGAAATTTCAATGCAAAATGGAAAGAAAATCTTCAGCACTAAGTAAAAAAACAGTCGGATTATAAAGATCCAAATTACTTCTCATCAGGAATCACCTGACAAATATTTATTCTAGCAAGACCAATACAGTGGACAATGGGCAGGATGTAAATTCTAAAAATAGAGAAGAATCCATGAACCCAAGGTCAACTCTGTCTCTAGGGATGCATTGGTGGAATATGATGGAGTGAGGTTGTACAGTAGCAGAAATAAAGAAATCCCCATAAAAGCTCAGAGCAAAAATCTGGTCCAGTACCCTCTCTCCAATAGGAACCAGAACCAGATATCTCAGAGCAACATGCAGCAAAGTCTGCAGAAGAAATTTATAGAAATCCATAAAAGAAAAGTTTTAAAACAAAGAATCTGTTTTTTATTTAATTACATTTTTCCAATATGAAAGATGACTATCAGGCATGGAACTTCCAAAATAAATTTACCTCAAATATGTCTCATGTGTCTCCTTAAAATAACTATTTTAAATAATTTAAAATAGAGAGACAAACAACTAATTGAAAGGACTAATTTCCGGAGACCAAGCCATGGAAACCATACAAAAGGCTCATACCTCAGTGCTCCTGAGTCCACTGGGCTTCTTCACGTGCTCTCATAGGTGAATTGGTCAAGTCTTCTTCTGATTGTTGAGAACTAACTTCATGGCTGCGTTTTAATTTCAGCTTTACATTTCTTGCTGTTCCCAGGAGCATTCTGCTTAATTCTTTTCAGGTTATGTCACTAATCCCATTCAGGGATTTCAGGCTGTTCTCCATAATAAATGTTCTTTCTGAAGTGTTTGGCACTATAGAATGCCTTTTTCCTATCTCTATTTCTGCTAAATGTTCTCCATCCAGGATTTCAGTGTCGCATTTTAATTAAGGAAATTCAATTAATAGGTAGCACAGAGAATTACAGGGAGTGGCTCAGTGTTTCTGAAGAGACAACTGGGAAAGAGGCATGTGGGAGGAGGGAGCGGTCATGATTTGAGGGCAAAGGAGTTAGATCAGTCTGGAACAAACTCAAAGTGAAAATTCCTAGAGAGAATAGAGCAACAGCTCTTAATAGAGAAAATCTGCAAAATTCTATTTGTTGCAATGGAGCTCAATTGATTTACACCAACTGAGGGACTAGAAGGAAATAGGAGAAAATCTAACTTCCTTTCCTATGCATGCAACTTCCCAAATGAAAAAAGGCAATAAGTAGATTTACTGAGTCAGCATGCATCAAAGTCGAGCTAGTCTGTCCTTGAAGCACCAGTCCAGGTTCCTAATGACACCTAATGACCCAGGAATAAAACATTTGCACAAAGGCACATCCATTATTGATTATTTAGTTGAGAACACAAGAAGCCAAATGAATTTACCTTTAATTTGGGGATTTTGAAAAGTTCAGCTGAAAATTCCAACCTTGGATCAGTTCCATAACACTGAGTCAGCCTCAGCAGCAGAGATAATGATGCAATTCTAGATACCATAGTTCCCCTGCCAGGTACACCTTCCTCCAGCATTTAGAGAAACCAAGTGATTCATTTTCTTCTTCTAGCAGAAAAACGTTAGAGACCAGAGATGTTTGATGGTTACAAATACTCATAAAACAAATTCTTGTCTCGCCCTGCTATTAATCGCGGGATAACTGTTTAAAAGTTAGTGTACCTATTCAACTGATACTTTGCTTTTTCCTATGTAAATATAATTCTTCTCACAAGAGTCTTTTGCTTAAGTACCTGGAGGATATTTCACTAAAACACTGATGGGCTTCAGGTGGGGGTTTCAGTCCATCCTCCTCATGTCTTCTCTTTCTGAAGTGGTATGAAGAGGCAATGCTCTCTATGGAGAAATGTTCCCTTTTGCTACATTTGCTGATTCTCATCAATGTTCTGCTACGTGATGCTGGTAAGAAGATGAATCTGCTTGTGTTGAATCTGCAGAATTTACAGCCTCTTTTTTGTCTTTCAGTTTTGCTCACATCCCAGGAAGATGGTTTACCAGCAGCAGTGCAAACAGACTTGCCTGCCTCCCCCATGCTGTGTGACCAAGTGCACCACCAAATGCCTGGATCCCTGCTGCAAAGTCTGTGTGACCAAGTGTGTGACTGAATGCGTGGATCCCTGCTGCAAAGTCTGTGTGACCAAGTGTGTGACTGAATGCGTGGATCCTTGCTGTAAAGTCTGTGGCTATGTACATCATTATTTTGAAATAAGTTATTTTGAAATGAGTTATTTCAAAATAAAGCCCTTATTTCAAAATAAGTTATTTCGAATTAAGAAAATGTTAATTTGAATTAAGGGAAAAGCTCAAAGTGAAATAACATGTCCAAACACAGGACTTGCTTTTTTCTTTAGGAAAGGGGCACCATGGAAAGTGTGACAACATGGCCCCTTCCCTTGGCCATGCCCCCACCCAATAGACGCTAAAAGAAAGGCACCCTGGGAAGGAGAAGGGCAAAAGTGTTATTTCAAAATAATGATTATTTTGAAATAACACGCCCGAATGGCGTTATTTCTAAATATCCATTTCAAACTAACAGCCATTTCAATTTAAAGAAGGTTTAAGCCATTTCAAAATGATGCCTCTTATTTTGAAATGACAGAGCCCGTCATTTCAAAATAAGAATACATCGTGTGGACCTAATCTCTTTTGTTTCGAAATAACCAGTGTTATTTCGAAATAAAAGAGATGTGTCGACATACCCTGTGTGAAGAAGTGCACTAAATGTGTGCATCCGTGTCCATGCCCATGCCCCTGTCCAAGCCCCTGCCTTCTTAAGTGCATGAAGCCATGCCTTCGAAAATGTCCACCTGTGCAGCTGTGCTGTGAAGAAAAGAAGCTGTGTTAGTGCCCGTGGAACCATCGACATCTATGGAATGAAACTGAAGTCCTACATGCAACTTGCTTAGCTTTCTCCTGACTCTGTTGATCTGACATTCTCCTTGCATTTTGAAATACTTCTAGAAATCTTTCCAGTCTTTCTCCTCATACTGCACACCACATTACTATATGGAGTTCAATGTGTTCCCTTGCGCCAAGTAGTTGGCTGCTGTCTTTGTGCCCTGAGATATCATATGTGCCTGGGAGAGATCCTGGAAGACTTGTGTTGTAACTCATGTGTGCTGGAGAATTTCTCCATCTGGTCACTTTGCGCCTGGCTCTCAATGTAGATGTGCAGCAGTAAAAGCTACAATTCCTGGTGTCATCTCCCTTCTGATGTTTTGGGTCGTCCCCGTCCCCGCCCCGCCCTGCCCCTCTTTAGCAGTCATTGGCTCTGAGACACAGATTCTCCTTCTTTGGTTTCCTTTTCAAAAGGCCTTTCCTTAGGAAGTGGTCACAGGTGCCCAGAAGAAGTGAGGGATCTGGAGGTAGAAGTGAGGAATAGAGGCAGCAGGGCAAACTGAAAACAGGCCTGCACTCTTGCTATGTGGGAATGAACTGAAATAGCCCAAGAGCAGCCTGCTTGGCACCTCCTCCTCTGCTGCCTGCTCTATATGTTGTACTGCCCAGAATTCCCCTGGGGGAGCCTAGGTGCTGTAGGAGTGAAGGTGAGACTAGCTGACCCTAGCAATTCGGTTTCATAACACTTCAGTTTTTCTTAGTGCAGAATTCACCAAAATTAATATCTGCACAAAAGACAGTATTACAGGACCTAATTAAACCAGCTACTCCATCAAAGGCTTATTCACCTGCTCATCCATCAATGTTATTTATGCCATCATGTGCCAGAAATGCCCCTTTGCCTTATATATTGGACAAACAGGACAGTCTCTGCTCAAAAGAATAAATGGGCATAAATCTGACAACAGAAATCAAAACATTCTGAAACTAGTGGGGTGAGCATTTCCATCTTCCTATTCACTCCATTGACGATTTACTAATTGCTGTGCTCAGGCACATCCAAACGGGGGGCTGCAAACAGGGGAGTTCGAGGCGGAAGGAGTAGGTGAAGCTCTGAGAAGGAGAAGGAAGCGAAGGCAATCCCCTTGCCGAAGAAGCAAGGAAGAGAGCGAAGCTTGGGTGAGTGAATTACTGACTGTTTGTGTCTTTCCCTACAGGTGATTTCTGTTATATGTCAGTTACTGTGTAAATTGCAACTGTGATTGTGTGCTTGTCTGGGATGTTTGTACAATTGTTCCCTCCTCACCTTTGATCAGCCTCAGTCAGACTTGTGATCACCCTTCCCCTGTGTACTTAACGAGGGGTAAGGGCTGACCTAGGCAGAGAAGGCGTTAAAAGCCAGTGGCTGAGTGACCAGGGGGACTGCAAACAGGAGAGTTTGAGAGGGAGATTGGGAAGGAGTTGGTGAATCCAAGATGGTGAAACGGAGCCTCACTGCTAGTGCTAAAACCCCTTCTGTCTCCTCCACCAGCACCTGTATCCAGACAGACATCCTGACCATGGATATCTCTACCCAGATCCTGATGTGGGCTTGCAAGGACTGTGGCCTGCATTTCCCACTCACAGACAATCAGGCTGGGTAGATGAATCAATGTGACAGGTGTCTTCTGGTGGAATCTCTCAGGAGGCAGGAGGAAAAGTTACAGAAGGTGTCTAGACTCAGGATTATCTATGCTCTGAAGAACTTCCTCGATAGCACCCATGAGGAGACATGTAAGGATGAGGATACTATCCAGGTGCCAAAGACTGCTGACAGATCATTGGAGAAGGATGGAATGCCTCTGGCACAGAGAAGACACTAGCAGCTGGCTACCTCTGGGAGTAGACAGTGCTCCACCCCTGGTCCCATCCCACTGCCCATTGTGGTGAAGAACCCTTATGCAACACTAGAGACAATGGATGATGTGGAGGAGGAGATTAAATGCACCCCTGAGGCAGGGAGGATCACAACCATCATGCCCAGGAGGAAACATCAGGTTGTGGTGGTTGGGGATTCTCTTCTGAGGGAGACAGAAGCACCCATCTGTTGCCCTGACAAGGCTTCTTAGGAGGATGCTGCCTGCCAGGGGCCTGTATCTGAGACGTTATGGAGAGATTGTCAAGAATCATCCGCCCCTCTGACTACTACCCCATGCTACTCATCCATGTGGGAACCAATGATACTGCGAGAGGTGATCCTCAGCAGATCAAAAGTGACTACAGGGCTCTGGGAGTGTGGGTATAGGAGTTCGGTGCACAATTGGTGTTCTCGTCAATCCTTCTGGTCAAGGGTAGGGGCCTGAGCACAGACAGATGGATCCTGGAGGTGAATGCCTGGCTGAGAAGATAGTGTCATCAGAAGGGCTTTGGCTTCCTCAACCATGGGGTGCTGTTCCAGGAAGAAGGACAGCTAAGCAGAGATGGACTCCACCTATGGAAGAAGGGGAAGAGCACATTTGGATGCAGACTGTCTAACCTAGTGAGGAGGGCTTTAAAATAGGTTTGAAGGGGGAAAGTGACCAAAGCCCACAGGTAAGTCACTATGTGGGAGACCTGGGGGAAGAGATGGAACTTGGGGGGTGCCAGGACTGTAACACCAGGGATAAAAGAGAGTATAGTTGGAACTTGGGGGGGGGGTCAAATAATTGTCCTAGGTGTCCTAATGAAGCTCTAAAACCTGAGGCAAGTGAGGAAGGATGACACTTGGAGAAAATACAAGGAAGTGGATGCAGCAGAACTGAAAATCGACAGGGGAAAATAGGGCAATCAGCCTGGTATTTTAGGTGTCTGCACACAAATGCGAGGAGTCTGGGAAACAAGCAGAAAGAATTGGTAGTACTGGCACAGACAAGGAACTATGATGTAATTGGAATAACAGAGACGTGGTTGGATAGCTTGCATGACTGGAGCTCTGCCATGGATGGGTATAAACTGTTCAGGAAGGACAGGCAGGGAAGAAGAGGTGAAGGAGTAGTAGTATATGTAAAAGAGCTGTATGACTGCTCAGAGCTCCACTATGGAACTGGAAACGAGCCAGTTGAAAGTCTGTGGGTTAAGTTTAGGTGAGAGGGCAACTAGGGGGATGTCGTGGTGGGTATCTGCTATAAACCATCAAACCAGAAGGAGGAGGTGGATGAGGCATTCTATGGACAACTAGCAGAAGTTTCCAGACCACAAGGCCTGGTTCTCATGGGGGGCTTCAATTATCCTGAAATCTGCTAGGAGGGCAATACGGCAGTGCACAGGCAGTCCAGAAAGTTTCTCGAGAGTGTTGAGGACAACTTCCTGGTACAAATGCTAGAGGAACCAACTAGGGGCCTTGCACTTCTTGACATGCTGCTCACAAACAGAGAAGATTTGATCAGGGAAGTAGCAGTGAATGGCAACCTGGGCAGCAGTAACCATGAGATGGTAGAGTTCAAGAAGCTGATTAATGGGAAAAAGGAAAGAAGCAACACACAGACCCTGGACTTCAGAAAAGCAGATTTTGGCTCCCATAGGGAGCTGATGGGCAAGATCCCTTGGGAGGCTGATCTGAAGGGGAAAGACATCCATGAGAGGTGGCTGTATTTTAATGAAACCCTGCTAAGAGCACAGGAAGATACCATTCTGATGAGCAGAATGAACAATGAACATGGAAAGCGTCCAGCGTGGCTTAACAGAGAACTCTGCAGTGAGCTGAAACATAAAAAGGACGCTTACAGGAAGTGGAAGCTTGGACAGATGACTAAGGAGGCATATAAAGATATTGCTGGGCACTGCAGGGATAAAATCAGAAAGGCCAAGGGAAAATTGGAGTTGTGGCTAGCAAAGGATGTGAAGGATAACAGGAAGGGGTTCTACAAGTGTGTCAGTAACAAGAAGAGGATCAGGGATGGCATAGGTTCTTTATTGAATGGGGCAGGTTTCCTTTTGGTGGAGGATACAGAAAAGGCTGAAGTGCTCAATGTTTTTTTTTACTTCAGTCTTCACAGGGAGGGCCAGCTCCCAGCCCACTACACTGGGTATCGCAGATTGGAGAGACGAAGAGAGACCCTTGGTTATGGAAGTTCAGGTTAGGGACTACTTAAAAAAGTTGGATGTGCACAAGTCTATGGGGCCGGATGAACTGCATCCGAGGGTGCTGAGAGAGTTGGCCGATGAGATAGCAGCACCACTGGCCATTATCTCTGAGAACTCTTGGTGAAAGAGGCAAATGCTGGATGACTGGAAAAAAAGCAAATATAGTACCTATCTTCAAGAAACAGAAAAAGGAGGGTCTGGGGAATTACAGACCTGTCAGCCTCACCTCAATCCCTGGAAAAATTATGGAACAAGTTCTCAAAGAACCATCCTGAAACACTTGAGGGAAAATAGAGTGATCAGAGTGATCAGGAACAGTCAACATGGATTCACCAAGGGTAAATCATGTCTGACCAATCTCATTGCCTTCTATGATGAGATGACTGGATTTGTGGAAGCAGGAAGAGCCATTGACATGATATACCTTGACTTTAGCAAGGCTTTTGATATGGTTCCCCACAGTATTCTTGTCAGCAAGTTAAGGAAGTATGGGTTGGATTCATGGACTGTAAGGTGGATAGAAAACTGGCTAGATCCATGGTTTCAGTGAATAGGAATCAATGGTTCAATGTTTAGTTGGCAACCAGTAACAAGTGGTGTGCCCCAGGGGTCGGTCTTGGGACTGCTTCTGTTCAACATTTTCATTAATGATCTGGATGATGGGATAGATTGCACACTCAGTAAGTTTGTGGATAACACCAAGCTGGGGGAAATGGTAGGCACACTGCAGGGCAGGGACAGGATTCAGGGAGATCTAGACAAATTGAAGCAGTGGGCCAAAAGAAATCTCATGAGGTTCAACGGGGACAAGTGCAAGTCCTGCACTTGGGACGGAAAAACCCCATGCACTGCTACAGGCTGGGGAGTGATCAGCTAAGTAGAAGCACTGTAGAAAAGGACCTGGGGGTTATGGTGGATGGGAAGCTGGATATGAGTCAGCAGTGTGCTCTTGTTGGCAAAAAGACCAATGGCATACGGGGCTGCATCCATAGAAGTGTTGCCAGCAGATCAAGGGATATGATTATTCCCCTCTATTCATCACTGGTGTGGCCGCATCTGGAATACTGTGTCCAGTTTTGGGCATCCCACTACAAAAAGGATGTGGACAAACTAGAAAGAGTCCAGCAAAGGACAACAAAAATTATGAAGGGGCTAGAGCACAAGACTTACGAAGAGAGACTGAAGGCACTAGGCTTATTTAACCTGCAGAAGAGAAGACTGAGGGGGGATTAGCAACCTTCAGCTACTTGAAGGGGTGCTCCATGGAGGATGGAGCTAGGCTGTTCTCAGTAGTAACAGAGGACAGAACAAGGAGCAATGGTTTCAAGTTATAGCTGGGGAGGTCGAGGATGGATATTAGGAAAACTTTCTTACTAGGAAGGTGATGAAGCAATGGAATGGGTTACCTAGGGAGGTGGTGGAATCTTCATCTTTGGAGATATTTAAGGCTCGGTTAGACAAAACCTTGGCAGGGATGATATAGTGAGAATGGTCCTGCTCTTTTGCAGGGGGTTGGACTAGGTGACTTCATGAAGTCTCTTTTAATCCTATGATTCTATGAATAACAGCTCAAGGCTTCAAAGAGAAGCTGCAAAGCTTGAACAGATTTGGAAATTTGACTGTGTTGCTTTGGGGCTAAATATGGCCTTTGGATTTTTTTTTTCTCATTTCAACAGGTGATTTGACCTCATCTTCCTCTGTACTAGGGATCTCAAACTCAAATCACCATGAGGGATGCATGAGAACTAATACAGGGCCACACAAGGACTAGTATGTTAGACCACAGGCTGCACCACTGAAACCTTTTCATACAACATTAGAGATATTGGTAATGTTAGTGTTATTGCAGGCCGCAGGAAATAGCTTTAGGGGCCTCATGCAGCCCATGGGCTGCGAGTTTGAGACCCCTGCCCTATATGCTGTTCCGCAATGTTTGAACGTTAACAACAGTTTTGATTTATTGTTACAATGTGACCTGATCCCATGACTTACACTTCCCTGCATTTGTTTCCTCCCTTTCTGTAAATTCGCCGATCTTCAAAGCATCTGACAAAGTAAGATTTTCTCCCATGAAAGTTCATGAGATAAATAATTTGTTTAGTCTTTAACTGCCACAGGACTCTTTGTTGGATTAATAGTGGTTCTGTCTTATATAAGAACCTCTTACCCCCATGCACCGTCTCCCCATTCTGATTGTTTGCACAAATTCATCTCTGAGTATCTTTAGTGGATTCAATATCAAACTGATTAAGGTAAATGACCTGTATTACAGTATTTCGAAATAATGGGCTATGTGTGGACATAGCCTATATTATTATAGGCTTATAAGCAGAAACCTGGCTGATGTTCGTGCCTGATGTACTAATAAGGGGCCGCTTGCCCGGGCACCCCATTTGCCACCAAGTGCACACTAAAAAACCCCTTATGGACAGCGTAAGAGGCTCTGGCCTGGAATCTGGGAGGCTACAGACTAGCATACCTCAAAGGTACTAACTTCGTGGGAATCGAAACCCACCTGAGAATTTATGACCACCTGGAAGTTTGGGTCCCACCTAGGAATTTATGATCCACCTAGGAATCTGGACCCACCTGGGAATTTATGACCCACCTGGGAATTTAAAACTTAATAGGAAAATTACCATCTCAGTCGTGGGAACCACTAATATGACAACCCCCCCCCCAGTGTGGGAACCAGAAAAACACTGAGCTAAAAATCCTATAAAAAGGAGATGCCAACTGGCAAAAGTTATGGAGGTTCACGTGTTACCTGCCAGAACTGATCACTCTGACAGTCGGATCTCCCGAGGAAAGCTAGCGTGTGTCGTGTCCCTTACCATGCCCCTTGTGTTCATGCTGCTGGTCAGTGGAGCATGGGTTGTGGTACGTATATAGAAATCTCCCACGAGTACATTGCAGTTTGTTTTACCTTGCAATTTTGTCTTGTTGGGAATATCTAGCAGTTTTACTTTGTTGCAAATCCCTTGCAGCTTTGCCTTGCAGTCTTGCTGTGTTACTTATATGGATTTGCAGTTTTGCTTTGCTGTTTTGCTGTGTTACTTATATAGGTTTGCAGTTTTGCTTTGCTGTTTTACTGTGTTACTTATATAGATTTGCTACCTCAGTTGGTCTTGTAAGATTGCTGTTTCAGTTGTTGATTGCTACCTCAATTGCCACCGTGATTACCCATTGAAAAATTTTCCCTGTTGTCGCGCTAAATAAACGAACCCATTTCTCAGTTAGAACTACTGAGTCCGATGTCTCCTTCTCCCATCGCGGTTGGGAACCAACATGGCGTCACGAACAGGATGGGAGAATGAGAATAAGAATAAGCCCACCGGGGAGTCCTCCCAACCCCCCAAGCCTTCTCC
>ML682185.1:0-27202 GCA_007922195.1 Podocnemis expansa | reverse complement strand
GGAGAAGGCTTGGGGGGTTGGGAGGACTCCCCGGTGGGCTTATTCTTATTCTCATTCTCCCATCCTGTTCGTGACGCCATGTTGGTTCCCAACCGCGATGGGAGAAGGAGACACCGGACTCAGTAGTTCTAACTGAGAAATGGGTTCGTTTATTTAGAGCGACAACAGGGAAAATTTTTCAATGGGTAATCACGGTGGCAATTGAGGTAGCAATCAACAACTGAAACAGCAATCTTACAAGACCAACTGAGGTAGCAAATCTATATAAGTAACACAGTAAAACAGCAAAGCAAAACTGCAAACCTATATAAGTAACACAGCAAAACAGCAAAGCAAAACTGCAGATCCATATAAGTAACACAGCAAGACTGCAAGGCAAAACTGCAAGGGATTTGCAACGAAGTAAAACTGCTAGATATTCCCAACAAGACAAAATTGCAAGGTAAAACAAACTGCAATGTACTCGTGGGAGATTTCTATATACGTACCACAACCCATGCTCCACTGACCAGCAACATGAACACAAGGGGCATGGTAAGGGACACGACACAAGCTAGCTTTCCTCGGGAGATCCGACTGTCAGAGTGATCAGTTCTGGCAGGTAACATGTGAACCTCCATAATTTTTGCCAGTTGGCATCTCCTTTTTATAGGATTTTTAGCTCAGTGTTTTTCTGGTTCCCACGCTGGGGGAGGGGGTTGTCATATTAGTGGTTCCCATGATTGAGATGGTAATTTTCCAATTAAGTTTTAAATTCCCAGGTGGGTCATAAATTCCCAGGTGGGTCCAGATTCCTAGGTGGATCATAAATTCCTAGGTGGGACCCAAATTTCCAGGGGGTCATAAATTCCTAGGTGGGTTTCGATTCCCACGAAGTTAGTGCCTTTGAGGTATGCTAGTCTGTAGCCTCCCAGATTCCAGGCCAGAGCCTCTTACGCTGTCCATAAGGGGTTTTTTAGTGTGCACTTGATGGCAAATGGGGTGCCCGGGCAAGCAGCCCCTTATTAGTACATCAGGCATGAACAGCTGATATTGGCTATGGGCATTTGGTCACCTGAAAATATTTTATAATAAATCAAAGTATGGATGAACAGGTGGCCATACAGAATACCCAACCAAAGCAATGTGTTGTTTCACACATATATATATAGCAGAAAGCAGAGGTGTATGGCATTGTGTGAGAAACAGGCTGATCTTTGGTGTTTCAGTTCAATCTCACAGAAGCAGTTTCCAGGTCTGCCTCGCAGGTACTCTGTTGCCTCTGGTCCTTCCTACCCCCTTCAACCCCATCACTTCCGAGCAGCATTTGCCATTTTCTAAGGGAGGGCTTTTAAAAAGAAAATGCAAGAAAGAAAAGTCTAGCTTTGAGAGTGTGTGGGCACGATGGAGAGCAAAACTCTGAGAGACAGACAATGCTAGGAATTGTTGTTTTTATTGCTGCACATATACATTAAAAGATGGGCTTGGAAAAGAAAATGGACGAAGACATCCTCCAACACTAAACAGTCTATAGCACCTGTGTGTTGATATCAGTCTGCCTCCCAGGCATAACAATCATCCCAGGGGTATAAAGACAGTCAATTATGCATTAGAAGAAAAGATAGTGCAGTGTGAGGACAGAGTTTGGAAACATCCATAGAAACAAGGTAAGGAAATTGCTTGTAGGGCTCTAATTCATTTTCATTCCATAGATGTTGATGGTTCCATGGGCACTAACACAGCTTTTTTTCATTGCAACATTACTGAACAGGTGGACATTTTGGGAGGCACAACTCCATGTATTTAGGAGGACATGGGCATGGACATGGAAGCACACATTTAATGCCCTTCTTCACACAGACTTTGCAGCAGGGATCCAGGCATTTGGTGGTGCACTTGGTCACACAGCATAGGGGAGGCAGGCAGGTCTGTTTGCATTGCTGCTGGTAAACCATCTTCCTGCGATGTGAGCAAAACTGAAAGACAAAGAAAGGCTTCTTGCTGTATACAAAACCAAGGTAAGCAGCTTTCTCTTCCTGTTATCCTTATGCATCATAACAGTCAGCAGAATAAGAGACTGGGAAGTAGAGACTTTGGCTGTGTTCACACAGCACTCTTATTTCAAAACAACAGAGGTTGTTTCGAAATAAGAAATACCCTGTTCACATGACACACGGTTGGTTCGAAACAACAGCACCCATTGTTTCGAAAAAACAGCGTTGTTTCGAAACAACTTAAACCCCATGTGGGGACGAAACAACATTGTTTCGAAACGATTGTTTCAAAACAATGCCATCCGAACATGTTGTTTCGAAACAACAGTGATGTGTTTCGAAATAACTGTTGCCTGAAACTGCGATTTCGCTTTGAGCTTTTTTCCTTAATTCGAATTAACAAACTGTTAATCGAATTAAGTTATTTCGAAATAAAGCATTATTTCGATACAACTTGTTTCGACACAACTTGTATCGAAATAATGCCTGTGTGTGAACACAGCCTTTGTGTCCGTAGAGAGCAGTGCCATTGCAAATAACTTCAGACAGAACAAGCATGAAGAGGCTGGAATGAAATCCCTTCCTGTATCCTTACACTGGAATTAGTGAAATGATCCCAGGATAACAAACAAAGAGTCCAAAGACTAAAAAAATTATTTATTGCATGAGCTTTCGTGAGAGAAAATCCCACTGTGTCAGATGCTTTTTGAACCAATCTCGCACTTTTAAGTTTGAACTAACTGCACGTTCTAGTTCAAACTAATGCATAGTTCAAACTAGAATGTGCAGTTAGTTCAAACTAACTGGCTTAGTTCAAATGTCTTAAGTTCAAACTAAGCGTTAGTACTGGTCTACATTGCACCTAGCTTGAACTAAAGTTCGAACTGAGCGCTTATGTCCAGACTAAGTGCCAGTACTTATTAGTTCAAACTAAGCGTTCCTTAGCTCAAAGTAAGAAATTTCTTAGTTCGAACTAAGGAAAGCCTAGTGTGGCCATGGGCTAAATTAGTCCAGAATAAGTCTCCTTACTCTGAACTAGTTTGACAGTGTAGACATACCCCATGAATCCAAGGTCAACTTTGTGTCTAAAGAAGCATAGATAGTATATCATGAAGCCTGCTGTTCTTTAGCAGGAATTAAGAAATACTATAATGTCTGAGAGCAAAGAAATATCCACCAGTACTCTGTCTCCAACAAAAACCTGGACCAGATAACTCAGAGGAATGAGAAAGAAACTCTTTAAAAGGAATTTTTGGAAATCTAAAAGCCATCATTTTTAAAGTGATGAATCTTGATGTTTATTGAATTGAGTAAGTCTTCTATTAAGTTTGTGGATCAGGCACAGAAATTACCAAGAGCATTTCCAAAACCATGTCATGTGTGTCTACTTAAAATAATTACTTTAAATAATTATTAAAAACAGTGATGCAAACAAGTAATTGAGGGATGAGTAACTGGATAAATAGGGTTATGAAAATCATATCTGCATTCCTCAGAGGTGTCTTATTTCCAAGATCAGGCCATGGAAACCATATAAAAAGGCATATAGCTCAATGCTCCTCAATCCACCAGACTTCTTCACTTGGTCCTATTGGTGAATTGGTAAGTCTTCTTCGAATTATTGAGAGCTAAATTTATCGCTGGACATTAATTTTGGCTTTCCTCTTTCTTGCTCTTCCCAAGAGTGATCTGCTTAAATCTCTTCCTGTTATTTCACTAATCCCATTAAGAGTTTTCAGGGATGAGATTTCTATTTCTGCTGAAAGTTTCCTGTCTAGGATTTTGGTATCTATTTATAATTAAGGAAATTCAATTATTAGACAGTTCATGGAATGACAGGGAGTGGCTCAGTGCTTCTGAAGAGAATGAACTGGAAAATAGAGGAGTGTAGGAGGAGGGAGTGGTCAGAAATTGAGGGCAGAGGAGGCTGATGTGTCTGGAAGAAACTCAGAATGAAAATACATGGAGGGAATAGAGAACCTGCACTATCAGTATCGACTTCCCTAATAGTAAAAAAATCTGCAAAATTTTATTCTTGTTAATGCAACTTGACTGATTTATATCATCTGAGAGGCTAGAGCAGGGGACTGCAACCTGTGGCTCCAGAGCCGCACACTGCTCTTTGGTGGCCCCCTTGTGGCTCCGGGCTCCAGGACTCCCCTGCCACTGGGGGATCCTGCAGGCAGCCTGTGCCAGGCTCCAGACTGCCCCCAGCCACCAAATGATCCTGAAGGGAACCTCCCTCTGGTTTCAGGCACCCCCATCCCTGCCAGTTAACCCTGCGGCAGCTACCTGGTCCAGCTCCCAGTCCTGCACCAGGAGAGGACACCGTTTATGGCTCTTAAAACACTGAGTTATTGAAGAAATTTTTTTCAAAATGGCTCTTCTTATGTTTTGGGTTGCCGACCCAGGGCTAGAGGAATATAGGAGGCTATGCCTACACTTAGAGTTTCAGTTTGAATTACTGAACTAGAAAGCTAGAAACTAGAAAATCCAATTCAAATTGGCATATCCATGAACAGGACTTGCTAGTTCGAATTTGGTATTGGGGCGCTATTGTACAGGGAAAAATCAAGCCGTGGCTAATTCAAACTAACAGTGAATTCAAATTGATATGTCCACACTGGGTCAATTCGAATTGCTCAGTTCGAATTGACCCTGACTTCAAAGTCAAATGAGGTTTGACCAATTCGAAGTCAGCTTTCATCAATTCGATCTGAGGAGTTCCTCAGTTCGAACTGAGGAAAGCCAGTTTGTGCATGCCCTTAATAGAATACTGATTGATGGCAATCAATTTGAATTCAGCTCTAAGTGTAGACATACCCAGAAAGAATCTAACCTCTTCTATGCATACAGCCTTCCAAATGAAGGAAAACAGTAAATAGATTTGGTTAGTTGGCGCTCATCAAAGTCGAGCTTGTCTGTCCCAGAAACACCAGTCTAAGTGTGTAATGAAGTCTAAGGACTGGGGGGGGGGGGAATGCCCAAATGCAGTTCCATTAATGATTATTTAGTTCAGAACACAGGAGGCCAAATGAATTGACTTTTACTTTGGGACTTTTGAAAAGTTCGGCTGAAAATTCCATTCTTGGATTAGTTCCATAAGACGCAGTCAGCTGCACCAGCAGGAACGATGATGTAATTCTAGAGTTTCCCTGCCATGGACACCTGCCTCCGGCACATCTAGAAGCAGTGAGTGATTCATGCTCCTCTTCTAACAGAAAAAAAAATTAGAGTGAAGAAATAATTGATGGTTACAAATGCTTCTAAGACACAATCTTGTCTCACCCTGCTATTAATCTCAGGATAACTGTTTAAATGCTATTGTACATATTCCACTCATTTCTGTTTTGTTCTGTAGAAATATATTACTACTCACAACAGTGTTTTGCTAAAATACTTGGAGGTATTTCACTAAAGAACTTCACTACTTAAGGAAGGGGTTTCAGTCCATCCTCCTCATGCTTGTTCTTTCTGAAGTGGATTTCAAATGCACTGCTATCTATGGAGAAATGCTCCCTATTGCTCCAGTGACTGATTCTCCTCAGTGTTCCGGTACATGATGCTGATGAGAAGATGACACTGCTTGTGTTGAATCTGCAAAACTTACAGCCTCTTTTGTCTTTCAGTTTTGCTCACATCCCAGGAAGATGGTTTACCAGCAGCAGTGCAAACAGACTTGCCTGCCTTCCCCATGCTGTGTAAAGCAATGCACCACCAAATGCCTGGATCCCTGCTGCAAAGTCTGTGTGACCAAGTGTATGACCAAATGCCTGGATCCTTGCTGTAAAGTCTGTATGAAGAAATGCACTAAATTTGTGCATCCATGCCCATGCCCATGCCCCTGCCCCCCTAAGTGTGTGAAGCCATGCCTCCCAAAATGTCCACCGGTGCAGCAGTGCTATGAAGAAAAGAAGCTGTGCTAGTGCCCACGGAACCATTGACGTCTATGGAATAAAACTGAAGTCCCACATGCAACTTGCTTAGCTGTTTCCTGACTCCATTCGTCTGGCATTCTCCTTCCATTTTACAATGTTTCTATGAACCTTTCCAGTCCCTCTTTTCACAGTGACTCTGCTATTACTGTCTAGGGGTCAATGCTTTGCCTTGCATCGAGTAACTGGCTGCTGTCTTTGTGCCGTGGGATATCAGATGTGCCTGGGAGAGAGCCTGGGACACCTCTGCTATAACTCAAGTGCTGGAGAATTTCCTCATCTGCTCACTTTGTAACCTAGCTCTTAATGCAGATGTGCAGCAATAAAAGCTACAGCGCCTGACATCATCTCCCTTCTTCTACTTCATTTTCTTTAGGATTCACTGTCTCTGAGACCAAAATTCTTCTTCCTTTGGTTTTGTCTTTCCTTAGAAAGTGATCACCAGTGTCAAGACAAAGTGAGAGACTCAGAAATAGCAGTGAAGAACAGAGGCAGCAGCTTACATAGGAGAGAGGCCTGCACTCTTGCTCTGTCAGCGTGAACTGATATAGCTCAACAGCAGCATGCCCCGCTCGGCACCTCCTACGCTGTTGCCTGATGTATATGTTGTACTGGTTAGCATTCCCCTGGGGAAGTCCAGGAGTGCTGCCTCATTGGAAGAGAGATCAGCTGACCCCAGCAATTTTGTTGTAAAACACTTTAAATTTTCTTAGTTCAGAGTTTACCAAAGTTAATCCTTTGTAATTATCTCAGGGTTTGGAGCAATGGGACCCTGATGTCTTTTTAACACTTCGGTCTCCACATTCAGCTGATGCCCAGAAATTGATATCCTAGCATTTTGCCGTGCTGCCAGCAAATCACCTAGCGCTGTAATTTCACAATACATCCACATCTGCAATATGATTAATATATAGGGTAACCAGATGTCCCGATTTTATCAGGACTGTCTAATTAGTAGGGGTGCTGTCTTATATAAGAGCCAAATCATATCAAACCAATCAGACAGGTTTCTATGATGGGATAAAAAGCCTTCTGGATAGAGGGAACATGGTAGATGTGGTCAGGGCCATCCTGAGAGTAAGGCACGCGGGGCAGCCTCCCAGGGCCCTGCGCTTTGGGGGGCCCTGCGGAGCCCGCACCACTGCCCCCCCCATGATGGGGACCAGGCAAGGTGGCCAAAAATGGCGACCCAGTTCAGCACTGCAGGTCAGCCCCCTCTCTACACGCTCTGCTTTTGCCTCTGTGCTAGAGCAGCAGGGAGGGGATGGGAGGCAGTGCAGGGCCTGTATCACTACCCCACAGCTACACAGAGCCAAAGCTGTGTGCATGGTCGGGGAGCATGGAGGGGGCAGGGGCAGACCGGTAGTGTTGAACTGGGCCACAGCTTTTTGCCAGCTCACCCGGTTCCCCTCCCCTGGGCCAGCCAGCCCTAACTCCCAGTGATGGGGTGGGGGTGAGTTGGGGCCCTGCAGAAGGCAACGTACCCTGGGCCCCATGCCCTCCTAGGGCTGGCCCTGGATGTGGAGTATCTAGACTTGAGCAAGGTTTTTGATACTTTCTAACATCACCTTCTCAGTAACAAATAGCCTGGAGGAGCTACTATAAGATGGGTGAAAAATTAGTTGGAAAACTGATTCAAAAGAGTAGTTATCAACGGTTCACAGTCATGCTGGAAGGGCGTAATGAGCGGGTTACCGCAGGGATCGGTTCTAGGTCCCATTCTGTTCAACATTTTCATCAATTATTTAGAATGGGGTGTTAAACTCATTCAATGTGGGGGCCCACGCTGGAGGACACGACACCTGTCATGGGCCATGTGTCTGCATGGGCTCTCCAACACTTCCTCTGTCACATTCGGAGCAGCTTGGGCTCTCCTTTCCCCTCCCTACCCTGCAGGCTCTCCCACACATTTCCTTTTCCCTACCCTGTGGGCTCCCCTTTGCCACTCTGGCTCCCTGACTTCCAGTCTCCTAGGCTATGTCCACACACAGCCAGTTAAATCAATTTTACTTGAATTGATTTAACCAAATTGATCTAAAAATAGTTAAATTGATTTAAGTAAAATTGATTGAACATGCCCAAATCAAAAACCCCAAATCAAACTAGCATATCCAGAAACAGGACTTGCTAGTTCAATTTGACAGAGACACACTGGGAGTTGTGGTAACGTGGCCCCCTGGCAGGGCCATTTTGCCACCCAATCCCCTGCCTGGCTGTCACCTGGAGAGCCAGGCAGGGGAAAAAGCCCCCAGAGCAGGGATCCCCCTGCACCCTGCATCCCCTGCTGCTGGTGGAGTGGCGGGGAAGGGACCATGGAGCACCCTGCATGCCCCACTGCTTGCAGAGTGGTGGGGGCAGAGAAGTCAGCGCACCAGGCTCCCCCACACACACTTCCCCAAAGCTGGCTGGGCAGGGGTCGCAGAGCCGGCTCACCCCACTTGATTGGCTTGCCATCTACTGGCCGGGCAGTGGGTCCGGGAGCTGGCGTGCTCTGCTTGCCAGCTGCTGGCCTGGTCCAGGAGCTGGAGCACACCACTTGCAGGGCTTGCCAGCTGCTGCCCAGGCAGCGGGTCTGGGAGCCGGCACGCCCCACTTGCAGGGCTTGGTGACTGCTTCTCAGCCACATGTCAGGGAGCCAGCATGCCCCGCTTGCAAGGCTTGCTGGTTGCTGGCTGGGCAGCGGGTCTGGGAGCCGGCGCACCCCGCTTGCAGAGCTTGCCAGCTGCTGCCCGGGAAGCGGGTCGGGGATCCGGCGCACCTCACTTGCCGGGTTTGTCGGGTTCACCAGCTGCTGGCCCAGCCATGTGTTGGGGAGCTGGCATACCCCATTTGCGGGGCTTGCTGGTTGCTGGCTGGGCGGCGGGTCTGGGAGCTGCCGTGCCCAGCTTGCCAGGTGCATTGGCTCCCCAACCCGCCACCTGGCCTGCAGCCAGCAAGCCTTGCATGCAGGGCACGCTGGCTCCCCGACTCGCTGCCCAGCCAGCAGCAGGGAAGCCCGGCAAGCCAGGAGTGCTGGTTCTCCAAACCGCTGCTAGAAAGCCAGGCACTGGGGCATCCCTGTCTGTACTGCCCAGCCAGCTTGAGGTGGGGGTGGGCCCCCCTGCACCCTCCTGCACCTTCCCTCTGTCCCTGGCCAGGGTGCTGAGGGGAGTGGGACTTCCTTCCAGGGTTCCATGCATCCTGAGAGGAAGGTCAACTGTTATATCAATATGTGGGTCATATCGATATAGCAGAGCCATACGGGGTTATTTCAAAACCACAGTTTCAAGATAAACCTCATTTTAATCTCAATCTAGGTTTTATTATATCAAAATGATTTTCCTTATTTCGAAATAAGGGAGCTCCTTCTTTTAAAATAAGGAAATGTCATGTGGACATAAACATTTTTAAACTGAAATAACCAACGTTATTTCAATTTAAAATGTGTGTGTGGACATACCCCTACTGTGCAGGTGCCGGACCCCACTTTCTCTGTTTGGCCGCTCCCAGACCCTATGTTCCCTACTATTCTGGCAGCAGGCAAAGAGTCTCAGCCACAGCCACAGGCAAGCTTGGCTTCTGCCTCCCCCCTTTCCTGCCCATTCACTATCAGTCATTCAGCATGGTGGACTTTGGTTAGCTCAGTCCCAGCTGGCCTTTGATTGGCTCATTCCCACATGGGTTCTAGGCACTTTTTTCTTTTTCTTATTTTTGATTCGTGCAATGTGCTGGCAATCAGATTAGCATGTCAACTAACTGACAAAGAACAATTGGGGTGGGGGATGGTGCGGTGGCTCTTTGGGAGCCAGCTCAGTCTGCTGTGACTGAGACTCTGATTGGTTGGCAGACCACAGCAGAGCTGATCCGGGATTGGCTGGAGCGCTTCCTTTGTTCCCCTGTGTTCTAACTCACTCACATGATCTGAGCTACAAGCATGCTTAACCCTGTTCTGGGGGTGGCAACATGTGTTTGTTGTTTGCAGCTGCTGCAGAGAGCTCCCAGGGACAGCCCATGCAGTAGCTCTGTGTACTGAATCAGTGCCCTTGGTGGGCCAGATCTGGCCTGTTGGCTGTAAGTTTGACATCTTTAATTTAGATGATGGCATAGAGAGTACACGTATAAAGTTTGATGATAATGCCAAGCAGGGAGGAGTTGCAAGTGCTTTGGGGGATAGGATCAAAATTCAAAATGATTTGGAAAAACTGGTGAAATGGTCTGAGGGAAACAGAATGATTCAGTAAAGAGAAGTGCAAAGTACTTCACTTAGGAAAGAACAATCCATTGCACATATACAAAATGGGCAACAACTGCCTAGGAAAAACACTGTGGAAAGGGATCTGGGTGTCATAATGGACTGCAAGCTAAATATGAGTCAGCAGTGTAACTCTGTTGCAAAAAAAAACCCCAAACACCGTTCTGGGATGCATTAAAAAGAATATTGTAAATAAGCCAGAAGAAGTAATACTTCCACTCTACTCGGCCCTGTCAAGGCTATTTCCCCACTCTGGCACTCTGAGTGCAGAAGGTAGGGGCCTGCAACAGGCCTTAAAACCCACTGGCCTTAAAGCCTGGCCTTAAAACTCTCCAAGGCCTCCAATTCCTGGCCTTTGACTGTTATCGCTGCCATCACCCAAATGCAAAAAACCTCTTGAAAACCCAGGAAGGTGCACTTGGGAATTCCTTCCTGTGAGGTACTTGCAATCACTTTTATTCCTCTCTCAGGAGAGTGACTGACCCCCAGCTGAGACATCATTTGGAACTGGAACAGAATCCCTCTTATTAGCTGGCTGTGCAGTCTGAGGCACATGCACACGAACCTCTTGCTTTTCAGGACACAGAACCAGAGCTTACTTAAAAGGTAAAATCTTTAATTAAAAAGAACAGATAAGGAACACAGAGAGTTGCTTCTCTGGGGATTAACTTAGGTAGTTACAGGGTAGTGGGAGGGAGTACATGTGCTCAGCACAGAGAAGTCGAAAAACAAAGAAAATACCCTGACCACATCTAAGTAAACATTCCCTGTTCTATCCACGCCTGGTCAGTAACAAACTTAACTTATCTTTGGAAAGGATGTTACTGGATTCTTCCTCAGGCCCCTCTGGCCTCCTCCTGATCCTCCCAGGAGCTCTGCTGCAGCCAAACAGGAACAGGCAAGCCTGCTGTTCCCATTCAAAAACCTGCACTTCATTCCTATTGGCTGTCCTGGGACTCACTGACCAGAGTATTAACCCCTTCCTCCATAAGGGTTACTACAGGCCCTGATTAGGCCTCAGCTGGAGTATTGTGCACAATTCTAGGTGCCTCATTTCAGGAAAGATATGGACAAATTGGAGAAAGTACAGAGAAGGGCAACATCAATGATTAGTAGTCTGAAAAATGGTTGGTTACTCACCAGTAACCATCCTTCTTCGAGATGGGCTGCTCGCATAAATTCAGTTACGGTTGTCTATGTGCCATAGCGCACGGTAGCTCAGAAAGTCTTTAGCATTAGCCTGTCAGGTCAGGGTGCATGGCCAACGCCCCCTCCACTCTGCAACCACGGCTATATAGGTGACCGTCACCCTGACCCTCCCAGTCCCATATACCTTTGCCAACTCCGTTAGCAGGGATGGTGGGAGGGACCTGAATGTATGTGAGGAGCCCATCTCGAAGAAGGACATTTACTGGTGAGTAACCAACTGTTCTCCTTCGAGCGCTGCCCACATCATTCAGTTACAGGTGACTGCTAGCCATACCCAAGGATGGTGGGAGGAGTTACAGTCTACCCACACTGAGTACAGCTCTGCCCACAGCGGCATCATCTCTAGCCTGTTGGGCAATGCCGTAGTGCGTCGTGGAGGTATGTATTGACGACCACGTAGCGGCCCTCCAGATCTCTTGGACTGGGACCTTAGTGAGGAAGGCCATAGAAGACGCCTGAGCTCTGGTAGAGTGGGCTCTCACAGTCTCTGGGAGATGTGTTTGACCTTCCGTAGCAGTCTTTAATGCAGTTCACAATCCATTTGGAGATGCATTGGGAAGATACTGGAGAGCCTCTCATGTGTTCAGCGACTACCACAAACAATTGGGAGGTCTTGCGGAAAGATCATGTGCACTCAGTATAGATTAGGAGCGCTCTCCTCACATCCAGAGTGTGCCACTGTCTCTGGTTTTCTGTCACTGTGGGTCTGGATAGAAGACCGGCAGGCAGATTTTTTGATTCATGTGGAAGGGGGTGGCAACCTTGGGCAAGAACAAGGGGTGGTGACGCAGGACCACCTTGTCTGGGAAGAAAACCATATATGGAGGTTCAGAGGACAGGGCTCGTAACTCTGAGACCCTTCTGGCTGAGGTAATTGCTACCAGAAAAGCCACCTTCCAGGACAGTACGAGCAGGGTGGCTGAGTCCAAGGGCTCATATGGCAGTTCTGTCAGAGCCCGAAGCACAACATTCAAATTCCACTGTGGGTTTACAGGTGTGGGGGAAAAGTTTTTGCACCCCTTTCAAGAATCTATGACAGATGGGGTGTGAAAAGGGTGGAGCCCTATCTACTCTTTGGTGAAAGGCCGAAATTGCTGCCAAGTGGACTTTTAATGACAACAGAGATAGGCCTTTCTCTCTTAAATCAAAAGGTAATCCAAAGTTGACTGAATTAGTGTGGAGGTAGGGTCTATGTCTTTGTCACAGCACTAAGAGGAAAAGTGATTCCATTTTGCCATGTAGGTGGACCTGCTGGAGGGTTTCCTGCTACCACGTCCTTGCCCTTGTAAAGATTTCGGTCCATCTGCACTGTCATCATGGAGCACCAGGAGCCCGGGCTGACCACAGCACGCTTGTGCGTGCAGCTCTTGGGACATGGCAGTGGCTACGTCAGTAATCCGAACAGCCCACCTGCAGATGAGACCATTCCAGCTCTGGTTCACCACAAGCTTCTGACCAGGAAGGGACCACCTGGACAAGGTACTCTCAGGCATTCAAACATGCCCCGATGAACTCTGTGTCCTGAGTGGGGCAAAGCTTGGACTTCTCTAGGTTTATGTGGAAGCCCAGGAACTCGCACAGGTTCATTACCAGGTTGACGTAATTTTGTACCTGTCAACTTGACTTGTGCACTATGAGCCAATTGTCTAGGTAGGGATAGATTCTTATACCCCTCCTGCGTAGGAAAACTGCGACTGGTGCGACACACTTTGTGAACACCCTGGGAGCTAGCAATAACCCGAAGGGTAGGGCGGTGAACTGGTAGTGGTGTAGTACCACCACAAACCTGAGAAAACATCTGTGATGGGGCTGAATGGCTATGTGGAAGTAAGCATCCTTTAGGTCAAGGGCTGCGAACAAACTCTTGGGGACAGGGAGGGGATAATCTGGGGTAGGGAGACCATGCAGAATTATATTTTCTTTATGTTTTTGTTGAGTGCTCTGAGCTCTAAAATGGGTCATAGGTCCCCATTGGGATCGGGGACTAGCAAGTAGCAGGAATAGAACCCTTTGCTGTGCTCTCTCTTGGGAATCTTTTCAATGGCTCTGAGGGAGAATAACTTCTGGCATTCAGCCTCGAGCTTGCCCAGCAGATCTGGGTTTTCAGGTGTTGTGGGAGGGGGTGGTTTCCTGTCCCACGGGGTTGAAAGGAACTGGATGCGGTATCCTCTCACCACTGTGTCGAGGACCCACTGGTCTGACGTGACATGGGTCCATCATGGGGCGAAGTGGTGGAGGCGGTGGGGGGAGAACAGGGGCTGTGGAGCGCTGACCTCAGAGGGACCGTCAAAAACACTGTTTGTGGCCCGAAAAGCGGTCCGATCCCTGTCCGCGCCATCCAGACTGTGAGGCACTGAGCTTACCCCCTTTACCTGATCAGCCCTTATCCTTGTCCAGGTCCCCAAGATGGCACTGGGAAAACTGGAGGGATCTCAGGAACTGGGTCTGCAGTTGCAGCTGCTGTTTCAGTTGCTGTAACTCTTGCTGTAGCTGCTGATGCAACCTCAAGGAGTGCCTCATGAGTTGAGGAGTGTAAATTCTGAGGGACCGAAGTGTAGCCCTCAAGTCCTTCATACCATGCAGCGAAGAGGTCAGGACCCTCGAAAGGAAGATCCTGGGTAATCTGTTGCATCTGCGTGGAAAGGCCAGAGTTTTGGAGCCAGGCCAAGCAGCGCATAATGACTGCCAATGCCATTATACGTGCCACTGTATCCACTGCATCACAGGTTGCCGCGAGCGGCATCCCAGTGCATCCCAGGTTGCTCTCTCTCCTTCATCCAGCATTGCCTCAAAGTCTCTCAGGTGCTCCTTGGAGACAGCTGAGCAGAGATTTCGTAGAGCCTCCCACAAGTTGAAGATGTAGTGTGTCATCAGGGCTGAGTGATTTGAGATGCACAGCTGTAGGGTGGCAGAGGAGTAAACTTTTCTGCCCAATAGGTCAAGCTTCCTCGCCTCTCTGTTCTTGGGCATGGAGCTCGGCTGGCTCTGTCTCTCCCTTTGGTTGACTATGTTGACCACCAGGGATCCTGGGGCCGGCTGGTGGAACAGGAAGTGGAATCCTTCCAGGGAGACAGAATATTTCTTGGCCACCACTGTAATAACCCTTGGGGAGGAAGGGGTTAACACTCTGGTGAGTGAGTCCCAGGACAGCCAATAGGAACGAAGCACAGCTTTTTGAATGGTAACAGCAGCCTGGCCTGGGCCTGTTTGGATGCAGCAGAGCTCCTGGAAGGATCAGGAGGAGGCCAGAGGGGCCTGAGGAAGAATCCAGCAACATCCTTACCAGAGATAAGCTAAATTTGTTACTGATCAGGTGTGGGTAGAACAGGGAATGTTTACTTAGACGCGGTCAGGGTATTTTCTTTGTTTTTGGCTTGTTTTTTGGACTTCTCTGTGCTAAGCACATGTAACCCAAACCCCCACCCCACTACCCTGTAACTACCTAAGTTAATTCCCAGAGAAGCAACTCTCTGTGTTTATCATCTGTTCTTTTTGATTAAAGAGTTTACCTTTTAAGCAAGTTCTGGTTCTGTGTCCTGAGAGGCAAGAGGTTTGTGTGCCCGTGCCTTAGACTGCACAGGCAGCTACTAGAGGGAACCCTGTTCCAGTTCCAGCTCATATTGCAGCTGGAGTTCAGTCACTTTCCTGAGAGAGGAATACAGAGGATCGCAAGTACCTCACAGGGAGGAATTCCCAAGTGCGCCTTCCTGGGTCTCAAGAGGTTTTTTTGCATTTGGGTGGTGGCAGCGATACCACTCCAAGGCCAGGAATTGGAGGCCTTGGAGACTTTTAAGAGCAGGCTTTAAGGCCAGTGGCTTTTCTGGCCTGTTGCGGGCCCCCACCTTCTGCACTCAGAGTGCCAGAGTGGGGAAAAAGCCTTGACAACCACTTTGGACAATGGCGGGATCGAGGAAGGCATTTGTCAGCATTCTTGGACGATACGAAACACCCTGGAGTGTAGGGGAATCGTGACCTTAGCCAGCGGGGCTCTACGGCACTTCTTGAAGAGGGAATCATCTTCCGCTTGGATCACCCCCAGCTTCAGCTTCAGATTTGCTGCCATGCAGCAGAGGAGATCCTGTTCAATGTGGGGATCTCCTTCATGGTCGGTGGACATGTCAATTAGGCGCTTATTGGGTGACGAGGATTATTGAGCCCCTGATCTGCTACGTTGAGTAGAATCAGGGTCTGGCTCATCATCACAGAAATCCGAGGACTCCGGCACCAGCAATTGGGCATAACAGAAGGCATTGTCTGCCATTGCGTTCAGCCAGTCGAGGGTCCACTTGTTGTGCAGTGACCTTGACGGTGGCATAGGCACCATGGGGGGAGCAGAGACCTCTCCCAATGGGCACATTCCCCTCGAGCTCGGTGATATGGAGCTCTTTCGAAGCCACTTTCTTGGACACTCCTCTTCGGGGGGGGGGGGGAGAAAGGGATCTTCGGAGGATGATCTGGACGACCTCCCCTCCGACATCTGGCAGTCCAGCACCGAAAGTTCCTCAGAGGAGCAGTGAGGTGGAGCCGCAGTACTTGGGCCAAGTGCGGGGTTTGGCGGTACCGGGTTGGAGAAGGGTGAATATGCCCGCAATGGTACCAGCATTGGTGCAGGTGTTGCCGGTGCCGAGTCCAACGGTACCTGAAGTGATGGCACAGAGGCAGTCTTATCGGCGACAGTGCCGGGTCCAGAAGTACCGGGCTTGATGGTGGTTCCAGGCTTAGCGGCGGTACCGCCAGGGGCAGTACCACATCCAGTGGTGCTGAAGGGGGTGGTGCTGCTATGGTCGACTTCTTCCTCTTCTGCACTGGAGCTGTGTTTGAATGCTCTTGGTGGGTTGGTACCTGAGCCGGTGCCCTTCTCAGGGCGGCTGAGAGGCTACCAGAGGACTGGTGAGGTTGGTGCTGAGGAGGTACCGTAGCGGGCCGAGATTTCGAGTCCGGTACCGGTGATCAGCAGGAATCTTGAGCCCAGCCGATCGAGGGTCCAGCGGAGTGCTGGTGGCTCGGCGGCCTTCAGGTGGAGCAGCTCCGTTCCCCAAAATTGAGAGGAGATGACACTCTCTTTCCAGCCAAGTCCTTCGCTTGAAGGATCAACAAATGGAGCACTCCGCTGTGAGGTGGGACTCACCCAAGCAAGCAAGGCATTTCTCGTGCGGGTCGTCCATTGGAAAAGCCTTGCAGCATCCTAAGCACGGCTTGAAATCTAGCATTTCGAGTTTTGCGCAAAAGACAGGTGCTTGCATTTTGCAAGATAACGCTGATCCAAACCGATGCTGATGGCAGAAAAGGGAACTGGGAGGGTCTGGGTCACGGTCACCTATATAGCCGCGGTCGTGGCATGGAGGGGGTGTTGGCTGTGTGCCCTGCCCTGACAGGCTAACTCTAAAGACTTTCCGAGCTACCATGAGCTGCGGCACGTAGACACCTGTAATTGAATGATGTGAGCAGCGTTCAAAGGAGAACTTGACTTCTGACGGAAGGTTGAAAGATCTGGGTTTGTTTAGTCAGGAAAAGAGGAGACATGATAAGAGTTTTCAAGTTCTTAAGAGGTCATTAGCAGGAAGGAAAAAATTGTTCTTTTTAACTGCCAATGATAAGACAAGAAGCAATGGGCTTAAATTACAACACGGGAGGTTTAGGTTGGACATTAGGAAAAAATTCCTAACTATCAGGGAGATTAACCACGGGAATAAGTTGCCTAAGCAAGATGTGGAATCTCTATCGCTGTAAACTTTTAATAACAAGTTAGACAAGCACTTTTCAGGGATGTTTTAAGAGAATACTTGGCCCTGCCATGAGTGCAGGGGCCTGGAATCAATGACCTCTCATGGTTCCTTTCAGTTTATATGATTCCATAATTCTGTTACCTGCCATTCTTCCTCTCCCTACACTCATTTTTTTTTTTTGCAGAAGTTCATCTCTGGAGTAGCTCTATTGATTTCAATGTCAATCTGGGCAAGATAAAACAAGGAAGGACTCCTGTGGCACTTAAAAACTAACAAATTTATTTATTGCATGAACTTTTGTGGGAGAAAATCCCACTTTGACTGATGCTTTGAAGATGGGGATCTTACCCCATCTTCAAAGCATCTGACAATGTGGGATTTTCTCCCACAAAAGCTCATGCAATAAATACATAAATAAATTTGTTAGTCTTTAAGCGCTACAGGACTCCTTGCTTGTTTTACTGAACTAGACTTACGCAGCTACCCCTTTGGAACTATAGTAGTCTGTCACCTTGAAATTCTATTTTGCATTGACTACCCCTAATGAGGGATAGAATTCAGCCAATGAAAGGTACATCCCTGTGACTCTTGTGAGAAGAGAGCTGAGGTGGCTTTTTGGGGTAGGTGAAGCAAGGGACCACCTAGGGCCCTGAGCAGTAAGAAGCTCCATCCCGAACTCACTGGACCTCCGAGGCTGCAGTCACACCACCAAGATGTACAGATAAGATGCTAAAGCCACCCAGGATGAGCCAAGCTGCCGCCACCAGCTGCCCCTTTAAATCTTCTGTCCCACAGCATATGTGACCCACAGTGGGAGAAGAACCGCAGGAAATTTAAAAACTACGTCTGCCCCACTCAGGCAACTTGTTCCTCTAGAGGGTTAAGTACTTGGGTCAGGGGAAAAGACAGAGAGGCTGGGTCATGTAGGAGAAGGGGAAATAGGGGTCAGCAGCAGGGACAAGTGGGCAAGGTGGAGAGAAGAGGCCTAGGGGGGCATGGGAAGTGGGACCTGGGGATAGGAAGGAAAGATGAGGCAGGCCTGGCAGTGGAGAGTTGGGTTTGGTGGCAGATGAGGATTCACCCCAGCTCAGCATGGTTCAGTGGTAGGGAGTCAGGGCTGGAGTGGAGCAGCAGATGAAGAGTTTAGTTCTGGGGGTTAAACTATAATTTGGCATGCCCCAGAACCCTCCTAAATTTCCAGGCCCCCTTCATGCACATCTGGGCCCCCTACATGCATGTCCAGGCCACCTTCATGCATGTCTGGGCACCCTTCACCCACCCCAGCTACTGCACCCAAATGTCTCCCCCCCATCAGACACATCTCCCCATGTGCTGCTCAGCCATCCCCATTCCCTAAGCTCCCTGTCCCCTTGTCCCCCTTGTATTCTGGGCCCCCTAAAAATGGAAAATGGAGCCTGTGCATTCCAGCAGGGCAGGCAATGCTACAGGAAGAGGGGAGGTGTGTCTGCCCTGCTTTGAAGTGCTAGCTGACCCCCCTGTAAATGCTCAGGCTGCAGTCAAGGTAGAAGCCTCAGAACACAGCCAGAAACTTGACTGATATTGGTTATGGGCATTGAGTCTCCAGAAAGTATTTTATAATGAAACAAACTGTGGCTGAGCAGTCAGCTATACAATACCCCCAATCAGAGGAAAGCCCTGTTTAACACATATGGAGCAGACAACAGAGGGAGGAGAAGCTTTGTCGGGTATATAGGATGTTCTTCAGTATGTCAGTTCTGTCTCACAGAAGCATGTTACAGGCCTGTCTCCTATGCACCCTGCTGGCTCTGCTCCTCCCTGCTACCTCTGGTTCTATCACTTCTTCTGAGCAGCAGCTGCCCTTTTCTAGAGGAGGACCTTCTAAAAAACAGGCAGCTTTAGGGGTAGGTGAAGCAGGCAGTCACCCAGGGCCCCCAAGCAATAAGGGCCCCATCCTCAATTTGGTGAACATAAATGAAAATATAGAAAAATATAGAAATTGTTCCCATCTAGCAGGACCAATAGCACTGGAAACCTCAGCACTTTTCAGTCTTCACTTATAAGGCAAACTATCATTAAGCTCTGTGTTCTTGTCTGAATTGCAGATTTCACCATTATCTGCCCATCACCTTCACATGGACATGCTAAAAAAAGCAGGAGCAAGCACAAAAGCAAGAACTTTTCCAATGGTCTCATCTTTTAGTTCCTTACTGTGGCTATTTATTCTGCTATTTTTTAATCCCAGTTGTGATTTTTCCTTTTTCTTTTCTTTTTTACTTGCTTTTCTTTCGCATTTTCCTTTATCTTTGTGACAATTTTTTTTGCTTTGGCTTTGGTTAGCTCAGGTTACCAGCTGGGTCCATATAGGCTACTACATATAAATACAGTGCTGCCCTCAAGCAATCATTACAGCTGTGTGCAGGGGCATTGCTGGCACCTGATACACAGGGCCAGTGCCCTGAGTGCCCGGGGTGGTGCCTGCCTCTCCCGGAAAGGGATTGAGGCTGGACCACCCATGGTGGTGCCCACCTCTCCTGGCCCCATCCCCACCCACAGATCTGGGACTAGGCTAGCGGTGTCAGGAGCCCAACGCCGGATCAGGCCCAGGAGTCGGATTGTGGCCAGAAAGCGGGGCCCAGGCCCAGGGGGCGGGACTGGGCCCATGTCCCAGGTCTTTCGCTGGGGCAGCAATGTTCCTGGCTATGTGTGATATCCATGCTGTATGTTTTTTCTTTTGGTAAGTAATATTTTAGCTTCTTTTGTCCTTAATATTAATATTTTTGAGGGGGCCAGAGTCTTATAAACTTGAGTACTTCAGAGAATTTCACTGAAATTTGGTCTTTTTCATTTATAGCTACAAACTAGAAGCCTTTTCACTTATTTTTATTCATTATAATTATTTGTATTAACCTTCTAGTGCACATAAACCCAAGCCTACATGAAAAATTTGTAAGATTTGACTACCAAAATTTTAAATGTGCTATTTTAGCTATTGTTGAGCCTTCAATAATTTTACCACTCTTTATTTGTTAATTAATGCACATAACTTTGTAGTTCAGCATTGGCTCATTTATGTTTAGTGAAAGATGATCAACTTACAAGCTTAAAAATATCATACCCAAGAATAATTTATGAGTTCCAGAGGAGTAGTCATGTTAGTCTGGTTAAGCAAAACAAACAAGGAGTCCTGGGGGTGGGGGAGGGTGTTAGGACTGCAGGGGGGTTGGGGCCACAGGGAAGGTGGCAGTGGGGGCCTATAGGAGGCCCTTTAGGGGGCCGCACATTGGGCCTTTGCCTAGGGCCCCCAGTTGCTTAAGGACACCTCTCCTAAAAATAAACCCAACAAAAGAAAATCTAAGTCTGAAAGCCTGAGGCCACTAAAAAGAATGAAACACCAAGAGACAAACGATACCAGGAATTGTACCTTTTACTGCTACACATGTACATTAAAAGATGGAGCTAGAAAAAAAAAAACAGATGAGGTAATTTTTCCCACTCTAAATTATTCTACAGCCCGTGAGTATTGATATTGGTCTCCCAGTCATAACAGTTATCTCAGAGGTACAAATTGAGGCAGTTACACATTACAAGCAAAAACAGTGCAGTCTGAGGACAGAGGTAGAAACACTCATAGGGTATGTCCACACGTCTTTTTTATTTCAAAACAACACTAGTGATGAGGGAAGAGTGCAGTGGGATATGGGGGGGGCTGCCCCCAATCCCGCCAGTGGGGAATCCTGTGACAAGGAGCCCAGCGCCCCCCTTCTCCCACCGCCAGCTGCAGCAGAAGCCGTGCAGCGGGAGAAGTGGGGCATGGGGCTCCCTGCCATGGTCCTCCCCAGCAGAAGCCCCGCAGAAGGAGAAGGGGGTGCCTCCGCTCCTGCACCCCCAGCCCTGGGGCAGCCGGGGCTGGGGGGAAAGCGGGGTGCCCCTGCTCCCTGCCGCGGGGCTCAGGAGCGGCCCCTGTGTGGGGAAAGCCACACTAGACCCTCTGCCAGCTGGGGAAGCCCTTAGCCCACGGGGCTGGCTGGAGCTGCTTCAGGGGCTCCTGCCAGACCGCCAGGGCTAGGGGCACCCCTAGCAGGAAGAGAGCCTAGCAGCTGCGGCTCCTGCTGGCCTCTGAGGGATCCCTGCCCTTGGGGGCTTTTTCCCCTGCCTGGCTCTCCAGGTGAGAGCCAGGCAGGGGATTCAGTGGCAACATGGACCTCAGGGAGGCCATGTTGCCACACCTCCCAGGGTGCCCATGACCTGAAGCAAAAGAGCATGTCCACACAGAGGACATGCTATTTTGCTTTGAGGTGTTACCTTATTTCAAACTAAAATTTTTTTAGTTCGAAATAGGTCATTTCGAAATAAGGCTTTTATTTCTAAATAAGTCATTTTGAAATGACTTATTTTGAAATAAGCCTTTCCATGTGGACACAGCCATAGAAGCAAGCTAAGAAAATTGCTCGCAGGGCTCTAAGGCTATGTCCACACATACATCATTATTTCGGAATAACCCATTTCAAAATGAGTTATTTTGAAATAAAGTCCTTATTTTGAAATAAGTTAATTCAAATTAACAGTTTGTTAATTTGAATTAAGGGAAAGCCTGCTTTCGAAATAGCCCTTGTTTTGAAACGGTTACTTCGAAACAAGGCCATTTGGACATGTTGTTTCGAAACAGTTGTTTAGAAACAATGGTGTTGTTTCAAAACAACGTGTCTGAACGTTGTTGTTTTGAAACAACCATTTTGAAACAACGGCTATTTTGATTAGATATGAGGTTTAATGGTTTCAAAATAACAGCCATTATTTCGAAACAATGGGTCCTGTTGTTTCAAAATAACAGTACGTCGTGTGGACATGCCGCTTCTTATTTCGAAACAACCTCTGTTGTTTCAAAATAAGAAGCCTGTGTGGACATAATTCATCTTCATTCTTTAGACTTCAGTGGTTTGCAGGCATTAACTCAGCGTCTTTTCTTTGAAACACTGCTGCACAGGTGGACATTTTGGGAGGCACGGATCCACACACTTAGGAGGGCATGGGCATGGGCATGGGCATGGATGTGGGCATGGGCGCACGCATTTTGTGCACTTCTTCACACAGACATTAGAGCAGGAATCCAGGCATTTGGTCACACACTTGTCTCACATACTTTGCAGTAGGGATCCAGGCATTTGGTGGTGCACTTGGTCACACAGCATGGGGGGAGGCAGGTAGGTCTGTTTGCACTGCTGCTGCTAAACCATCTTCCTGCGATGTGAGCAAAACTGAAAGACAAAAGAGGCGTCAGAGTATGGGAAATTAATGAAACAATCTTCATCCTTTTATTATCCACATGCATCAAAACACCATTGAGAGGCTGAGGAACTAGGGATCAGTGCCCCATAGGCAGAAACTGGGAGCAGAGACTGTAGTAATAAGTAGCATTTCTCCATAGAGAACAGTGCTTTTGTAAATTATTTATGAAAGAACAAGCATGAGCAGAATATACTGACATCCCCTACTTCGGTCCTGCAATAGTTTGGTGTAATTGCCTCCAGGTACTAATCAAAACACTCTTGTGAGCAGTAATATATTTCCTCAGAACAAAGCAAAAAAATCATTGGAATATGTACCATAGCACTTAAATGGTTATCCCCTGATTAACAGCAGGGTGAATCAAGAATGTGTTTTTGCAGTATTCGTTACCATCAATCATTTCTGCACTATAATGTTTTTCTTTAGAAGCAGAAAATGAATCACTTGGTCCTCTAAATGTACTGGAGGCTGGTGTCCCTGGCAGGGAAGCTCTCTAGAAATGCGCCCTCATCATCATCTCAGCCAGTGAGGCTGACTGAGTCTTATGGAACTGATCCAAGGATGGAATTTTCAGCTGAAATTTTTAAAAGCCCCTAATTAAAGATCAATTCCTTTGGCCTCTTGTGTTCTGAACTAAATAAATCAACAGTGAAACTGCATTCATGCAAATATTCTCTTCCCAGGAGCTTAGGCTTCATTACGCACCAGGACTGGTGTTCCAGGACAGATCACCTCAACTTCGATGAGTGCTGACTCAGTAAATTAACTTATTGCATTCCTTCATTGAGGAAGCTGCGTGCATAGAAAAGGTTAGATTCTCTCCTAGTCCCTCCTAACACCTTAACTGGTGTAAATCAGTTGAGCTTCAGTACCAAGAATAGAATTTTACAGATTTTCACTACTAAGTAAGTTAGTACTTACAGTGCAGGTTCTCTCTTCTGTCTATGTATTTTCATCTTCAGTTTCTTCCAGACACATCAAACTCCTTTGCCATCAAGTGTCTGAACACTCCCTCCTCCCACACACCTCTCTTTCCCAGTTCTCTCTTCAGAAGCACTGAGCCACTCCCTGTCATTCCCTGTGCTACCTACTAATTGACTTTTCTGAATTAAAAAGCAACACTGAAATCCTGGATGGAGAACGTTCAGCAGACCTAGAGACTGCTGCAGGGAGAAGCAATTCTATTGTGAGATCATCATCACAGCAAACAACATCAGAAAAAGCAGTTGTTACAGATAATGGACTGACATCTCATCCCTGAAACTTCTCAATAAGATTAGTGAAATAACCTGAACAGATTTATGAACCTCTCTTAGGAAGAGCAAGAAATGGAAAGCCAAAATTATATCACAGCCAGAACTTCAGCTTTAAATAAACTAAAGAGGACTTACCAGTTCACTAACACGACCCAAGTAAGAAAGTTAGTGGATTGAGGAGCAGTGAAATACAGGCCTTTTTATATTATTTCCATGGCCTGATCTTGGAAATAAGACACCTCAAAGGAAACCAGATATGATTTTCATAACCCCGTTCATCCAATTACATAGTCCCCAGGTGCTTGTTTGCGTCACTGTTTTTAATAATTATTTTAAATTATCATTTTAAGTAGACACACATGACATAGTTGAGGAAATGCTCTTCATAAGTTCCATTCCTGATCCACATACTTCATATATGAAATATTCAGTTCAATAAACAACAAGATTTTTCACCTTAAAAATGAAGGCTTATAGATTTCCATAAATTCCTATTAAAGAGTTTCTTTCACATTCCTCTGAGCTATCTGATACTGGTTTCTATTGGAGACAGAGTACTGGACTGGATGGATCTTTGCTCTCAGCCATTATAGTATTTATTCCTCCTAAAGTACAGTTTGGATCCATGATTTACCACCTCTGCTTCTGTAGACATGGAGTTGACCTTGGATTCACAGATTTCATCATATTTTTAGCATTCAAATCCTGCCCACTGTTCACTGTGTTAGTCCTGCTAGAATAAATATCGCTCAGGTGACTCCTAATACAAAGGAATTTGGACCTTTAAAATCTGACATTGTGTGTTCTTTTAGTGTTGACTTCTTGTCATTTTGCATTGAAATTGCATTCTAATTCTTATGTTTTCCAGTATAGATAGTAAGCTGTTGTGGGAAGGACAAATCCTTACACACATAGGATGCCACTGCACCCAGTAACAACAGCTGTCTAGAATGATATAATATAATATGCTACACAGTAAATAGATGAAAAATTGAGTAATTCATAGGTCTCAAAAGATACACCTACAATGGAGCCTTAGGCTGACTTAAGCAAGTTTAAGTTGACCTACAGACCCGCTACTATAATGGGATTTCATTAAGAGGACTTAACCACTTCCTTAAATCAATTTATTAATACCACCTCTTAAGGATGACTTAACACTTAAGTCCAGCTTATTAAGTCAACTTAAGCCAGTGTAGATGGGAAATAACCCTTAAGTCAACTTAATTGTCCTCCAGGCCCCCTCCCAGAGTTCCTGGCCACCAGAAAGGATCGACCTAACACCTGCCATTGTGAACATAGGCAGTTGACAGCAGCTTTCAGTGTGGGTGCTCTAAATCTACTTAACAAGGTTGACATTAAGTCGACTTAAAGTTGACCTTGTTCAGACAATTTAACAGAGCCTTCAGTGTAGATGTACCTAAAATATAATTGTAAAAGGGGAACTGTGATTAAGTTTCCAGTTCAGTGTCATTGTATTTTCAGTTTGCAAAAGACACAAAAATTTAGGAAATGATAAATGTCAAAGAGAGGAGATCAGTAACCTAGAACAATCCTGATTATTAGGTATATTTGGTGAAAGGAAACAACATGAGATTTAATTCAGCTAAAAGAAAACATAAACTCGTGGTGACAAAGAACGTAGGACATACTTCTAGGATAGGTGATTATATCCTGGGAAACACTGCTCCTAAATATAATGCATTTGAACACAAAACCATTTGACAATGTCCTTTTTTCCACGTGCCTCAGAGTAATAAATTTTTGTGAATCATAGAAGATAATCAGCTGAATAAGGGCTATGAGACAGTGCACTTAAAAGAGCTAACAGGATCCTGGGATGCATAGACAGGGGAATATGAGCTTGCAGTAGAGGGGATATTTCATCTCTATATTGGGCACTGGTGAGGCTCCTGCTGGGATCCTGTGTCTAGTTCCAGAGCCTAGAATTCAAGCAGGATGTGAATAAATAGGGGAGGATTAAAACAAGAGTCACAGGAATGATTAAATAATTAGAAAACATGCCTCACAGTAAGAGATTGAGCTCCGTGATGCTGTTGATCTTAAAAAAGAGATGGTTAAGAGATGATTTGATTAAGGTCTACAAGTATCTGCAGGAGAAAAAATAATTGAATAATGGGCTCATCAGTCCAACCGAGAAAAGCATAATACATAAAATTATAGTGAAATGTGAAGCAAGACAAATTCTGACCGGAAAGAAGGCATATTATATTAACTGTGAGTGTGACTAAACCATTGGAACAACATCCTAGAGGTTAGGATACAATCATAGGGTTGGAAGGAACCTTGTGAGATCATCAAGTCCAACCCCATGTGGCTTGAACCCAGAACCATCTGCCTATTAAGCAGATAGGCTAGCCACTACACTATTTGCAGGGCTTGTAGTAGAGCTTCCAATACTGAGATTTCCTAAATCAAGATTCTGTGTATCTCTGAAGTATATGCTCTAGCAATTAATTTGGAGCAAGTCTATGACCATTTTAATACCACTGGTCCAGTTCGATGATCCAAGAAGTTCCTTCTGCTTTGGAATAAATGACACCATGTGATATAAGATCGCTTTAGAATGAGAAATTAGAATGAAATTGCAGCGCGGAATGACAGGAAGACATTAATACAAAAAGATAAAATATCAAATAACAATGACACCAAACACTAATTCTAGCAGGACGAGAAAAGAGTGGAGGCTTTCCTACCACTAAAATTATAGGGGAATTCATTATTCAAACATCTATACTGTGCCTATAGAAAAATGGAGGAGATATGTCCAGACGCAGGAATGGAGAACTACCCATACTAAATCACACTAAAGATCAATCTAGTTTAACACCAAGTGTTTGAAAGTGACCAGTACCAGACACATCAAAAGAAGGTACAAGAAGGCCTGAGAAGGGAAACACATGGAATTCCGTAAAAGTCTACTTTATAAAGCAAATAAGCCAGTCCATAATGAGTTGCTTTTTCCAAATTGCTTTAGGTAGGTCAAGCGCTAGAACTTAAAAGAGTGTTTGCTCACACAAAGTCCCAGATGTCTCCTTAAATTAATTGGAAGTTATTATTCAAATAATTATTTAAAATAATGATGCAAGCAAGTAATTGAAGAATCCATAGATGGAGGATGTTCAGATTGTAAATATACAGATCTGTATAGCACTGGGTTGCCTCATTTCCACCAGCAGACACTGGAAACCATATAAAAAGGATCCTGCCACAAGGTTCTTCAATCCATGTGACTTCTACAGGTGCTCCGACTGCTGAATTGGGTGGTCATGGACAAGAACAGAACTAAGGCTAAGTGACGTGAATGCACCTCCTAATGGCTGGGTTATATCCTCTCTTAGTTTTGTCTATATAAAACAGTATTTCAAGGTGACAGACCACTGTAGTTCATGTTCTTACTACTCAGCTCTCTTGGTTCATGAGTAGCAGTCTTTCACAATGTTGACTTCTAAATTAGAGGTCCCATCTTCACAAATAGATGAAGACCTGTCGTGTGGACTGTGACATCACTGCAACATTTTTACTGTCATTTTTTCACATAGGTTCTTAGAAACAGACCCCTTTTCCATCCTTTAAAGCAGCG
>VOCP01028952.1:0-18924 GCA_007922195.1 Podocnemis expansa | reverse complement strand
CAGCTGGGAGAAGCTTCTGGCAGTTAACAGATGGCTCAGGCAGTGGTATTACAAGGAGGGCTTTGGGATGTATGGCCACTGGGAGGCGTTCACGAACAGAAGATTGTTTGCTAGGGATGGACTAGGGAGGGAAACAGACTTCTGGAAGTGAGGCTAGCTCAACTGATTAAAAGAGCTTTAAACTAAGTAGTGTGGGGAGATGCTCGGACAATCTCTGCACCTGATACTAGCACTGAGAGGCAGAAAACTGAATTCAGAAAAGACAAAGAGGTGTGAGGAGGTATAGATGCTAGAAAGGAGGGAAGCACAAATACTGGTCTGATGGGCGATGTTGGCAGTAGTGTAAAAAGGCCATGTTGGGTACAGAATGTGAGCAAAGCCAAGCAGCAAAAGCTAAAAGTAGCGCCAAAAAAACCCAAACCACAAAACAGAAAAGCAAACACACACACAGCACTCTCAACTCCACAGCAATGTTCCCTGTAAGCTGCGCTGGTGCGCTGCAGCGCAGCCTGCCGCAGCCGCCAGCGCAGGGAAGGCTGCCGGCAGCCAGAGTCCCTGGTTAGAGCTCCTGTGGAGCAGGGCGTTTTGAAAACTCCCGCCCAGAAAAGCTCTAATGGAGCATGCCCAGAAATTCTGGGCATGCTCCATAGAGGTTCTCTGGTCCAGGAGTTAGGGCTGGATCCTGCCCCTTCAGTCCAGCCCAGAGGTAAGTTTGTGGGGGCTGGGGGGTGGGGGAGCAGGAGCAGGGGGGCGTGCTGCCGGGAGCGGGGGGGGTGAGTGGGAGCGATGCCAGGGCCGCAGGGCGATGCCGGGAGCGGGGGCGAGCAGGAGCAGGGGGAGGGGCTGCGCAGTGGACCCCGGGGGGGGGGGGAGCGCAGCTAGCAACAGGAGTTGCTCAGCTGCTCTCTCCCCTTAGAGGGAACATTGCTGCACAGTCCCTAACTCCCTCTCAAACTCCCCTGTTAACAGCCCTGTTGCCTGCTCCTGGTGCTGTTGCTACTAAAGTTTCTCCCGGATTAGTGCTTGGGGGTGTGTTACAGACCGCTGGAATCTGATTTGGACATGGACAGAGAACTCTTTAAGGAGGTAAACACTACTGGGAACTGTGTGATTATGGGAGATTTCAACTTCCTACATATAGACTGGAGGATACGTGCTAGCAGCAATAAAAGAGCCCAGATTTTCTTGGAGGTGATAGCAGATGGATTTCTCCATCAAGCGGTTTCCAAACCAACGAGAGGAGATCCAATCTTAGATTTGGTATTAGTCAGTAGTGAGGATGTCATAGAGGAATTAGTCGTAGGGGACAACCTAGGTTCTAGTGATCATGAGCTAATCCAATTTAAACTGAATGGAAGGGTAAACAAAAATAAATCTGTGACCAGAGTCTTTGCCTTCAAAAGGGGCTAACTTGAAAAAATTAAGGGAATTAGCTAGGGAAGTGGACTGGAGCAAAGAATTCATGGATGCGAACACTGAGGATGCTTAGAACAGCTTCAAGACATAGCTGCAGGAACTATCTGAAGCCTGCATCCTAAAGAAGAGGAAAAAAATTTCAGGCATGGGTTCTAAACCAAGCTGGATGAATGTACATCTTAAGCAGGTGATTAGGAGGAAATACAAGGAGTGGAAGCTGGGAGGGATAGGAAAGGAGGACTACCTTTTAATGGTCAGAGCATGTGGGGATCAAGTGAGGAAGGCCACAAGCCAAGCCCAGTTAGACCTTGCAAAGGGAATCAAAACCAATAGTAAAAGGTTCTTCAGCCACATAAATAGAAAGAAAACACAGGAGGAGGAGGTCGGACCAGCATACACTGAGGATGGGGTAGAGATCCAGGATAATCTAGGCGTGGCTGAACATCTGAATAAGTACTTTGCCTCTGTCTTTAATGAGGGTGATGGTGAGACCGGGGACAGAGGTAGGGCAGCTAATGGGAATGAGAATGTAGATGTGGAAATGACCGTATCTGAGGTGGAAGCCAAGCTTCAGCTGCTTAATGGAACTAAATCAGGGGGTCCAGATAATCTCCATATTGAAGGAACTGGCACATGAAATTGCCAGCCCGTTAGCAAGGATTTCTTAAAGTATCGGTGAACACAGGGGTTGTACCTTATGACTGGAGAATTGCTAATGTAGTCTCTATTGTCAAGAAAGGGAGTAAAAGTGATCCAGGTAACTACAGGCCTGTTGGTTGGACCTCAGCAGTATGCAAGGTCTTGGTGAAAATTTTGAAGGAGAAAGTACTTAAGGATATTGAGGAAAATGGTAACTGTGTGATAAAATACAACACAGCTTTACAAAAGGTAGATCATGCCTGACCAACCTGATCTCCTTTTTTGAGAAGATAACAGATTTTTTGGATGAAGGGAATGCAGTGGACCTAATTTACTTGGATTTCAGCAAGGCATTTGATACAGTTCCACACAGGGAATTACTAGTTAAATTGGGGGAGATGGGGATTAATATGAAAATAGAAAAGTGGATAAAGAACTGGTTACAGGGGAGACTACAGAGGGTCATAGTGAAAGGTGAACTGTCTAGCTGGAAGGAGGTTACTAGTGGAGTTCCCCAAGGATCGGTCCTGGGACCCATCTTAGTCAACCTTTTTGTTACTGACCTTGGCACAAAAAGTGGGAACGTCCTAATTAAGTTTGCAGGCGACACCAACCTGGGAGGTATTGCCAATACAGAGGAGGATCGGGATAGCGTACAGAATGATTTGGATGACCTTGTAAAGTGGCGCTTTAGAAATAGGATGAAATGCAACACTGGGAAGTGCAAGGCATGTTTCTTATAAGCTGGGAATGCATCAGCTGGAAGTGATGGGGGAGGAGAAGGACCTGGGTGTACTGGTTGATCACAGAATGACAATGAGTAGCCAATGCGATGTGGCAGTGAAAAAAGCTAATGCGGTCCTGGGGTGCAGCAGAAGGGGTATTTCCAGTCGAGATAGGGAGGGGTTAGTACCACTATACAAGGCGCTGGTGTGACATTGCTTGGAGGATTGTGTACACTTCTGGTCACCCATCTTTAAGAAAGATGAAGACAAACCGGAACAGGTGCAAAGAAGGGCTACAAGGATGATTCGTGGAATGGAAAATCTTCCCTGTGAGAGATGACTTAAAGAGTTTGGATTGTTTAGTCTTCTCAAAAGAAGGCTGAGAGGAGATAATGATTGCTCTTTATAAATACATTAGAGGGATAAATACAAGGGAGGGAGAGGAATTATTTGAATCCAGCGCCAATGTGGACACAAGAACAAATGGATACAAGCTGTCCTTCAGAAAATTTAGGCTTGAAATTAGATGCAGATTCCTAACCATCAGAGGAGTAAAGTTCTGAAACAGTCTACCAAGGGAAGTGGTGGGGGCAAAAGCCTTAGGTGCCTTCAAAACCGAGCTTGATAAGTTTATGGAGGGAATGATATGACGGATGGTGTAACTTAGCCATTGTCTCTGTCTTTTACTACTGGTGATGGGTACGATAGTGACCTGGGAAGGGGCATTGGATTGAGTGGCTTCTGAGTTATTACAGAGAAGTTCTTCTTGACTGGCTGTTGTGGACTTGCCCTCATGCTCGGGGTTTAACTGATCGCCATATCTGGGGTCGGGAAGGAATTTCCCCCAGGGCAGATTGGCTTGGGCGCTGGGGTTTTTTGCCTTCCTCTGTAGCATTGGGCATGGCTCACTTGCTGGTTGTTTCTCTGTATTAAAGTCCTTAAATCATGATTTGAGGACTTGAATAGCTCAGTGATGGGTTTGAGGCTCATTGTAGGAGTGGGTGGGTGAGGTTTTGTGGCCTGCACTATGCAGGAGGTCAGACTAGATGATCATATTGGTTCCTTCTGACCTTAGAGTCTGAGATGTCTCTTTTCTCCCAATTTACGATACCCAAGGGGAGAGGAAGCCTTAGCTAGAGAGGTCATGGTCTCGTGATTCTGTTTCATCACAGCCATCTCCAGGAGAGCCCATTCTTCCTCCATGATATGCACAGCCACTTCCTCGAAGGTCACCAACCCCTCTGCAGCCATTTCCTTTTCCGTCAGGTTGACGGATGGAACGATCTTGCATGAAACTGGGATGTGCTTCTGCAATGAGACAAGGGAAGAAGGGAAATCGTAGGGTGAGTTTCTTTCGACACCCCATTTATCCCAGAGCTGCATGTGGTGGGTCTATAACAGAGGTCTGCAACCTGCAGCTCCGGAGCCACACAGGTGGTTTTTGGCTGCCTCCTTGCAGCTCTGGGTGACCACGTGCCACCAGGGAACCCTGTGTACAGTCCCCTCCTGCCTCTTGCCTGCTCCCCCTCCCAGTGGGAGACCCTGTGGGCAGCCCGTTCCAGGCTCCACGCTCTCCCCTGCCACCAGGGGAACCTCGGGGGACCTACCCCCTGCTTCCAGGCTCTCCACCCCACAACCAAGGTACCCTCTGGCAGCCACCCTAGCCCAGCTCCCCTCACCCTCCTCCACCAGGAGGCTGTACCCATTGCGGCTCTCAAAACACTTGGTTTAAAATGGCTCTTTGTATCTTTTCTGTTTCTGGTGCTGCTCTAGACGCTGCTGTTCGAGACAAAGAATTGCATCAAGTTTGGTGAAATTGCACCTACCTATTGACTCCTAAAGCCATGGCCAGTTCTCTCCATAACTGACCTGAGGTTTAAGTGCTGAGCCTGCCACCGTTGATTATCAGTCGTCTTATTGTGTTACCTGTACGTGGCTTGAGTGTTAACTTTAGGGTCCAGTGTATAAAGATCCTGGCCACAGTCACCCAATCACAGCACAGACCCACAAGCTTCTAGAAGGGCCAAATCCACTGAACCAATTTAAAAAATGCACAGTACTAGTCTCTGCATGAAGTCCTTGGGGACAATAAGAAATTGACATAACTTGTCTTTGGCAATCTGTGCAATTGGCTCTTAAATTAGGAACCCCATTTTACTTATTCAAAAAAAAAAAAAATCTGTGGATCTATATGTATATATAGACAGAGATATTCAGCAGACCACAGAAAGGAGTTTGCATGGGCCAGGAATTCTCTGTCACATTTATAGACAAAAGGCACCAAAATAGCTTTAACAGACTTTTTCTTAATAAAGAAATATCCTCTTTGCCAAGCAACTGCCTCTCTGGTCACTTCTGCAAAGCAGACGGCTTAAGTATGTCACCCCAACTTTCCACAATATTCTCCGCTGGAGAGATTCAGAGGGGTGGCCATGTCAGTCCGGTTCAGCACTACAAACAGGGAGTCCCGGGGCACTTTTAAAGACACGGAAGTTAATTTAAGGCAGGAGCTTTCCAGGGTGCCCAGAATTTCTCCCTTACAGGGGATTAGGGTCTGTTCCCGCAGTCTGGCCATTCCTGCTGTGGCTAGTAATGCCGAGTGTGTCTTAGGGACTGAAAAGATCTTTTACACCAACACATGCAAGGCATGGGAACTGGGAGCTGGGGGGTGCAGAGACTTCAATTTAACCCTTCCATCCCTCTCCCTCCCCCACTGGATCTCAGTCTCCTCCTCCATGCAGAGGAGGGGCTGGTCTCTTTCCTTCTTGCCCCTTTTTTCAAACTAACAGAAAGCTCAGGCCAGAAATAAAGGGGTGAGCCTCTAAAAGTGCCCCAGGCCCCTTCATTATTTGCTGGACTGGGCTGACCCAGCTGCCTTTTGCATTGTTGGCTCCCATCACGCCTCCCTTCTTTTCCCGTCTGCCAAGCCCTTCCCAGCACAGATCGGCCCCTGCAGGGGCTCAGGGGGGTGCAGCCTGGCTGGGCCTAGGGGGCAGCATCCCTGGGCCCCACAGCTCCCCCCCCCCGGCAGAGATGGGGTGAGGAGAGGCCACGGGGCAGAGTCACTTTCCTGCGGCAATGCGTTCCCACGATCCCCCCTCGCTTGTGGGCTCTGGCTGGTATGAAGAAGCACGGTCTGGCAGTCTGTTATTTAGTGTCTTCTGCGCATGCCCAGTTCAGCGGAGCATGCTCAGTAACATTCCTGTGTCTTCTGCAGAGGTAGCTGATGCTCCTGCCCTCACTTGCTTGCACTCTTCATTCCCTCTTTTTACAGGGGTTCGGGGGGGGCAGGCAGGGTGTGTGCAGGGGAGGGAATGCGACTGGCCTGGGGGGTTGGGCACTTGGGGGCGGGGGCAGGGGCAGGAGAGGGGTGAGGAGCCAAATCAGGTGTGGGGGAGAAGCTGGGGTCCAGCCCTGGGCTGAGAGCTGCCAGCTCTTAGGACAAGGGCACAAACTCACCCCACAGAGAGTGCACTAGTGACCCCAACAGCAAGAGTCCTCTCCCCTGAGTTCAGAAATGGGGGGTGGGGGGGGTAGGAGTTTATTGTTTTTCCACTTACAGGAATTTGTGTTTTACTGAGACTCTGGGCTCTGCCTTCCAGGCCACTTTGTGAAAGGCACCTGACTTCTTAAAGGACAGGCATCCCATTTTCTAAAGCCAGCTGCTCCTATCTTTCTGATATATCACTCTGTGAGGGGACTTGATTCAAGGAATAATTTTTTAGTCACCCCCTTCTCAGTTTACATGTGGAGATAAAGTCTCATGAGAGCACACACAAAATTGTCGTATCTGCCATGATCCCCTGAGTCACGCATGCCTGCATCTCATTCCTATGTAGTGGTTACTGAAACAGCAAATACTTTCTGATAAGTAAATAGCTATTTTAATCAGGGATCTAATATTTTACTTGGGGAGGTGTCACGAAGAACCCAGACACGCCTCCTGGATCCCCTCGGTTCACAGCCCACCAGGACTCTGCTACAGTGGAGCCTTCTCCCGTTCACCTGGGTCTCCACGCTACCTGTAGCCAGCTTCCAAATCCAGGCCCAGAGAGTCCGATCCTTGCTCTGTCTGGTCTCATTTGGGGGGGAGGAGGGGATCCTCCCTCCACGAGGGTCCCAGCCGTCCCAATCAGCAGTGACACTCAGCCAGTGTAGCAGTCGGAGGGTTTATTAGCAATCCGCTTTGCACAGCAGCTAGGACAGTTGGCTCTCGGATCAACCAGGAGGTCTGACAGTAAACCCCCAGGATGAGCCCTGGAGGTCCTGCCTCTCTGACTTCCATCTGCCTTCCTCCCTTCGTTTCTCCTCTCCATCCAGCTGCCCTGCCCCTGGTCTAAACTGGCCACAACCTGTCACCCCCAGGGGGTCCAGGTAAGGTTGCACTACAGCCTCTTCCCCCCTAGTGGTACCTATAGTTATCACACCCCTGTGTCCCCTCACCAGAATACCATCACCAAGGAACAGGAACAGAAAAGAACCACCACAGTAGCCCAAGAGCTTTTCTTACTTCATCACAGGAGGTTCTTATTATGGTTTTTAATTCTAACACTTGAAATTTTATGGCACAAGTGTTCCTGAATGCTTCTCCTGCTGCAAAGACTTGTGCTTTTTCAAGTGCTGCTCAGATACATTCAGTAACCTTTTTTCCCTAGCCTGTCAAAAGAGAGCTGGTAGCCACCGCTCCCTGGCCATCCTGTGGCTCTAGATATATATTTGGCCACAGCCCTGTCCCTCCTCGGTTCCATTTTCCACAAAACCTCAGAGAAGGCAATCACTCCCACTCACCGTCTGCCAAACCAGGGTTCGAACCCGCTGCTACATGCAGCAAGGCCTTCCCGTGGGATGAGAAGTGCCTCCGGTGCTTGGGTGAAACAGGTTTAGTCACTGAGTGCTGTGTCTGCCACTTCTGCTAAGGGCCCACTGAGTTGTGGCCTCAACTCCACCATATAGTGGTCTGTGGACATGCTGTACCCAAGGCAGGCTCTTTCAAACTTTTCTAGGCAGGCCTCTGCATCATCTCCTACCTGGTATCCTCTCCTGCCTCCAGGGGCTTATTACCCCCTTCCTTGTCCCCACTCCACATGTCTGCCTTGGAGTTGGACTTCTGGGAGTGATCTGGGGTTGGTTGTCTCCAGGGCTCCTCTGCCCTACTGCAAATGCATTCACTGTGCTGCTTTCCTGCCCTACTCTGGCCTAGCTGCCACAAAAGCTGGAAGGGAAAAAGAAAAAAAAAAACAAACGGCTTGTTTTGGACTCCCTGGCTTTGCCAGTTAAACCCCTTGCATGCCTTTTCCCCCAGGCACCAAAATGAAAAGAAAAAGCAAGACAGGAGGGTGAAGGGAAAAAAAAAAAAATTCTCCCCAAATGTCCGCTACCCAACGAGGAAAAAACCAATGTGTCCTTTAAAACATCCTGAGGTTTGTGCTTCTGGTTCAAAAAAGTCCACACCGCTATGCCACCATGTCAGGGCTGTTCCCCACTCTGAGTGCAGAAGGTGGGGGCCCGCAACAGGCCTGAAAAGCCACTGGCCTCAAAGCCTGCTCTTAAAACTCTGCAAGGCCTCCAATTCCTGACCTTGGGGTGGTATCGCTGCCATCACCCAAATGCAAAAAAACCTCTTGGAAACCCAGGAAGGCGCACTTGGGAATTCCTTCCTGTGAGATACTTGCAATCAATCACTCTTATTCCTCTCTCTGGAGAGTGACTGAACCCACAGCTGGAATATCAGCTGAAACGGGAACACAATCCCTTTAAGTAGCTGCCTGTGCAGCCTGAGGCACTTGCACACAAACCTCTTGCCTTTCAGGACCAGAACCAGAGCTTAGTTAACAGGTAAAATCTTTCATTCAAAAAGAACAGAGAAAAAACACAGAGTTGCTGCTCTGGGATTTAACTTAGGTAGTTACAGTGTGTGTGTGTGGGGGGGGGGCATCGGCTCAGCACAGAGCTATCCAAAACCAAAGAAAATACCCTGGCCCCATCTAAATAAACATTCCCTGTTCTACTCACGCCTGGTCACTAACAAACTTAACTTATCTTTGGCAAGGATGTTGCTGGATTCTTCCTCTGGCCTCCTCCTGATCCTTCCAGGAGCTCTGCTGCATCCAAACAGGAAGAGGCAAGGCTGCTGTTCCAATTCCAAAAGCTGTGCTTTGTTCCTATTGGCTGTCCTGGGACTCACTGACCAGAGTGTTAACCCCTTCCTCCCCACGGGTTACACCACCTCCCACTCCGGTGCCCCCCGAGAAAAGGGGTAAACTGGCCTTCAGCTCAGAAGCCCGGTCACTCTGACAGGAGATCAGACTCCGTCACTGATTTTGGTGCCAAGTTCCCCTGCACCTGAGCCAGCTACCCGTGAAGGGCCCAGCTCTGCGAAGTCCTTCCCTCGGCGCCATGTTACCCTGCCTTCTCCAGCACCGCAAATGGGGAGCCATGAAGTTTCTCAATCCCTGAGCCCTGAGGAGGGTGCCTCGAGAGTCAGTGTTTCATATACCTCCCTCTCAGGTAGCGGACCCTGCGTTAGGCATCTATCAACCCAAGTTAAAAGACACAGACTCACACCACCACTTCTCATGTGAGTGCAAACAAGTAAAAAACACAGGTTTATTAAGAAAGGGGGTAGGCCCCAACCCCGAGGAGTTTTACACAACTAACAGGTACCTAAACAAACAAGAGTGGTAACTAATAAAACAGAGGAACAGAAAAGCCCTGACCACCAACCCTCGTTTGCCCACAGAGTCCCTTGCGAAGCCTAGTCACATTTGTGCTTCACCCGGCTGGGTGTTGTTCGCGATCTGAAGCACAGACGTGTCCCCGTCTGCTTCTCATCCTGATCCTGAAGCCCATCTGCTTCAGGTTCCAAGTCCGCGGTCCTCCTACCTTGGGCCGTCTGCGCTCCCTGCGCACCCCTTCAGTGTGGACAAATATTTTTGTCCTTCACATAACTTATCAATTTTGGACACCTAGCCCTGTCAGGCTTGTGCCCCAACGTTACATACCTTCTTAAACCAGGTATACAGACCCTGTTATTCAGACTGCTAATGGGGTGGGCTCTACGCCCCCCGCCCCCCGGCCATTAAGATTACAGCTTAAGAGCATAAGATCCAGCTAACTTCCCATGCCGTTTCTCAGATTGGAACCCCAGCCTCCAGAGACCCCTTTCCACAGAGCGCCAAGTTGGCAGCCGATGCGCACCCTAGCAGCTAATTCCCGGGGTGTCTCCATACTTTTCAGGTCCAGCAGAGAGGTGTCCAAGCTGGAAAGCCTCAAGCAGGGCCACACCCTCCCGTACATTGTCAGACCGCTCCCAGTCTTCTGTACATCTTGCTACAGGACAACTCAACCTAGCAAAACTGCAGTTTTCCCCTCACCTCATAAGGAAACCCTTATGCCTCCTGTCGGAGTGAAGTGTCCCCCCCGCCCCCCCCCCCCGGCAGGTATCTATAAATCCCAGACCGCTAGGCAGCAGGTGATGGGATTCGCTGGCTGACTTTTCTGTGGATTCCACACACACTTTCCAATTCAGAGAAGAGGTAAAAATACTCTGGTCCCACTTTGTGTCCAACTCCTTGGGATGAGCGTACAGGGGCATTAGTCGGGGAAGAAGCAATGGGGCCTTTGGGTCAGTGGTTCTAAGGCAATAAGAGGTGGAAATAGGACACGACAAGATTTTAGAGCAGTTCACAGCATATTGAATATTTCTGGCCGCAGAGAGATAGGATGGAGATCTGTGAACACATAGCGGTGTTGTCTAAGAGGTGGGATCTTTCAACTGTTGCTGTGTGACCACTATGTTGTGATTCCTAGTCTCCCTGATCTCAATATTACGACTCTTGGGTTGTCTTCTCCACTCTGTATGGGGAATAGGGTCTGAGGCAAGGCGACTATGAATCAGGACTCCTGGTTCTGTTCCCAGCTCCACTCAATACATCTGTGATCTTAGCTAAGTGGCCCTTCTTCTGGATCTCCCTGCTGAGAGATGTTTTAGAAGGGAAAGGTAGAACTGGATTCCTTTGTCCCTGTTTGCAGGCAGATGCTTCGTTCACATTGTCACAGACGGGGATTATTCCTAGCCTGGGAGGGGTTTCTTCTATTTGCTGGATGTTTGGGAAGAAGAGAGAGTCTTGTGTTTCTGGAAATTCATGTTCCAGGACACTCTTTTTATTGCTGACATTTTGACTTCTCTTGGCTTTTGGTTTACAAATGAATGCTAATAAAATATTTGTCCTGAGTCTCAGATCAGTCTGGGCAACTACAGATTTTCTGTGGTCTTGAGCTCTAGGGGTGGTGGAAAAAGTGTCCAAAACTGGATCAGAAACACAAACGAGGAGTCCAGTTCCAAAGGGGCAGCCGTGTTAGTCCAGTAAAGCAAAAAAAAGCAAGGAGTCTTGTGGCACTTGAAGACTGAAAGATTTAATTATCGCATGAGCTTCCGTGGGAGAAAATCCCACTTCATCAGATGCTTTGAACTTACAGAATGGGTTGAAGATAAATGCAGGGAAGTGCAGGACATGGGATCAGGTCACACTGCAACAGCAAACCAGAGCATTTGTAAGGATTCAAAGTCTGGAAACAGCACACAGAGGGACGGTGAAGTCAAATTACCTCTGACACTTTTAAAGACAAACAGATTTCTTTATCTTATGAGCTTTCATGGGCAATTGGGACTATGCTCAACTAGGCTGGCATGGGTACTTTTCTCAGAATTGACTCATTTCCTCCCTTAGTCACTGCCCAACAGCAAGAATCACTCATTCCCCACCCCCAGCTACAAAGCCCCCTCTCTGGGGCATCTTGGGAGCAACGCCCTATGGGAGCCGGGGAGCTCTCCTGCCCTGGGAATGTGAGGTCTGATGGGGTGGGGCACAGGGGCAGGCTTTGCTCCCCCAGGCACAGGAGATCCATACTACACCACTGACTTCTATTTGTCTTGTTCCCTGGCTGTACAGGCTCCCCCACCCACTAGCTTCTTTGCCAGAGTCTTTCTGCCTTATCCCTCCCGGTCCCAGCCAGGCACTGAGTTGTACTCCCCCGACACTTTTTTAAATTGAGCCTTCTTGGCTCTGATTGGCTGCTTCCCTGGACTTTTTTCTAGGAAGGCCTGGAGGACCCACCTTTACTGCTCCTTTTTTGGGATGGGGTGTGATAGGACTGGGCGGCCTCCAGTGGAGGTGTCCAACCAAGTAACACCCCTCATAGACTCATAGGGTTGGAAGGGACCGCATGAGGGCATCTAGTTCTACCGCCTGCTTAAAAGCAGGACCGCTCCCGCTCCCAGTAAATCATCCCAGCCAGGCCTGGCAGCATGGTATTTTGGGTAAGATCCAAGTCTATACCATCTTTGGGGTCAGGAGAACCTATTTCTTTAAGAGACTCAGTGGCCAAGTGGGGACTGGAGGAGCCAATGTGCAATAAGGGGGCTGTTTCTATTTTGTTACGCTTTCTGAGGACCAGTGCAGGGAATCAGAAGCATGTTTTGTTGCTGACTGGGAGACTGGTTTAAGTACCACCCGTTAAGGTTTGGGGATTTGGCTCCTGGTTTTGGCACATTCAGAAGGTTATGCCAGGAGGCCCAGGTCACACACCCCACAGAAACTGCAGGCCTTGGGGCTCATGCCCTCCTTCACCCCCTGGGCATTTAGTCGAGACAGACCTCTTTTTGGCTCCCTGTGGTCACTCTTAGCACCCCCCTACCAAAATGAGACGCATCCCTCAACTGAGCACCCAGGAATTCAGTCCCTGGGGGGGTCTCTAGGCCCAAAGTTTTGCTCCTCACTGTATTATCCACCTTGGTATCCTGGCTTCCCTGCAGCTCCCACCCCGAGGCCCTGGACATTGCGCTGCAAGCCTGGGTGTAACCTTGGGACCCCACTCCCTATCCAGAGCTAGGGAGAGAACCCAGGAACGCTGGCTGCCAGCCACCCCCACTGTAAGCCATGGGGTCCTGCTTTTCTGCTCAAAGTACAAGCCTTTTACCCAGTGGTGCCTCACTGCATCACACCCCCAGATGGTGTATTTTACTCAGTTTGGGCCCCAAGGAGAGGAATTGGTCAACAACCAGAGAGGAGACTATAAAAAAAGACAGACCCAATGCTGCAAGATGCTGGAAAAACTCAGGTTGGTTTCATGTGCAGAGGAGATGCTGAATGGGAGACATGAGACCCATATTCAGACGCAGACAACGCTTTTACAACGTGTCAGGAGACAAATTCTTTGCTGAACTGGATGAACCTAGGACAAGAGGCACCCGGCTTAAACTGCAGCATGGGCAGCTCTTGACTGGAGTCTAGGGAAAACTCTCAGGTGGGGTGGTTAAGCACTGGAATAAATCACCAAGGGAGGCTGCAGAAAGGCCGTTGCAGGAAGTTTTTAAGAACAGGCGACATCGAGGCTGTTTCCCCACTCTGGCACTCTGCGGGCAGGAAGTGGGGGCCTGCAACAGGCCTGAAAACCCACTGGCCTTAAAGCCTGGTCCTCAAACTATCCAACGCCACCAGTTTCCTGGCCTTGGAGAGGTATTGCTGTCCTTCCTGTGAGGTGTCCCCCATCACTTTTATTCCTCTCTCAGGAGAGTGACTGAACTCCTGTGGAGAAGTGGGACCCCTCTGCTAGATTAGTCAGGGAAGACACGGGTGTTGACCCTCTTTCTTTTCTATTTGGGTGATGGGACACAGGTGGGTGATATGAGGTAGAGCCACTAGGGGGCAGGGGGGTAGTGTTTAGGGAGCCTGTACCTGGGACCCCCCCGCTGGTCACACTGGATTCAAACCCTCTGATTGCCACACTGGCTGAGAGTCGCTGCTGATTGGGACGATTGGGACCCTCCTGGGGGGAGGAAACCCCCTCCAAGGGAGACCGGACAGAGCAAGGATCTGACCCTCTGAGCCTGGAGTTGGGGGCTGGCTGCACGGAGCGTGGAGACCTGAGGTGCTGGACGGGAGGAGACTCCACCGTGGCAGAGACCTGACTGGCTGTGGACAGAGGGGATCCAGGAGGCTTGTCTGGGGTCTCCATCACAACTCCCAGCTGGGATATCAGCTGAAACTGAGATAGAATCGCCTTTAGTAGCTGGCTGTGCAGTCTGAGGCACATGCACACAAACCTCTTGCCTTTCAGGACACAGAACCAGAGCTTACTTTAAAAGGGAAAAATCTTTAATTAAAAAGGACAGATAAGAAACTGAGAGTTGCTTCTCTGGGATTTAACTTAGGTATTTACAAGGTAGTGGGAGGGGGTACGTGTGCTCAGAACAGAGAAATCCAAAAACAAACCAAAACCAAAGAAACACCCTGACCACAGCTAAGTAAATGTTCCCTGTTCTACTCACCCCTGGTCAGTAACAAACTGAGCTTATCTTTGGCAAGGATGTTGCTGGATCCTTCTTCAGGCCTCTCTCTGGCCTCCTCCTGATCCTTCCAGGAGCTCTGCTGCTACCAAACAGGCACAAGCAAGGCTGCTGCTCCAGTTCAAAAACCTGTGCTTTGTTCCTATTGGCTCCCTGGGACTCACTGAGCAGGGTGTTCACCCCTTCCTCCCCAAGGTTACTACAGGTGAGGCAAACACTTCAGGGATGGCCTAGACTAGGTCACACGCTGAGTGCAGAGAATGGGACAGGATGCCCTTTAGGGGTCCCTTTTGACCTCTGATCCTATAACCCTCATCTCCTCCATTCCCCACTCAGGCTGCATTCACCCTGGGCCAGGCACATCCTTGCGGCTTGTCACGCCACCCCCAGACTCCTCCGGGCTTCTGAGTTCACCACCCACCCATGCCCCACCAGCTGGTCTGCAGCCTTGGCTTCCTAACTGCCTTAAAATGAAATGGCCCAGCTGCCCCACCACTCTGTGCAGCCACCCCACCTCCTCAACCATCTGCCACACTTGGCATCCCTGTGCAGGCCCTTTACCCCAAGGTCCCCATGCCTTGTCAAGGCCTCTAAGCTCTCAAACCTCTCACCTCCTAAGTCAGCACTCAATCCAGTGTGCTACAGGCAACTTCTAACAACCCCCCCCTGCTCTGGGCCTGATGACTCCTTAATTAGATGTGGGGCAGCTTCAAAAGGGGAACCCAAGGCAGAAATGGAACCAGGGTCTTCAGCTCACCAGGCAAAGCCTCTGACCACTAGAGCAGAGAAGGCTGTTTGCAAAGGACCTCAGCCAATGGCTATATAATGAAAGGAGAAACTGCTTCACTAGACAGCCAGCCAGGACTCTTCAACCCCCCTCTCGTTCAGCAAAAGGCGGCCGAGCCAGACTCTTCCACAGCCGAGGTGAGTCCTGCTTCCAGTGAGGCTCCCAACCTCTGTCCCCCCCCACCCCAATGCTTCATTAAAGAGGAGCCACCAGCAGCACTCCCCAGCAGACCACCCTTGGGTCCGCAGGAAGGGGACACAGGTGAGCGACGCCAGGGGCCTCTTCATCCCCAGCTCAGCCGCTGCAGCAGAAAGGGAAGCAGAGCAGAGCGCCGCCCTGTGGCGACCCCGCACCGCTGCACCGCAGGACCCAGCGAGGAGAGAGCAGAGCCTCACCGGGCCTGGAGAGGAAAGGGACCCAGACGTAGGGTTACCGGATGTCAGGCAAAAAGGAGGACGTGTCCTCCTTTTTAGCTGCATGCCCTCCGGCTGGCAGGCATTTTAAAAATAACAAGGAGTTGTGTGCCACTTTAAGACTAACAGATTTATTTTTTGCATGATGCTTCGAAGCATCTGAGGAAGTGGGATCTTCTCCCACGAAAGCTCATGCAAAAAATAAATCTGTTAGTCTTAAAGTGCCACACAACTCCTTGTTGGTTTTTTCACTGGACTAGACTAACACGGCTATCCCTTTTAAAATTTTAAAAATACAGGATTTTACTGACTGGATTTTTACTCACAGGGGCTGGAACACCCCAGAACACCCTATTTTTAGGGGGGAAGTATGCCAGGGCCCCCTAAAAACAGAAGATTCTTGTATGAATCCTGTGTGTTCTGCCTGTGTCCTTCAACGTCCTCTTTTTCGTACTGCCTTGTTCTCCTTTCCAGGCTTTGGTATCCGGTAACCCTACTCTGCACACAGCCAGAAAGGACCTAAGTGATTCCGAGCTGGCCATCCCCAGTCTCCGCTCCCCAGTGGAGACAGCTCTTCCTCTGGCCTCGTTTCCCCCAAGCTACCCTCAGACCCATCCCTCTTAGCTCAGTGGTTCTCCAGCTTTGCTTCTCAGGACCCAGGTGAAAAAAATAATTTATGCCCATGACCCAACCATTACATCTTGGAGCAGTGCATTCCAGTCTTGTGGTGGCAAAAGCGGCGGGGTGCTGTGGCCCAGCAGCTGAGGGTCTGCGACCCCGTCCTGTGTCCTGACCCATAGTCTAAAACCCACGGCTCTAGCTCCTCCCCGCTCCTTTGTCTCCTTCCCCTCCTGGCCTCCAATTGCCCCAGCCTCTTGCACCTGACTGACTCCAGAGGACAAAAGGGTCTGGTTGGCAGACCTGTGGCCGGGGAAGGCCCATCTGCCCTCCAGTGGCCACTGCAATGCTCTCACGCACACTGATATACATGATGAGTAACATATCAGGGAAACCGAGGCACATGCACTGCCGTCAGACCCCCCCACTATACCTCTGCTTCATCACACAGCAGAACTACTGAGCCTCGCCGCAATGTTTGGCAGTACAAGCTCACCGTGTGGTGCGTTCAGCTATAAAAAGGACAGCTGTAATCAAAACACAGAGAGAGGCAAAAACTGCTTGAAAATTCACAGGCAACACTCTCCCACAGTTTGCGTGTTACAGGCGGCCTCCCCACAATGGAACAATAAAACCTGGGATGACTCAAGGCTATTTACCTGGCACATTTTGACAAGGGATGTTGACCAGTTGGGAAGCCCTAACTCGGTGGTTTTCATTTTTTTTTTTTTTCCCCTCAGGACCCAGTTGAAAAAAAATCATTTATACCCAGGACTCAGCAATGACATCTCTGAGCAATGCACGCCATTCTTTTGGCAGTGGCCTCAGGGGGCGCTGCGATTGAGCGCTTGAGGGTCTGCGAGCCGGTACTGGGTCCTGACCCTAAGTTTGAAGACCACTGCTCTAACTCAACCCCTGTGGTCATTTGATAATGATCCAGCTCCCCTCCCTCAAACAGCCACCAAAATTTTTCATAGCCGCACACAACAAACATCAGGTTCTGCCCTGGCTCATTAAACAGCAAAGGCCTCCCCTAGCTCTCTGCTGCCTAGGGCTAAGGTGGAGCTGCCAGAACACAGCGTTCGGTCTGCTCCTGCTATTTTTAGGGGGAATCCCTGGAACTCCATATTCTGGTGCCTTCCTCTATGGGGGGGGGGGGGGCGCGCATACCTTAGCACTTTTACCAGCTGCATTGACAAGTTCCTGCCCAGATTTAAAAAAAAGACTTGCCACAAGGCTGTAGTTTTTTTTTTTTTGTTTGTTTGTTTGTTTTTTTATTACTGTCTAGGCCTAGTTTCATGGTCCTCTTTAAATTAAATATTGATCCACTAATGTCAGATTCTAATAATTATCATAAAAAAGGGCAAAGTGCATAACAAATTTTAAGCTTAGTAATATTGGAGTAGGTAAAAATATGTGGTTCCGTGTCTCAGCGTGGTTCTCGGAGATTTAATAATCGACTTGTGCACCCCTTGAGTTCCGTACATTGGGCTGCCTCTGATATAGGCTAACTAAATAGTGCTTATACTTTATTAAACTCAATCAGGTTTCCCATTTTAAATTGGGAACTTGTTTTCCACATTGTTTAATTGCAATTACACAGTGTTCCATTTACACACAATTACATTTCTTTTAAAGAAAGAAGTGTGAGTGAAGGGTGCATCTGAGCTCATCAGTTGAGGTCAGGTTGTGCTGATGAAATGAAAGTAGAGCCTTACTGGCTGAAGAAGTCCTCAAACTGATCTCAGAAAAGCAAGAAAAACAAATATACCATCAAAGTGATGTATGCAAACAAGCAGTCATGAATGATTTGTAGATGGGAGGTTTGAGGCAGCAAGATGGAGGAAGCTCTGTCCGCTCATGAGAGACTGTGGAAGTATTAGAAACATGAAAATTTTGTCTGATTTGTGACCTGTCAGCTTAGAGCCCCAGATTCATGGCCTAGAGACATGTGGCTCCCTCCTTGTGTCCAGGCCAGGTGGCCACTCGGTACAAGCAATATGGAAAAGGAGTGCTAATTGTATCATACCAACTTCCAAAGCGTCCTGGGGATGAATTTGTGTGTCTGGTTTTTTCTATCTTCAGATTTACAGATTAAAAGTTGCCTAGTGTTGTGGGAAAAAAAAAAAAAGACATTTGTACAGGGGGTCCTAAAGTCAGTGTGCAAACCTTAGGCCTGTGTATATCATGAGTTACAGCCAGCCAGGCCCTCTGCTTGTGAGGCCTGTATAGAAAACAAATAGTGTTATGTGACTGTAGTGCCTAGGGGCAGCTGCCACACACCAAAGTGATCTCCTGAGACTTTACTGTGAGCACATCCAGCACTGGCTGTCAGTAGTTTTTTGGGAAGACAACATTCTGCACAGCACAAGAATATGATGCAATGTGTTAATGGAGGACACCCATTTCCCAGACACCTGGGGTCATATGCTGATAGGGTGGGCTTTAGCTATAAAAGGGGGCCTTTTTTGCTAACTTCGTGGAAGGGTGAGAGGTTAATTGCTTCACACACTGCTGAAGACCTTGGCCAGCCCAAAGCACTGCCTGCACCCCTACCCTCACAAGGGTGGTGTTCAATTGCCCTTTGCCTCAGCAACAGAGGGAGCTTTGCTTTTAGCAGGGCTTTTTTCCTTTGTTTTTTCTTTCTGCGTTCCTGGTAAAAGCTCTGAGGTGCTCATCTCAGAGTATTGCACAATGGTTTGAATTTCATTATGGTACAGGATGCTTCACAGCAGTAAGTTGTGCCAAAAATGAAAGTAATCTACCTTCCATTTTAAACTGAGTTACTGAAATCCAAAGGGGAAAAATCATGTTTTCCAAGTCCTAAACATGATGTGGACTACTAAAGAACAAGGAAGCTGCATTAAGGTCTATGAGATAAGCGGAACATGCTATGGCTTCTCCCACCATCTCACACTTCTGCCCCCCCCCAAGCCTGTTGCTGCTTCTCTGCTCTCCCCAACCATGCTGCACTTCTGC
>ML682184.1:381690-393754 GCA_007922195.1 Podocnemis expansa | reverse complement strand
CTATTTCGTTTCCCGCTTTTTTTCTTATTTCGAATTAACATTTTGTTAAGTCGAAATAAGAGATTTTGAAATAAGGTGTTGTTGCGAAACAAGTTGTTTCGACACAACTTGTTTCGAAATAACCCTGTGCGTGTGAACACAACCTAAGTGTTGTGAGATCACATCCTGCTGTGTCTGTTTTTCTCCTCCTCAAGAACACTCCCAGTCCTGGCAAAAAGCAAAAAGTACAGGAGGTTTTGCCTCTTTAAGGTTAGAAAGTTCTGTTCTCATCCTATGACTGGGAAAAGGAAGGAGGGTTTTGTGGTAATGAAGCACAACAGTTTTTAGGCAACCCACTCTAATTCAAAGCTGTGGCACAATATGCCTGTGTGAACTTGGACCTAGACAGGAGGAGCAGAGCCCAAACCACAGGACAAGCCCTCCGACCAGGCTCACTGGATTCTTGCTTTGCTAAAACTGTCCACATGCACTGTGGAGAATGGGGATAGCAAGGAGCCAGTTAAAGGACTTTCCTTCTGTAGAGCTAGTGATAAACTGACACTTCACTTGAAAAAAACCCTCATTATCCTTGCCCGAATGTGTTTGGTATTGACACTGTACACAATTGGATTCATTAGGGGTGGGAAGAACAAAAAAACACTGCCCATGGCAATGCCACACATGGGAGGAGGATGCCTCACAAAACTGTATATTATAGGTAAACTAAAGTCAGGTATGTAGAAGAGCAAAACAATGCAAACATGGGACACGCAGGTGTTCAGGGCCTTAAGGCGCTCTTTGAGAGATGCAATGTTTAGCACCGTTTTGAGGATTATCACATAAGACAGAAGGATGAGCTGAAAGTCCAAACAATCTGCAAAGAGTGTTTCAAGGAGGCCATAGTGGATGTCGACTGTGATATCAGAACAAGCCACATTCATAACGTCGGGGTACACACAGTAGGACTGGGTGAGGATGTTGTCTTGACAGTACTGGTGCCCTTTCAAGAGAATGGGAAGTGGAAGGATTAGGGACACCCCTCTTACCAGACACGCCAGTCCCATTTTTGCTATTCTCAGGGGGGTTAAGATAGATTTGTATCTCAGTGGGTAGCAGATTGCAAGATAGCGGTCAAAGGCCATGCACAAGAGCACAGAGGATTCATTTAAGGTAAAAAAGTGGATGAAAAACAACTGGGTAAAACAAGCATTGTGGCTGATCTCCCTTGAGTTAAACCACAATACTCTTAGTATTGTTGGTATGGTGGATATCACTATTCCAAGGTCTGTAATGGCCAGCATAGAAAGGAAAATGTACATGGGCTCATGGAGGCTTGGATCTGTTTTAATAAGGAACAAAATAACTGAATTTCCTAATATGGAAATAACGTAAACTAAACACAAGGGGATAGAAATCCAGACGTGGACATCTTCCTGTCCAGCTATTCCTGTGAGAAGGAACACTGCATGCTGGAAATTGGAGTTATTTACAGCTGACATGATGCAATGGGTAGATCCAAAAAGTTTGAGTGTTTCTTGCTGGGGGAAAAAAGAAGAAGAAGAAGAAGAAGAAGAAGAAGAAGAAGAAGAAGAAGAAGACAAAGAACAATACTCCATGATATTGAAATCAGCAAAAAAAGCTTTGATTTACACCTGAATATTACTCTTTTTATGCTCATTAGCTATGTCTACGCTAGGAAAAATAGTTTGAATCTCTTAGTTCAAACTATTAAGTTTGAGGTCAGTTCAAATCAGTCCACTTTGTTAATTCAAACTAACTGTCTTTAGTTCAAAATTATGAAATTCAAACTAAGTGTTAATCCTTGTCTATGTTTTCCTTAGTTCAAACTAACAACTGAACTAAGGGCTTAGTTTGAAATATCTGACAGGTCTTACTAGTTCAAACTAAGCTTTCATTAGTTTGAATTAAGGTATTCCTTAATTTGAACTAATGCAATCGTAGCATAGACAGAGACTGTTAGTTCAAATGAATCCTCCTTAATTTGTTGTAAAGTGTAAGCGTAGACATAACCATTTCTTTAAAAAAAAATATGTCAATGGCCACTTCTGGAAGGGAAACAAGCGAGGGATCCAGTGGCACTTTAAAATTCTATCACATTTCTATATCACATGATCTTTCATAGAAGAAAATCCTACTTTGTTAGATGCTTTACACAGGCTTCAGATCTCTGATGAAGTGGGATTTACTCCAATGAAATCTTATGGGATAAATAAATACTTTTTAATCTTTTAACGTAAAATAGGACTCCTAATCTGTTTTGCTAAACTAGGCTAACATGGCTACCCCTTCAGCCCTGGAAGGCAGAATTCTTGTCTAGGTTGACAAATAGTCTGACCCAGCATTTCTGCTTTTCTAAAGTTATTAATGTCACTGTTTCTAAAAATAGGCTTTGGCAGTTTAGATCAAACTTTCTGTCCATCTCTTCCGGTATCAAGTGGCCGCTAGCAGATGCTTCTGCAAAAGGTAGATGAAGCCCGGGATATATGCTGTTTTTAGAAGAAATTTTCTCCTGAAACCCACTGGTTAATCATATTTTGCAGTGTAAAACAGGCAGGTTACAGCCCTCTCAAAGCCTTTTGTTAAAGAATTTCCACCAGCGAAACCAGATTTTCTTGCTTCTCGGATAATATCATATCACTCTTGAATCCTAGTAAAAACTTCATACCATTAATATCTTCTTGCTGTGAGGTCTACAACCTCCTTGAACACAGAGTGATTTACAATTGGCAGTTCCACAATGATACCATCTCTGGTCTCCACCTCTATGAGTTGCCCATTGTGTTATGTTTTCAAGGATGGAAAGCTTGTAGCTCATATGGCCACCACATTTATCATTCCCACACTGATTATACTTATGAAAGTGTTTCATTTCCTCATTTTTCAACCAAAGAAACAATTCCAAATTATACAATTAAGTCTTTGCATCACATGTGATGAATGCCTAGGGGCAGTTTCTGAGGTCAGGACTACTGATTGCAATAACATTACAGCGTAAGTTTTTAAACTCGATCAGAATTGAGAGATGTTAATTTTCATTCAACAAATGCTGACATACATTGCCTGGCCAGTGTTGACTGAATCCAGAGATTTTGTCCCCACTCTTATGACTGAATGCATTTGTCCTGCAGAAATTTGGCAAGTTGTAAACACAGGTAATTACTTCTGCTGAGCAGGGGAGAAGTTGCTTTTTCAAAAGTTCAACAGTGCAAAGTAGTTCTGCAGTAATATCCATCTGAGGTTCATGATATTCCAGCCTCAGCTGTGTAAGAGGGTGATAGTTTTGGTGCCAAATGATGAAAGATAGAGCTTGGAGAACTGGTAGGGAATTTTCTTTTTCTTTTTCACATCTTATCTAAATGTTCCTTTGCCTTGTGACCAATATGAGCTCACAGAATTACTCACATAGAGTTTGTATACACTTTGATTTATTTCACGAAGTTCTTCTTAGCTTTTTCGGTCCATATCAGATTTGAGATATGCTTTCCTGGATTGTTAGGACATAGCTCCAACACCATCTACTATTCCCTTGCAAGGTCAAAATTGCTTCTTACAATGTTGATTACAACTTTATTGGCTCCTTGAGTACCTCGTGAGAAAGGTCTTAGACATCTAAGTTTATCACTTTTCCAGATTTGGTCCCTTCTTCATATGGTGAAGAGCTAACAATGTTGCAACACAAAGTCTCCTTGTAGGGTGGTAGCTATTTCAGGGTTATCAAGTAAGAAACAGCAAGCACAATAGAGAAGGAGTATGGGGATGCCTACCTAATTACTAATACCTTATGCAGATATTTGTGGCCAGCATGTGAGAGGTACTTGGCTCCTTTGGCTAAACTGGGTTTTCTGTGGTGAAGAATTATGCTCCCTTTTGCCTAGATCATACCTCCTGCTACCTGCAGGCCTGATCCTGAACTAAGCCACTATCTTTTCCCATGGCCACAGTGAGGAGTGTAAATTACATACAACTACTATTATAATCCCTTTTCCCGATCTTCTTCCCTACCCCTCACTGAAACACAAGCCAGGAACCATGTTACCTACTGACTTTTGGGACAGCCTTTTTACAAGTGCAACAGAGTAGTTATGTTCACAAACCTGAACGTAAGTGCTGGGTCCAGCTTCTGGTCAGTTACCAGGAGACGATATCATACAACAGCTTACCTAGCAAAGAGATAAAAGCACAAATCCATTGCAGTGCATTAGGAAGAACTTAAAAATACTTTCCGAAGCAGAAACTATTCCATAGTAAAGTTACTGTTGCTCCTTCTGCAGACATTCCAACAACTGTGTCGCTGGTTTCTGACAGACAAGCATGGAATGCATGTTTGCTTTGTAATACTTGTATTAAAATCATATTTTTGGACATATACCTCTTTCTGTTGGCATACATATATTGGCACATTCTTTCCCCTGCAATCATCATTCAGAGATGGTTTCAAAGCACAGAGGGGGAACAAAAATGTGCCTGGTGTGTCATCTGGATTTTTTGAGAGCTTGAAGGGATTGAAGCCTCTCAGCCCTCAGTCATTAAAGATCAGTGAGGTCCTGGAGGACTGCACAAGGGCAAAGATAGTGCCCATCTAAAAAAAGGGGAAATAAGAGCAATCCAGGGATAATAGACAAATCAGTTTAATGTCTGTACTGGAAAAAATAATGGAACAGATAATGAACGAGTCAATTTTCAAATATAGAAAAGAATAAGGCTGTTAGGGCTATTCAGCGTAGTTTTGTCAAAAACATGGGATTTCAAACCAACTTGATAGCCTTCTGTGATATGGTAACAAGCCTGGATGTAGGGGAAGCAATAGATTCAGCATATTTAGATTTTAGTATGTCATTTGATATGGTTTAACATCACATTCTCTTTAATAAACTGGTGAGGTATAAATTATATGCTGCTTCTATAAGATGGGAGAAAAACTAGTTGGATAACCACTCCCAGAGAGCAGGTATCAAAGGCTCACATTCAGGCAGGAAGGATAAAATGAGTGGGATGCCTCAGGGACCTGTCCTGGGTCTAGTTTTGTTTAACATTTTTTTATCCATTACTTAGCTGAGGGTGTAGAAAACAAACTTATAAAGTTTGCAGATGATACCAAGCTGGGAGGGGCTGAGAGTGCTTTGATGGATAGGATCACGATTCCAAATGATTTGGACAAACTGCTGAAATGGTCTGAGATAAACTGAATGAAATGCAATAATAATAAGTGTCAAGTAGTCCACTTAGGGTTGAACAACCCATTGCACGCATACAAAATGGGCAATGACTGCCTAGGAAGGAAGACTGAAGAAAGGGATCTGAGTGTAATGGTGGATCACAAGGTAAAAATGAGCCAGCAGTGTAACACTGTTCCAAAAATTCAAATGCCATTCTGGGGTGTATTAACAGCAGTATTGTGAGTAAGACACAAAAGTCATTCTTCCACTCTACTCTGCCCTTCTTAAGCTTCATACTGAATATTGTGTCCAGTTTTAGGAGCCTCCTTTCAAAAAAAATGATGTGAAGAAACTAGAAAAAGTCTAAACAAGGGCAACAAAAATCTTTAGAGGTCTTCAACATTTGACCTATGAGGGAAGATTGAAAGAGCTGGGTTTTTCAGTCTGGGGGGGATGAGGGGTGAAGGATACTGACAGGGGATATGACAGCAGTTTTCAAATACTTAAAAATGTTATTATGAGGTAGAAGAAGAAAAATTATTCTCCTTAATCACATATGAGAGGACAAGGGGCAATGGGTTTAAATTACAGGAAGGGATCTTCAGCCTAGACAGTAAGAAAAAAATCTTAACAGTCAGGGCATTTAAATAAAGGCATAAATTGAATCAGTAAGTTGTGGAGTCTCCTGCATTGGAGATTTTTAAGACTAGGTTAGACTAACACCTGCCAGGGAAGGTTTAATAGATGACTTGCTCCTGCCATGAGTGCAGGGAACTGAAATCAAGGACCTGTCATGGTTCCTTATGGTTCCCATGATTCTCTGATTCCATCCCACATCAGGAAACAAAAGTGGGGGATTCCTTCGCATCCAGTGTCTCCCCTATTCTCGAGTTAATACCTGCTTGGTTCTCCTCTGCTTCTGTCATGTCGTTCTGTAGCCTTTATCTGGGGCGGTGCAGGTTGGAATGAGCAGACACTACACCCATTGCCAGGGCTCTCACTCCCCACTATGCTGATTTTAAAGCATTTTTTTCTTTTGTGGACAACTACAAATTTTCCACTACAGGTGACAGTAGATTTCAAAATCCTACACAGAGAGAGTGAACTTCCCAGCATCCATAGACCACAGGTTGAAAAAGCGACTGATGTAATACATTGTATTTGCTGCACCTGTTATTTAGCTATGGTGGAGGCTTGTTGGTGGTGGATTTCAAACTCCAATGCCTCCCTGTTCATGGTATTCTGCATTCACACCTGAAAGTTGGAGCTCCTTGGAGAATGCTGTTGCAATCTGTGGCCTAGTCTTGTCCTGAAAGGGCTATTTTAAAGTTCTGCATTGACCAGTTTCCTAATTCTGTTTCTGTGAACTGTTCTTTATAACTCTTTATTACATGCAGCAGTTAGAAAGTTATTGCAGGATTGTGCCCTTAAGAGGAGGCAGAGACATCCTGAAGTGGAAATTTTCCCTATGCTATAATGTCTCTGAGTCAGTGGAATAGGAAAGTCATATGTGTGTAAGAATGGTTGTTCTGCATATTGTGCTTTTTAATCTGCTGTATATCCAAGTTATGTAGGTGTCATCAGTGTGTAATCATAACTAGCTCTATTCATCTGTTAAGTAATTGTGAGGAGGGTCTTTCTTCTTTTTTTTTTTTTTTTAGGGATTTGCTGCTATTTGTTATTTGTTGCCTAATATGTCTTACTTTGCTGCTGCAAACATCCTAGAATTCTGCTTCCCTTAAAAAAAATAATACAGTACATAAAACATGATTAGCAATAAGTCCTGTGCCCAGCGTTGTCATTCCTCCCTTTTAAATTTCCCTCATTACAGTCTAAGAGTGAGAGAACAGTAGGATTTCAGCAAAGGAGAGGAAAAGGAACAAGGCTGACAAGTGGTGTTTCAGACAAGAGAGAGGGCAGAGATCCAGGTCGCCCTGTAACTGTGAGGGGGTTTTACAACACAGGACTCTTGCAGACCTCATCCAGTAAGTTAACAGAAGTCCTCCATGTGCATTCTCTAACCTGCTACCCGAAACAACAACTCTGAACTCCAACACTCAGAATGAAGCCAGAGAAAGGGATTCTTGAGAATATATTTTCTAATCAGATTTGGAAACCTATCATTGATATTCCACAGTTCCACCCTTTCTCAAGGGTCCTCCAGCCCTCTTGAATTTGGACCCATGGAGAAACTTTTATTTAGGATGTTGGGGTTTTCACACCACAAGCTTGACTGAAATCTGGAATTTATGAGAACTGGGAATGATCTATTGTGGGCAATGCACACACTGAATGGAGGTCCCCAGCAACCTACTGCTTCCTTCTCTCCAGCCCCTGTCACTGAGTCATACCTGTATGCCAACCAAGTCAGCTGTCACTGTACAGAACATCTGCCCATGTCAGTGGCTGGCAGCCGTTCCCCTTCCTTTTCTGTTTGAAGAGTTTAAAAAGACAGAAACCTACCTACATACCCAGAGGCTGTGAGAAGTGGAGCAGCTGCCAACAGGGATCTGAACCATGAATGGACAAGGAGTCAGTGGAGAGCTTGAACAGACATCAGGCAGTGTCAGCTCAGACAGCGTGCGGCTGTCCTTATGTAGTCTGTTTCTTCACTTCCTTTTGGGCCACTTGCCCCCATGGGACCCTCAGCTGCATAGTGCAGTGTGTGCCTGCTTTAACCCTGTCACTGCCAATGGCAGAGTCAAGGAAACCCAATCCCAACGGATGATATGTGATGTTACAAATTTAGATGGCTTTGCAAGCCCTGGCACAGGCTCTTTTCAGGACATTCAGACATGTCAGCATTGTGTGTGTGCCTCAGAGGGATGACAGGGGCTCCTCAACTGCACCTGAGTGGTAAAGATAATATTTTGCAATTATTATCTTGCTGGAACAGGAAAAAAAAAACCTCAAAGAATAGTTATCTAGGATCAAATTCCTCTCTGATATCACCCTTTCTTGCATTTCTAGCCCCTGGTTCAGGCCAGGGAAAGGAAAATACCACACAACTCCTTACATCAAGATTTTCCTCAGGCTATTCCAGTCTGGCAGATCCCTTCTCTTGAGATATAAACGGGAGACCCAGAACCCATGGACCCCCCAAATTTATTCACAGATCTCAGTGATAATGGAGGGTTCTCTCTCCCCCACACAATCTCTGTGCCGCCACAACTTCTCCCATACCCTCTCCAACTCTCTGGGAGCACAGGATCACCAGAGACGTGTTTCCCAGGCCTGTCCACAAGATCTGCTAATGTGGCTGTTGTGGAGGACGGAGGCAGCTGTAGGGACATGAGAGGGCTGGTTAGCGATGCTCCTGAGGTAAAGACTGTGTGGAAGGTTCTGACTTTTCCATACACAGCATGCAGGCATAGGGTCAGTCATCGCTCACTTCTTTACTGGTATGTTATGCAAACCAATGATAATAATTTCAAATCTTGAGGATTGCGGCAGGCACATTTAATCAGAACATAGAAATGGAATCTTTGTTAAATAAAGATCACACTTTCTGAAATCCTACTCCCAAAATTCAATTAAAAGGAAATATTTTAATTGGGTTATAAGTTTTTTCCCAGTTCAATTACAGCTGAAATCATGAGCCTCACTATTGCTACCAGATCCTACCCATCCGGTCGCTCAGAGCTGGGTGTTTAACAGGCAAGCGCTCCTCCTTTGCTGCCCTCATGGAGGAGGAACTAGGCCAGCCCTCAGGAGTTAAAGCCTGTGAACCCGGTAGGAATCTGAATCATTCACTGGGTCACAAAGCAACCCACTCCAACTTGGCCTGGTGGCTTCAATTGGCTTTGATAATGCAAGCAATTCTGCAATATCCAATGACAGAGCATGGGCAGAATGAGAACAGAAGGAAACCCATTCAGATATGGGTTGGTTTCCAGGCTTGCACTCCAAGCAAGCTGAAGGTGAAATCTCCTAAACTAGAGATAGTTAGATATGCCTGTAAAGCCTATGATTTTCAAGTATATTTGTATCACTTAGTTAGCTATGTTGGTAGCAAAGCAAGACAATTGAAAAAAATATGTTGCTTAAGAGGCTGATTCATTGTACTTTGGCTAGGTACAGGCTAAAAGGACCATGAGCAGTCATAAGTTGGGAAGTCATAGCCACATATTCCAAACACTTCACGTTAGAAGTTGATAATGTCTTGTCTGGGTTGCAAACACTTGAGGGGATAGAATCTAAAGTTGCATTTCTTGGTCATGGTGTTACCTACGGCTCTGAAGGATTCTCTCTGAATCCTTGATTGTTTCTGTCTGTCCTATAACTAGCTTCAGTTAGTGAAGGTGGTCATGTATCACTGGTTAAAAAATATGTTACAGTATATTAGGTTTGCCTTAAAAATATCTTCAAAGAATATTAAAGAAATGATTGGTTAAAATTCTTCATAAATGTTGAGGTAAAACCTGAAGGAGAGGATGTAAAATTTACTGATTTGGAGGAATTTATTGGGGAGGGGTAGACGTTTACTTGGAGGGGAAATGTATTGGTGAAAAGGAGTATGGGGTTCTAATGGATGCTTGCATGGAAAAGATGCAAACCACAGAATCATTGAATATTAGGGCTGGAAGAGACCTCATGAGGTCATTTAGTCCAACTGCCTGCTAAAAAACAGGACTACTCCCACTAAATCATCCCAGCCACGGTTTTTTCTAATCAGAGCTTAAACGTTTCCAAAGATGTAGATTCTAACACATCCTTTGGTAACTCAGTCCAGTGCTACACCACCCTCCTAGTGGATAAAATCTTCCTAATGTCCAACCTGCACCCCCACGGATGCAATTTGAAACCAATTCTTCTTCTCGTCTCCTCTGTCATCACTTAGAATAGTCTAGCACTCTCCTTTCTGAAGGACTCCTTCAGGTAGTGGAAGGTTGCTGTCAAATCCCCCCTCAGACTTCTCTTTTGCAGACTAAAGTAGCCTAGTTCCTTGAGTCACCCTCACAAGTAATGTGCCCCAGTGTCCTTAATCACTTCTGTTGCCCTTTCCTAGACTCTTTCCAATTTGTCCACATTTTTCTTGTAGTGGGAAGCCCAAAATTGGACACAATAGTCCAGATGCAGCCTCACCAGTGAGAAATAGAGGGGCATAATCACATCCCTTGATCTGCTCACTATGCTCCTTCTAATGTAGCCCAAAATGTCATTGGCTGTGTTCACACGCAGGGATTATTTTGATACAAGTTGTGTCCAAACAAACTTGTATTGAAATAATGCCTTATTTCTAGATAACTTAATTTGGATTAACAAAAAGTTATTTTGAAATAAGGGAAAAGGCAGGAAATGAAATAGCATGTTCACACTGTAAACATGCTATTTCTTTACCTGCTTCAGGGACCTGCAGCCCCCTGGGGGTGAGCCGCTGCCGCAGCTCACCCTGCAGCCCCAGAAAGGAGGCTGCAGCCCCCGGTGGGGGGGTGAGCCGCTGCGCGGGTGCTGGAGCCCGCCGCCCGAGCTGCCTCCAAACCCCGCCACGGGGTCAGGGGGCGTGGGGCTTAGCCTGCAGCGGCAGGGACTGGGGTGAGCATGGCCCGGGGAGTCCCCTGGCGCGGCCGCTCCTGCTGTGGGCAGGACCGGGGATACCTGGTATACAGAGCGGCTGCACTGGGGGACTCCCGGGGTATCCCCTGTCCCGCCTGCAGCAGGAGCGGCTGTGCCGGGGGACTCCCCTTGTTTCGAAACAACTGTGTGTCATATGAACAGCAGAATTCTTATTTCAAAAAAAACCTCTGTTGTTTCGAAATAAGAGTTCTGTGTGAACACAGCCATTGGCCTTTTTGGCAACAAGCGCACACTGTCGACTCATATGGAGCTTTCTGTTCACCATAACCCTGAGATCCTTTTCTACAGAGCTGCTTCTTAGCTGATCCGTCCCTAGTCTGCAGTGGTACATAGAATTTCTCTATCCTACCTGTGGGATTTGCACTTGTCCATGTTGAGCTTCATGAGTATTCTTTTGTTCCAATGCTCCCATTTTTTCTAGGTCTCCCTGAATCCTATGCCTATCCTGCGGTATATCTGCCATTCCCCTCAGCTTGGTGTCCTCTGCAAACTTACTGAGTGTACAATCTATCCCATCATCCAGCTCATTAATGAAGATGCTGAACAAAATCGGCCCTAGGACCAACCACCAAGGCATTTCGCTTCCTTGCGGTTGCCAGCTAGACATCGAATCATGGAGCCCTACATGCTGAGCCTGATGATCTAGCCAATTTCCTATCAAACCCATACATCTTTAACTTGATGAAAAGAATGCTGTAGTAAATCATATCAAAAGCTTTCCTCAAGTCAAGGTATATCATGTTGATGGCTATTACCACATCCACAAAGACAGTCATCTCATCATAGAGGGCTGTCAGGTTGGTCAGACATGATTTGCCCTTGGTGAATCCACACTGATTGCTCCTGATCACCTGGTCTTCCTCAAGTGTTTCATAATAGATTATTTCATGATCTGTTCCATGATTTTTCCAGGGATTGAGGTCAGTCTGATTTTTCCCTTTCTTAAAAACAGATATTATATTTTCTTTATACCCGTCTCCCCAGATCACCATGGGTTTTCAGATAATGGCCAGTGGCTTTGTGATCACATCTGCCAACTCCCTCAGTATCCTCAGTGGGAGTTCATAAGGCCCCATAGATATTTGCACATCCAACTTCTCTAAGTAGTCCCTACCTGAACTTCATTACTGGAAGCCATGCTCCTTCTCTCCATTTTGTGTTGCTCAGTACAGCAGCCAGAGTCGCTGAACTTGACTGTGAAGACTGAAGTTAAATATATATATATATACTGTTTTATGGCCTGCTGCTGGACACTGACCTTCTACTCCTGTCAATGAAGCAAACACTGAAGGGACGTGGGAGAGTCCTAATAGAATCACTGAAGCTGCTCT
>ML682184.1:364743-376690 GCA_007922195.1 Podocnemis expansa | reverse complement strand
CTAAATAAGCCTAGTTCCTTCAGTCTTTCTTCATAGGGCTTGTGCTCAACTCGTAATATAACTCCTTTGGAATCTAATCTGGGTCTCTTGTCTCACTCTTTCTGATAGCTTATTTATTAACATAAAATTACTAGGTAAGGATTGGGCCCCTTGTCAGCACTATAACAATTTAACAATCTTAAGGTTCTTACTACTTTCCTCCCCTCCTTGGGAACTTTTTCTTACCCCAAAGTTTCAAGGAAAAGAAATCAGTCTCTGTTGAGGTGTGGCTCTGCTTGTTTCCCTCTTCTCTTCACTCTTCTCTCTCCGGTCAGCTCTGCTGTGGTCGCCGTGGAAACTGGAACTTAAAATAGCTTGGAATGTTCTCGAAGGCTTGCAGGTGCAGCTGCTGGAGCTTACAAAGTATCACTTTGTTGCTCACAGACTATACACAGGACTTGGTTGGCTGCTTGTCTGAGAGTGTATGAGAGGGAGAGATTGGAGTGCCCTTCTGAGACTAAGTCCAAGACCCAGCTCAGAGACTAAGTCCTGAGTCACCACTCAGAGACTAAGTCTTGTGAATGCCCTTATGAGACTAAACCCTGTGACTTAGCTCGCATCAGTGAGTGCCCTTGTGAGACTAAGTCCCGCGATTTAGCTTGTCCAGTTCCACTAGAGACATTATTACTCTCTCTAGGGATGAGCGTGAGTGAGACTCCTAGTGCAGCGGGAACATAGCCAGAGGCCAGTGAAACCCAGTAAGGAGTGGGAGAGATCTCCATAGTTTGACTGCCGGGCATCGCCTTTTATTCACTCTCTTATCACTCTCATCTCTCTCTTGACCTATCCAAAGGTGTGATCTCATTTCCACCCAATTGGAAAAAGGGTGATGTCACCTGATCAAAAATCAATACTTTTGATGGGTCTTTTGACAGTGAGTGGACACCTTAGAATACTTGATGGGAGGGGGACTGAGTGAGTTCAAAAGTTCAAAATCTTCCTCCTTCTTGACCTACTTTTCCCAAAAGATATATCTGTTGAATCTGCTGAAAGAGATATACCTATGGAATCTGCTAAACCTATGATCTCTCCATTTTACTTGCTGAATGCCCTTTTGACACCAACTCTATTTAAACATTTCCAAATGACAACTTATGAATTCTTTACCACTAATTATTACATATTAAGCTGTTTCTCAGTTTTATTTTAACATAACATTTCTACTAGATTGCCTTACACTATTTTCTTCCCATACATGTCTTTATCCAATCAGGATTTTTCTGTGATACTAAAGAGATGGCAAAAATCTCAGGCTACAAGGGGTTCTCCATATTTCTGATACTTCTTGTGATACTTTTTCATTCTTAGAAGTCTTCCGTATATTTATCTACTTTGAGTATTTCGTATCGTCTACAAATTTTCCACCTAACTTTAACTTTTTCTCCAAGATCACCTATGTTGAAAAGGACTGATCGCTTTACAGACCCTCAAGGGCAACAATTTACATCCCTCCATTCTGAAAAAAGAACATTTCTTTGTACTATTTTTTTCCTATCTTCTAACCAGTTATTGATCAAAGAAAGGGCTTTTCTGATCTGTTGATTTCATTCTTTCCTCACAAGTTTTTGGCAAGGGAGCTTGTTCAAGGATTTCTAAAACTTCTATAACCAAGTACAGTTTTTCTTCTACAAGTGATTTTTGTGCCATCAGAGTATTTTTTGTACATTGGTAAGGCATGATTTCATGTACAATTAGATGCTCAGTCTTTCTCAACATACCTTGTTCATCTATCTGGCTGATAATTCTACATTTTTTTTCCTGCAAGTCTCCATGGTGCCTAAATTAGACTTTCTGGCCCAAAATTCCTGGTATCTCCTCTGGTGCCTTCTTTAAAAATTAATGTTACACTAGCTATCCCTCAATCATGTGGTATGGAAGCTGATTTAAATGATAGCTTATATTCCACAGTTAGTACTTGCACAATTTCACATTGGATTTCTGTCAGAAATCTGCACAGAATCCCATCTTGTCCTCTGCTCTCAAATTACTCTTTCATTTGTCAATCTGGCATTGACAAATGCTACATAAGAAATAAATTTTTAAATTAAGCCTTTGGATCCATGTGTTAGCTAACTCCTTCATCCGATCTGACAGTAGGCCCATATAGGCTGTACAAAATCCTTGGCCTGAAAAATGCATGTGATGCCAGATTCAGGTGCCTGTTTTGGCCTTTAAGAATATGCAGTCATGTCCTACTCCATGTGATTCACTGCTCCAGGCATGCCCTAAGCCCTGGCAAAAAGCAAGAAGTAGAAGAGGTTTCATGATTTTCCTTCCAGACTGTGACCTTCTCTCAACCCATGGCTGGGAAAAGGAAGCTGGATTCTGTGGGTAATGATTGGCCCCAGAATTTAGGCAACTAGCAATATCCAAACTGTATCACAGTCTCCCAATGGGAACTTGAACCTGGAGCAGCAGAGCAGAGCTCAATATGCAGGACCAGCCTTCCAACTAGATCTACTGAACTCTCCACTGTGCAAGAACTGCCCCTGTACAGTGGAGGGTAGGGAAGGGAAGGAGCCAGTGACAGGGGCCTGATTATATAGAGCTGATGATGAACTTAGATTTCACCAGATGGGTACCCTGATTATCCTTATACAAATGGGTTTGATTTTCATGCTGTACATAGCTGGGTTGATAAGGGGTGAGACCAGCCAACACATGTTGCCCATGCCAAGCATGAGGCAGTCCTTCGTACGAATCTGTCTATTACAGACAAGCTAATTTCAGGTGTGTAGAAAAACAGAACAATGCAAACATGGGAGAGGAACAAGTGCAACCCATTTTAAAGAGTGTTCCAAAGATCCAATAAAGGGTGTTGACTCTGATATATTAACAAGAGATCTTCATGATCTCCAGGTGCAGGCAGTAAGATTTGGAGAGTACATTGGTCCGAAAATATGGGTGCATTTTAAAGAGAAATGTAAGTGCAAGCATTACAACCACCCCTAATAAAAGACACACAAGTCCCATCTGTGTTATTCTGTTGGAGGTTACATTAGAATCATATCTCAATGGGTTAAAAATTGCAAGATAGTGGTTAAAGCCCTCAGACAAGATCACAGAGGATTCAGTTAAGGTAAAAAAAGTAAATAAAGAACTGCTGGGAAACAGACATTATGGCTGATCTGCCTATATTTAAACCAGAATATTCCCAGGGTCTTTGGTATCTTGGATATTGATAAGTCACAGTCTGTGATGGCGAACATGGAAAGGTAAATATAGATGGGTTCATGGAGGGCTCCATCTGTTTGAATTTCCTAATATGAAAGTAAAATATATTAAATAGAAGGGAAAAGAAATGCTGACATGGATGTCTTCCTGCCCATGAATTCCAATGAGAAGGAACAGTTCAGGCTAAGATTTGGAATCATTAGCTATGTTTACACTGGACACATAATTCAACTTAACCAGCGTTACGTCAGCTTAAGCTACTCCCTGGCCACATTTGGAGTTCATTAAGTCAATTTCAGAACTCTCTTAAGTCAGCTTAATCACTCTCACCCCTAAAGTTGTCTTTAAGGGTTAAGTCAACTTTATTAATTCAAATTAACATAATGTGGCCATTAAAGTCAAGTTAATAAAGTTAACTTCAGGCAGGAGAGTTCATGTGGATACAAGAACAAATGGATATAAACTATCCATTAGGAAATTTTGACTTGAAATTAGACACAGGTTTCTAACCATTAGAGGAGTAAACTTCTGGAATAGCCTTCCAAGGAGGGCTGTGAAGAAAACAAAATAACTGCTTTCAAAACTGAGCTTGATAAATTTATGGAAAGGATGTTATAATGGATACCTTAATTTGGAAACTCACTGATATTTGACCTCTGTCTACTGGTGGCAGATATGCAGGTGCAGTAAAAAGAGAGGGTTGATGGGGTGGGTTCTGAATTATTTCATGTGACTAAAATTAACCCCACCTTGTCTCTAGGTCTAAAGATGTTCAGATATTACCCAGTTTAGTTCAGCAGTACTGGCAACTGTAGATGATTGCTAGAGGACATCTTGTAATGGTTCCATAGTTTGCAAGCAGTCATTGGGGAAAGAGGACACATTCTTTTTTTTTCATGCACATCACCAAAAAAAACTCCTGGCATTATTTCAGATGGGGAATCTGTGGCATGAAAGGATGAAAGCCACCATTTACCATCATCCACTTCTCTGAAATAGCAGAGTTTCCTATCTGTACATATGTGTGATTTTTGCATGTGATATGTGACTCTATCAGTATTTTTTGTTATATCATGACTATTCAAAAACACTGTCCATTACATGGAGGGCTGCATCTATTTTTATAGTGAATTGAATTTCCTAATATGAAAGTAAAATATATTAAATAGAAGGGAAATGAAATGCAGAAATGGATGTTTTCTTTCCTAGATACAAGGCAATAAAAAGTTACACTGTAAAGGTAGGTAAGTCTGATATGCAGACCACACAATAAAGATGTATGTGGAGCGCACCATATCACAACCTACTAGTCTGTGGGAGCATGCAAGACACCCAAAATACAGGGTGTTTTTTTCTGAAGGAAGAGGAATGCAGGAGAGACCCCTGTAGGTAGAAAGACTTTGGGGTGGAAAACCCTGCCTAAAGAGGGCAAGGGATCTTTCACAGGATTGGCAGCCTAAGGAGGAGCAAGAAGACCAGTGAAGAAGCATGGGATTGTGTAACTCAGATACAAAACTGGGAGCCAGCAAGGAGTGGCCAGCTTCGAGAGGCTATATTACCACTCTCCTGGACCAGAGGGAGAAATAACACTAAAGAGTGAAGCAGTTCCCTAACATACAGCTAAAAGGAAGTGCAAAGACCACTGAAAGAAAGGAACAGATTTGTACAGTGAGGGTCAATATACATACTTTTGTATTGATTAACACTGAATAACACATATCCTTTTATTGTGCAGTTGCCCAAATTAGTGAAAACCCTTTGTGAGTCTTAGTAGTCTGTTTGGTTGTGTTTACACTTAACGTTTAATTCAAATGAATGAGGATTAATTCAAATTAAATTAATGTGTGGCTACACTGGCTTTCATTAATTCAAACTAAGTAATTCCTTAGCTGGAATTAATGATAGCTTACTTTGAAATTATAGAACCTGGCTTAACTTCGAAGTCAGGGTTAATTTGAATGTATTAGTTTGAATGAACCCAGACCACCCATGTTAATTTGAGCTAACCATTACTTTAAATTAAATCTTTTGACCTTCTTCCTCTATCTATATATTGGATGGGGACATGGCCCTTCTTGGAGATCATCTTGCCACACCTCCTTTGATGCCCCTCTCCTAATTCGAGCTAGCAAATCTTGTTCAGGGACATGCTAGTTTTAATTGGGTTTCTAGTGGGGCCATGTTAGTTTGAATTAACTCCATTGAAACTAATCATTATGAGGTCAAATTACTAACTTCAAATTAAGTTAATTTGAACTAACCTTCTAAGCGTGGACATAGACCCTTAGATTTACCTTTCTTCAGTATTTCATAACATCTACAAATATTCCACCCCACTTTTTGCCTTTACACAAAATCCTGTCTGAATATATAGAGCACAAATGTTCCATTTACATAGCAATATTTACCTCTCTCTGTTCTAAAAACTGCAGTTTTATTAGAATCATTGGTTTCTAAACTTCTAATCAGGTATTAATGAAACAAAGGACTTGTGATCATTTGATCCTTTTTCTGTGCTTAAGAATCTTTGGTGGGAGAGCTTGTTAAAGGCTCCCTGAATTGAAAACACTCTATATCCAGTGACTCTTTCTTGTCCAAGTGCTTTTTGACCCATTCCAGGAATTATAGTGAATTGGTGAGGCAGGATTTTTCTTTATAGCATACAATTATACTCTATCCCAACAAATCATATTTATCTTTCTGATTGACAATATATTTTCAACCATTTTCCATCATACTTAACTTGTGCTTCTTAGACTATAATTACAGCAACACTTCAGGATTCAATTTTTTAAAGATTTACATTATATTAACTATCCCATGGTCATCTGCTACAGCAGATGATATAAAGGAAAGTTTACAATCCACAAGTAATACTTCTGCAATATCACAGTTGTGTTCCTTCACAACTTATGAATGAATCCCATCTCATTCTGTGCTCTCAAATTAGAGTTTCATTTATTAATCTTGTAATGGCAAGTTCTGCATACGAATTAAGTGATTTTAAGCTTAAATTTGGGTGAGGGATTCCTGGACAACTAACAACCAGTCCTATCTGACTGCAGGTCTATTTGGGTTTGGCAATACCCCGGTTCTTCAAAAGGCACTAGATACAGATCTCTACTTCAACCTCTAAATGCCTTTGAAACACATCCTGCTGTGTGTTTGTCTCCCCTCAGGCACACACTCAGTCCTGGCAAAAGAAAAAGTAGAGGAAGTTTGACCTTTTTGAATTTGGTGAATGGTCATCAGATCCTGTGACTGGGAAAAGGAAGGCAGGTTTTGAAGTAATGAAGGACACCGTGTTTTAGGTAACCCACTATATTTCCAGGCTGTGGCACAGGATCACTGGGTGAACTTGGACTTGGAGAGGCAGAGCAGAGCCCAAACTGTAAGACAAGGCCTCTCCCCAGACTCCCTGGATTCTCTGTTGTGGAAAATCTGGCCCTAAGTGTTCTGGAGAGTAGGCATAGCAAGGTGGCAATCACTTGGGACTCTATCTTTACAGCTAGTAATAGATGGACACTTCCCTTGAAAAGAACTTCCATTATGCTTGAACAAATGCATTCGGTTTTCACACTGTACACAATTGGGTCCATCAGCGGTGGGGCCAGCAAATGGGCATTGGCCGTGGAAATTTCAAGGATAGCAGAACATTGCTTTACAAATCTCTATATTATAGATAAACTAAACTCAGATATGTAGGGGATCATAATGAAGCAAACATGGGACACACCGATGTTCAGGGCCAGGATGCACTCTCTGCAGGATGCAATGTTCAGCACTCTTTTGAGAATTATCACATAAGAGAGAAGGATGAGCAGAAAGTCCAACCAATCTGCAACCAAACTGACAAGGAGTCAGCAGAGAATTTGATTGGGAAGCACGCATTGTCTACTCAGACGGAAGCCAGATGTACTTATGAAGCATGTTTGTTCATTTTGCTGGGATGCTACTTAGCCACCTGGGACACTTAACTCATTAGTTCAGTGTGCACCAGCTTTAGATCTATCAGTATGAAAGGTAAATTGCAGAAAGCTCAACCCCAGGGGATACATAGTGATGTTACCAAAATAAACTCCAGTGCAAGCCCTGCTGCAGGCTCTTTTCATGGAAATAAAAGGCATATCATTGTGGTGTTCCAGAATCTAAAGGGTCACAGGGCTAGCTTGAGGGCAGCTGAATGGTTAAGATAATGCTCTTAAAGCTAAGATGTTGTTAGGTAGGAAAATTACAATTACTTTTTGTACAGAGTGAGATTCCTCCTTTTTCCTGCATTTCTAATTTCAACAGAGGTTACTGAAAGAATATTCTACACAGCTGCCTACATGAAAATTTGCCTCAAAATGTTCCCCTGGGGCACGTCTATTTTGTCTGATGAGACTATAGGGGCCTCCAAGTTCTGTGGATGCCCAAAGTTATGCAGAAAGCCCAATGACACCCTGATAGCTGACCCTCCCACCACAATCTTTGGAAGCTACAACTGCTCCAGGGCCCTCTCCAACACCTTTGGAGCACAACTTCATCAGAGATGCACACACAGGGCCTGTCACAGTAGCCAATGTGCAGAGGATATTCCCCAAAAAAACATTGTGTAGGATGGAGGGGGCTGAAAGGATCTGAGAAGTCTGGATAGAGAAGCTCCTTAGGCACAAACTGTGTGGAATGTTTATATATTTCTACACCTAGCATAGAGCCACAGCTTCAGTCAGTGCAAACTTCATTGCTTTTATGAGAAACAGGTCAACAAAAAGCTTTTTTTTTCTTCCTCCTCTCTCTTTCTCTCTTCAGAAATCAGGCGGGTGCAGTCTGACCATGCCATGGCCAGTGAAGTCTCAGTGAACAAAGATCACTTGTCTATTAATACCACACTGCTCACATTCCGTAAAAGAGAAACTTGTAGCTTGGGTTATAATTTTTACATGGGGGAAAAGCCTCGGTTCAGTCTCTGTCACTACTGATTCCAGTGTTCCCCCAAAAAATCTAATTGCTTAATTTACTAATTTTTGGGCCGCCCAGTAGTCTGGGATTTAATTTGGGATGTTTATGGAGGGTAACTCAAAAGATCGTTTTTCGCCTAAATGGACAAATATCCACACCCAGGGATAAATGTCCCAAGTGAGGAATACAGCTACAGCCCACAGATCAAGCACAGACCAAAAGCAATAAGGATTTAGAGCCAATAATTTGTCAATGACAAAAGCAGCTTTATTGTAATATCTATGGTAAGCAATTTATAAAACGCTCCTGTCCCTTTAAGAAAAACCCCTACTTGACATTAGTCTTAATGCATTAAAGTTACCTTAGACAATTACAATATAAAGACACCACTTAACTTATAACTATAACACAAAGACATTAAGATATATATAGAGATACAATTATAACATAGAGGCAACACTTAACTTAAACTATAACATAAAGACATTGAGGTATATAAAAGAACATTCAGCAAGTGAGGGCCAGTCACTGGCTGAATGGAGAGATCTCAGTTCTTAATGTTATTCCTTAAAGTCTTAATCTGGGTTACTTGTCTCACTTATCTTAAGCAATTTACTTTTAAAGGTTACTTTGTAAGGCTTTGGACTTCCCCTATTACTGCTCCCTATGGGTGTTCCTCCCCTCCTTGGGACCCTTTTCTTACCCCAAAGTAGCTGAAGCAAGGTGTCAGGATGTTGTCCTCAGTCAAGCCAACAGAAAATAATCCAATAACAAGGAAAGGAGGTGAGTGGTGAAAGAGTCCAAGAGATGGAAAAGCAGAGCGAAGAGCCGGCGCTTCACTTCTCCTCAGGCCCCGCTCGGCTCTGAGCTGGTTGCCGTGGAGACCAGAACTTAGGCAGGGCTCAGCAGCAGGCAGGTGTAGTTGCTGGGCAACTGGAGCTCAGGCGCGCTTCGGAATGTTCAGCGGCTAGCAGGTGCACTGTCTGGAAACCTGCAAAAGCAGCGAGGCTCACAAACTCTGGACAGTACTTAGGTAGTTGCTCATTTGTGAGTTTTATGGAAAGCCCTCTTGATACTGGGCACAGAGACCCAGCTCAGGGACTAAGTCCTGAGTCACTGCTCAGAGACAGAATCCCTTTTGCCTTTCAGAGACTTAGTCAGAAACTCCGCTCTCAGAGACTAAGTCAGGAAGACCCAGCTCTGGAGACTAAGTCCAAAACCTAGCTCCCAGGCTTCCACTAGAGACGTTGTTACACCCTCTAGGGATGAGTGTGAGTGAGACTCCTAGTGCAGCAGGAATATAGCCAGAGGCCAGTGGAACCCAGTAACGAGTGGGAGAGATCTCCGCAGATTTGCTTTGTGCACTGCCTTTTTTTCGCTGTTCTGCCACTCCCAATTTCTTCTTGACCAGTCCCAAAGATGTGAGTTCATCTTCATCCAACTGGAAAAGGGTGATTTCATCCATCACCTGCAAAGTGCATGCACAGTGCATGATCAAATTCAATACTTTTGATGGGTCCTTTTGACAGGGGGTGGACACCTTAGAATCCTTGATGGGAGGGGGACTGAGTGAGTTCAAAAGTTCAAAAGCTTCCTCCATCTTGACCTACTTAGATGTCTGTTGAATCTGCTGATGGAAATATACCTATGGAATCTGCTAACCCTATGATCTCTCCATTTTACTTGCTGAATGCCCTCTTATGTATTTATTTATTTGTTTGTTTATTTATTTATTTATTTATTTTTAAACCACTGTTAAATGATTGATTTATGAATTCTTTACCCTTAATTACTGCATATTATGCTGTTTTCCAGCTTTGCCATAAAACTTCTGCTAAACTGCCTTACCATTTTCCACCCATATGTGTTCTTATATATTTTTATTAATTTTTATTTATTTATTTGTTTGTTTGTTTCTCTGTGATACTAAATAGATGGCAAAAATCTCAGGCTACACCAGATCTTATCCCTCTGGTCTCTGAGACCTGGGTGTTTATCACCGGAGCTGTTTGCCTCATCTGTGGTCATGTAGGTGAAACTAGGTCAAACATAAGAGATTCAACTCTAGGCATACAGCGACAACAACAATCATTCATGGTGTTGCAAAGCCACCCATTCAAACTTGGCCTGGTGGTGGTGATTGGCTTCAGTGCTCCAAGCAATGCTACAATTTCTGGGAACAGAGTACAGGCAGCATGACACAAAGGGAAAGCTGGGCAGAGATTGACTGCAGTCAGACCTAGAACTTCAAGCAAAGGTAGGATGGAAACCCTGCCAATTCTCTCTTTGGAAGCTGATATGGATGCAATGTGATGCCATTGTCCAGTCCCTTTATAGAAAACTGGAATTCAAATGATTCTAATTATCAGTGTATTATTTAGTGTGACCAAAACACGACTTCCTTGTGTCCAGAAATCTTCCACCACAGTGAAATAGTATTGGCAATTGTAGTTGTTTATACAGGGACATTCTATAATGCAGCATAGGTTGAGAGCACTCACTGGGGAAGGAGGACACATTTGTTTTCCTTATGCACACCACCAAGAAAACTACTGTCATTATTCCCTGCAGGAATTGTGGGACGCAAAAGGCTCAAGGCCACCATTTTTGCATTGATGTGATTTGGAAGAGCAACAGTTCCTGGCTCTACACGTCTATGATGTTGCAGGGGATATGTTCCCCTAGCTGTAATGTTCAATATTCTATGAGCATTTCAAAAACACTGTATATGACAAACTGTATGTGAGACAATAAAAAGTTACACTATAAAGATGGACATGTCTGATACAAATGTGATGCAGTTAGGATGTACATGGGGTGCACCATATCACAAGCTACTGGAGTTTGTGCACAGACAAGATGCTCAAAATACAGTAATTTTTTTCCTCCAGGAACTGAAGAAATACAGGAGAGAACCTTGTAGTTGGAAAGTCCTTTTCATGGAAAACCCTGCCTAGAGAGGGCAAAGGATCTTTCCCAGCACTGGTAGCCTAAGTGGTGAAGCAGTTCCCCGGCCTACAGCTAAAAGGAAGTGCTAAGACACCTATACGAGAGCTTTTTCCTTATATGCATTACTTGGCTAGTGCAGCTCAATATACATACTTTTGAACTGATTAACACTGAATATCATATAGCATTTTGTTGTGCTTTTGCCAACTCTAGTGGAACCCTTTTGGGACTATTAGTAGTCTGCTTTAGACTAAGCCATCTTCAGCATTTAATGTCATCTACAAATTTTCCACCTCACTTTTTACCTTTTACAAAATCACTTCTGAATATGTAGAAAAAGGTGGTCCCTTTCCACACAAATATTCACCTTACTTCATTCTCAAAACTGGACATTGATTCCTTTCATTTGGGTTTGTCAATACTAGAGCCTTTAGTTGACTTAACCTTCCTTAAATCAATTTAAGGAAAGATATGTCCACACTGAACTTTTATTAAGCTGAATTTAGGATTTACTTAAGTTGACTTCATAACTCAAGCCCTTAAAGTTGTTTAAGCATTAACATTTTCAGGGGGTAGACAAGGCAGTCTGTGGACAACTTAGAGAACAAGAGTTCTGTGACACTTTATCAACCATTTATTCTCTTTTTCTTTGCTAAAAAACATTTGGAGTCAGAGCTTCCAAAAGCCTCTTTGAAACTGTAAACACTCTATATCCAGTGGATCTTTCTTGTCCAAAAGTTATTTGACCCATTCAAAGAATGACAATGAAAGCTGAGGCATAATTTCTCTTGAAAAAAATAGATAGATAGATAGATAGATAGATAGATAGATAGATAGATAGATA
>ML682184.1:350966-364733 GCA_007922195.1 Podocnemis expansa | reverse complement strand
ATAGATAGATAGATAGATAGATAGATAGATAGATAGATAGATAGATAGATAGATAGATAGATAGATAGAAATACTTTCCCAACACATCACATTTATATTTCTGATTGATAAAATATTTTGAAACATACTTCGATCATAATTAAATTAGGCTTATTGGACTATAATTACGGGAATCATTACTGGAGATATTCATTTAGTGAGTTATTTCCATTACAGTAGGTATATCCCAGTTCTCTGGTACAGCAGATGATATAAAGAAAGTTTCCTTTACACAGGTAGTACTTTTGCAAAATAACATTTCTGTTCCTTCAGAACTCATAAATTAGATCCATCATGCCCTGTGCTCTCAAGCCACTGTTCAATTGATCAGTCTTGTAATGACAAGTTATGTGTAAGAGTTAATTGATTTAATTCTTAAAATTTGATGACATATTTCTGCATTAGATAACAGCCAATCCAATTCAACTGTAGGCCTGTTCAGCTTTGGCAATACCCTGGGTGAGCAGTATGTACCAGGCACAAGTCCCTTCAGCCTCTAAGTGTCTTGAGATCACATCCTGCTGTGTCTGTTTTTCTTCTCCTCAAGCACACTCCCAGTCCTGGCAAAAAGCAAAAAGTAAAGTAGGTTTGCCTCTTTAAGTTTGGGCAGTTCTGTCCTCATCCTATGACAGGAAAAGGAAGGAGGGTTTTGTGGTAAAATGAAGCACACCAGTGTTTAGGCAACCCACTGTAATTCAAAGCTGTGGCACAATATGCCTGTGTGAACTTGGACCTGGACAGGAGGAGCAGAGCCCAAACCATGGGACAAGCCCTCCGACCAGGCTCACTGGATTCTTGCTTTGCTAAAACTGTCCACATGCACTGTGGAGAATGGGGATAGCAAGGAGCCAGTTAAAAGAGTTTCCTTCTGTAGAGCTACTGATAAACTGACACTTCATTTGAAAAAAACCCTCATTATCCTTGCCCGAATATGTTTGGTTTTCACACTGTACACAATTGGATTCATTAGGGGTGGGAAGAACAAAAAAACACTGCCCATGACAATGCCACATATGGGAGAAGGATGCCTCACAAAACTGTATATTATAGGTAAACTAAAGTCAAGTATGTAGAAGAGCATAACGATGCAAACATGGGACACGCAGGTGTTCAGGGCCTTAAGGCGCTCTTTGTGGGATGCAATATTCAGCACTGTTTTGAGGATTATCACATAAGACAGAAGGATGAGCAGAAAGTCCAAACAATCTGCAAAGAGTGTTGAAAGGAGGGCATAGTGGATGTCGACTGTGATATCAGAACAAGCCAGATTCATAACCTCGGCATACACACAGTAGAAAGGGGTGAGGATGTTGTCTTGACAGTATTGGTGCCTCTTCAGGAGAATGGGAATTGGAAGTATTAAGGACACCCCTCTTACCAGACACACCAGTCCCATTTTTGCTATTCTCAGGGGGGTTAAGATGGAATCATACCTCAGTGGGTTGCAGATTGCAAGATAGCGGTCAAAGGCCATGCACAAGAGCACAGAGGATTCATTTAAGGTAAAAAAGTGGATGAAGAACAACTGGGTAAAACAAGCATTGTGGCTGATCTCCCTTGAGTTAAACCACAATACTCCTAGTATTGTTGGCATGGTGGACATCAATATGCCAATGTCTGTAGTGGCCAGCATAGAAAGGAAAACATACATGGGCTCATGGAGGCTTGAATCTGTTTTTATAAGGAACAAAATAAATGAATTTCCTAAAATGGAAATAACGTAAACTAAACACAAGGGGATAGAAATCCAGATGTGGACATCTTCCTGTCCAGCTATTCCTGTGAGAAGGAACACTGTATGCTGGAAATTGGAGTCATTTACAGTTGACATGATGCAATGGGGAGATCAAAAAATGTTGAATGTTTCTTGCTGAAAGGAAGGAAAAAAAAACATAACAGAAGGCTGCATGATTTTGAAATCAGCAAAAAAAAAAAATCTTTCATTTACACTTGAATAATTACTGTTTGTGTTCATTAGCTATGTCTACGCTAGGAAAAATAGTTTGAATCTCTTAATTTGAACTAATTAGTTTGAGGTCAGTTTAAATCAGTCCACTTTGTTAATTCAAACTAACTGTCCTTAGTTCAAAATTATGAAATTCAAACTAAGGGTTAATCCTTGTCTATGTTTTCCTTAGTTCAAATGAACAACTGAACTAAGGGCTTAGTTTGAAATATCTGACAGGTCTTACTAGTTCAAACTAAGCTTTCATTAGTTTGAATTAAGGTATTCCTTAACTTGAACTAATGCAATCATAGTGTAGACAGAGACTAAGTTAGTTTGAATGAATCCTCCTTAATTTGTAGTAAAGTGCAAGCGTAGACATAACCATTTTTTTTTTTTAAGAAATATGGCATTGGCCACTTCTGGAAGGGAAACAAGTGAGGGATCCAATGGCACTTTAAAATTCTATCACATCTACATATCACATGATCTTTCATAAACGAAAATCCTACTTTGTTAGATGCTTTAAGCAGGCTTCAAATGTCTGAATGAGTCGGATTTACTCCAATGAAATCTCATGGGATAAATAAATAATTTTAATCTTTTAACATACAATAGGACTCCTAAACTGTTTTGCTGAACTAGGCTATCAAGGAAGGCAGAATTCTTGTCTAGATTGCCAAATAGTCTGACCCAGCATTTCGCCTTTGCTTAAGTTATTAATGGCACTGCTGCTAAAAATAGGTATTGGCAGTTTGGATCAAACTTTCCATCCCTCTATTCTCGTATCCAGTGGCTGCTAGCAGATGCTTCTGCAAAAGTTAGAAGAAGCCTGGGATATATCCTGATATTAGGAGAAATTTTCTCCTGAAACCCACTGGTTAATCATATTTTACAGTGTAAAACAGGCAGGTTAACAGCCCTCTATAAGCCTTTTGTTAAGGAATCTCCACCAGTGAAACCAGATTTTCTTACTTCTCGTATAATATCATATTGCTCTTGAATCCTAGTAAAAAATTGATAGCATTAATATCTTGTTGCTCTGAGGTCCACAACCTCCTTTACCACAGAGTGATTTACAATTGGCAGTTTCACAAATGCTGACATGCTTTGCCTGGTCAGTGTTGACTGAATCCAGAGATTTTACCCCCACTCTTATGACTGAATGCATTCGTCCTGCAGAAATGTGGCAAGTTGTAATCTAACGCATGCAATTACTTCTGCTGAGTGGGGGAGAAGCTGGTGTTCCAAACGGTCAACAGTGCAAAGTAGTTCTTCAATAATATCCAGCTGAGATTCATCTTATGCCAACCTCAGCTGCGTAAGAGGGCGATAGTTTTGGAGCCAAATAATATAAGATAGAGCTTGGAAAACTGCTAGGGTTTTTTTTGTTTGTTTGTTTGTTTTGTTTTTGTTTTTTGTTTTGTTTTGTTTTGTTTTGTTTTTTGGTTTGGTTTGGTTTTTGTTTTTCTTTTCCACATCTTGTCTAAATGTTCCTTTACCTTGTGACCAATATGAGCTCACAGAATTACTCACATAGAGTTTGTGTACACTTTGATTTATTTCATGAAGCTCTGCTTAGGTCTTTGGGTCCATATCAGATTGGGGATATGCTTTCCTGGCTTGTTAGGACCTAGCTCCAACACCATCTCCTATTCTCTAGCAAGGTCAAAATTACTTCTTACAATCTGGATTACAACTTTATTGTCTCCTTGAGTACATTGTGAGGAAGGTCTTAGACATCTAAGGTTATCACATATCATTCTGTGTAATATGGCTGACCCCTTGGGGTCAGAAGAACCTATTTCTTTAACAGACCTAGTGGTTGTACTGGGGACCAGTGACTGCAATGCAGTAAAGGGAGCTGGCTATACTATATGGTGGCTTCTTGATATCCATTGTGGGGCATCAGAAGCATTGATTGTGACTGGTTGGGGGAGTTTATCTCCAGGTAACCCACCAGTGCTGGGAGAATCTGCTCTCCTTTTTGCAGCTTGCCCTGATCTTTGCATGTTCAGGTGGTTATCCCAGGAGGCCCGGGTCACAACTTGTATTAAAAGAAAAAGTTTGGACATCTACATCTTTCTGTTGGCATACATGCATTGGCACATTCTTTCCCCTCCAAACATCATTCAGAGATAGTTTCAAAGCACAGAGGGGAGAACAAAAATGTGCCTGGTGTGTCATCCAGATTTTTTGAGAGCTTGAAGGGACTGAAACCTCTCAGCCTGCAGTCATTAGCTAGTACTTTGAAAAATCATTAAAGATGGTTGAGGTCCTGGAGGACTGGACATGGGGAAATATAGTGCCCATCTACTAAAAGCAAAATAAAAGCAATCCAGGGCATTATAGACAAATCAGTTTAACGTCTGTACTGGCAAAAATAATGGAAGAATAAGGTTGTTAGGGCTGTTCAGCACAGATTTGTCAAAAACAAGTAATTTCAAACCAGCTTGATAGCCTGGATGTAGGGGAAGGAATAGATTTGGCATATCTAGATTTTAGTAAGTTATTTGATAAGATCTCACATCATATTCTCATTAATAAACTGGGGAGGTATAATTTATATGCTGCTTTTATAAGATGGGAGAAAAACTGATTGGATTTTGACTCCCAGAGAGCAGTTATCAAAGGTTCACATTCAGGCTGGAAGGACAAAACGAGTGGGGTACCTCAGGGACCTGTCGTGGGTCTGGTTTTGTTTAACATTTTTATCCATGACTTAGATGATGGCATAGAAAACAAACTTATAAAGTATGCAGATGATACCAAGCTGGGAGGGGCTGAGAGTGCTTTGATGGATAGGATCACAATTCCAAATGATTTGGCCAAACTGCTGCAATGGTTTGAGAGAAATTGAATGAAATTCAATAATGATAAGTGTCAAGTAGTCCACTTAGGGTTGAACAACCGATTGCACACATACAAAATGGACAAGGACTGCCTAGGAAGGAGGACTGAAGAAAGGGATCTGGGTGTAATGGTGGATCACAAGGTAAAAATGAGCCAGCAGTGTAACACTGTTCCAAAAATTCAAATGCCATTCTGGGGTGTATTAACAGGAGTATTGTGAGTAAAACACAAGAAGTTATTCTTCCACTCTACTCTGCCCTGATTAAGCTTTCTATTGAATATTGTGTCCAGTTTTGGGAGCCTCCTTTCAAAAAAAGGATGTGAAGAAACTAGAAAAAAGTCTAAAGGAGGGCAACAAAAATCACTAGAGGTCTGCAACATTTGACCTATGAGGAAAGTTTGAAAGAGCTGGGATCTTATGTCTACAGGGGGTGGGGAAAAGAGAATACTGAGAGGGGATATGACAGCAGTTTTCAAATACGTAAAAGGTTCTTATGAGGAAGAAGAAGAAAAATTATTCTCCTTAATCACAGATGATAGGACAAGAAGCAATGGACTTAAATTACAGCAAGGGAGCTTTAACCAAGACAGTAGGAAAATATTCCTAACTGTCAGGGTATTTAAATACAGGAATAAGTTGTCTCAGTAAGTTGTGGAATCTCCTCCATTGGAGGTTTTTAAGAGCAGGTTAGACTAACACCTGTCAGGGAAGGTTTAAAAGGGTACTTGCTCCTGCCATGAGTGCAGGGAACTGGAATCAAGGACCTGTCATGGTTCCTTATGGTTTCCATGATTCTTTGATTCAATCCCATGTCAGGAAACAAAAGTGTGGGATTCCTTTGCATCCAGTGTCTCCCCTATTCTTGAGTTAATACCTGCCTGGTTCTCCTCTGCTTCTGTCATGTCCTTCTGCAGCTTTTATCTGGAGCGGTGCAGGTTGGAATGAGTAGATGCTACACTCATTGCCAGGGATCTCACTTCCCACTATGCTGATTTTAAAGCATTTTTTCTTTTGTGGACACCTACAAAATTTCCATTTCAATAACAATAGATTTCAAAATCTTACACACAGGCAGTGAACTTCCCAGGCTGCATAGACCACAGGTTGAAAAAGCGACTGATGTAATACATTGTATTTGCTGCACCTGTTATTTAGCTATGGTGGAGGCTTGTTGGTAGTGGATTTCAAACTCCAGTGCCTCCATGTTCATTGTATTCTGCACCTCCTTGGAGAACACTGTGTGCTGCAATCTGTCGTCTAGTCTTGTCCTGATAGGGCTTTTTTTAATTTCCATGTTGACCAGTTTCATAATTCTGTTTCTGTGAACTGCTAATGCTAAGGGTCTTATCCTGTATCCATTTTGTCCCCTTCTTTCCTCTCAGTACATCAGAAATCTCCTCAGACAAGGGGCTTTTTCCCAAGGTTTTCTTATTTTTCAAGCACAAAAAACCAAGTTCTTTTGTATAACTCTTTAGTGGATGCAGCAGTTAGATAATTATTCCCAGATTGTGTCCTTAAGGCTGTGTTCACACACAGGCATTATTTCGATATGAGTTGTGTTTGTAATTCGAATTAAGGAAAAGAGCTCAAAGCGAAATAGCAGTTTCAGGCAACAGTTATTTCAAAACAAGTCACTGTTGTTTCGAAACAACATGTTCGGACGGTATTGTTTTGAAACAATCATTTTGAAACAACATTGTTTCATCCCCACATGGGGTTTAAGTTGTTTTGAAACAACACCGTTGTTTCGAAACAATGGGTGCCGTTGTTTCGAAACAACCGTGCGTTGTGTGAACAGGGTATTTCTTATTTCCAAACAACCTCTGTTGTTTCGAAATAAGAGTGCTGTGTGAACACAGCCTAAGAGGAGGCGGAGAACTTCTGAAGTGGAAATTTCCCCTACAGTATAATGCTTCTGAATCAGTGGAATATGAAAGTCTAATGTGTGTAAGAATGGTTGTTCTGCATATTGTGCTTTTTAATTGGCTGTATATCACAGTTATGTAGGTCTAATCAGTGTGTAATCATAACTAGCTCTATTCATCTGTTAAGTAATTGTGAGTGATGGCTTTTTTCTTTTTTAAGCATTCGCTGCTATTTGTTATTTATTGCCTAATATTTCTCACTTTATTGCTGCAAACCTCCTAGAATTCTGCTTCCCTTAAAAAAAGTACATAAAACATGATTAGCAATAAGTCCCGTGTCCAACACTGTTGTTCCTCCCTTTTGAATTTCCCTCATTACAGTCTAAGAGTGAGAGAACAGTAGGATTTCAGCAAAGGAGAGGAAAAGGAAAAAGGCTGACAAATGGTATTTAAGACAAGAGAAAGGGCAGAGATCCAGGTCGCCCTGTAACTGTGAGGGGGTTTTACAACACAGGACTCTTGCAGACCTCATCCAGTAAGTTAACAGAAGTCCTCCATGTGCATTCTCTAACCTGCTACCCGAAACAACAACTCTGAACTCCAGCACTCAGAATGAAGCCAGAGAAAGGGATTTTTGAGAATATATTTTCTAATTGGATTTGGAAACTACTCATTGATATTCCACAGTTCCAGCCCTTCTCAAGGGTCCTCCGGCCCTCTTGTATTTGGACCCATGGAGAAATGTTTTATTCAGGATGTTGGGATTTTCACACCACAAGCTTGAGTGAAATCTGGAATTTATGAGAACTGGGAATGATCTATTTTGGATGATGCACACACTGAATGGAGGTCCCCAGCGACCTACTGCTTCCTTCTCTCCAGCCCCTGTCACTGAGTCATACCCGTATGCCAGCCAAGTCAGCTGTCACTGTACAGAACATCTGCCCATGTCAGTGGCTGGCAGCCGTTCCCCTTCCTTTTCTGTTTGAAGAGTTTAAAAAGACAGAAACCTGCCTACGTACCCAGTGGCTGTGGGAAGCGGAGCAGCTGCTGATAGGGATCTGAACCATGAACGGACAAGGAGTCAGCGGAGACCTTGCACAGACATCAGGCAGTGGCAGCTCAGACAGGGTGCAGCTGTCCTTATGAAGTCTGTTTGTTCACTTCCTTTTGGGCCACTTGCTCACCTGGGACCCTCAGGTGACTGGTGCTGTGTGTGTGAGCTTTAACCCTGTAACTGCAATGGCAAAGTGAAGGAAACCCAATCCCAACGGATAATCTGTGATGTTACGACCTTGGATAGCAGCCAAGCCCTGCCACAGGCTCCTTCCATGGAATTCAGACATGTCAGCATTTTCTGTGTGCCTCAGAGGAGTCACAGAGGCCCCTCAAGGGCACCTGAGTGGTAAACATAATATTTTGAAACTATTATCTTCCTGTAATAGGGGAAAAAAAAAAAAAAAGCTCAGAGAATAGCTATCTAGGATCAGATTCCTCTCTGACATCACACTTTCCTGAATGTCTAGCCCCTGGTTCAGGCCGGACTAAGATACCAGACAATTCCCTACATCAAGATTTTCCTCAGGCTGTTCCAGCAGGGCAGGTCCCTTCTCTTGAGATATAAACAGGGGACCCAGAACCCATGGACACCCAAATTTATTCACAGATCGCAGTGATAATGGAGGGCTAGCCCTCCCCCACACAATCTCTGTGCCTCCACAACTTCTCCCATACCCTCTCCAACGCTCTGGGAGCACAGGATCACCAGAGACGTGTTCCCCGGGCCTCTCCACAAGATCTGCTGACGTGGCTGTTGTGGAGGACGGAGGCAGCTGTAGGGACATGAGAGGGCTGGTTAGCGATGCTCCTGAGGTAAAGACTGTGTGGAAGGTTCTGACTTTTCCATACACAGCATGCAGGCATAGGGTCAGTCATCGCTCACTTCTTTACTGCTATGTTATACAAACCAATGAAAATCCTTTCATATCTCGAGGATTGAGGCAGGCACAATTGGTCAGAACATGGAAATGGAAACTTTGTTAAAGAAAAATCACACTTTGTGAATCCCTACTCCCAAAATTCAATGAAAAGAAAACATTTCAGTTTGGGTTATAAGTTTTTTCCTAGTTCAATTGCAGCTGAGATCATGAGCCTCACTATTGCTGCCAGATCCTACCCCTCCGGTGATGCAGTGCTGGGTGTTTAACAGGTGAGCGCTTCTCCTTTGCTGCCCTCATGGAGGAGGAATTAGGCCAGCCCTCAGTAGTTAAATCCTGTGCACCCTGTAGCAACCAGAATCATTCACTGGGTCACAAAGCAATCCGCTCCAGCTTGGCCTGTTGGCTTTGATTGGCTTTGATAATGCAAGCAATTCTGCAATATCCAATGACAGGGCATGGGCAGAATGAGAACAGAAGTAAGCCCAGTCAGATATAGGTTGGTTTCCAGGCTTGCACTCCAAGCAAGCTGAAGGTGGAATCTCCTAGACCAGTGGTTCCCAACCAGTCTGCCGCGGCACACTGGTGTGCCATGGGAACACCCAAAGTGTGCCATGAGAATCTGGGAGAGCTAGAGTTAGAGCTGCCTCCCTGCTCAGTCCAGCCACATGGGCTGTGGAGGGCTGGCAAAAAGCAGTAGCGGTTTTGGGGGTAGGCGAAGCAGGCAGCCACCTAGGGCCCCAAGTAATAAGGGGCCCTGTCCTCAATTTGGTGGTCAGAAATGAAAATATAGAGAAATATAGAAACTGTTCCCATCTAGTAGAGCTAGTAGGGCTGAAAGCCTAAGGACATTTCACTCTTGGCTCATCAAGGCAAGGTATCATTAGGCTCTCTGCTTTGTTTGAATTGCAGATTTCACCATTATCTGCCCATCACCTTCATATTGTCATGCTAAAAAATGCAGGAGCAAGCAACAGACAGCACAATAGTAGGAATTTTCCCTTGGGCTCAGTTTTTAATTTTGTGAAATATTGCCTTTTCCTTTCCCTTTTTACCTGTTCTTTTGCCTTTTCCTTTGACTTTGTGACATTTTTTAGTTTGGCTTTGGTTAGATCAGTTTACCAGGGAGGTCCATATAGGCTGCTGCATATAAATATGGTGCTGCCCTCTTAGACAATAATTACAGCTGTGTGTGATGTCTGTGTTGTGTCTTTTTTTTTTTCCCTGTAAGTTATTTTTTAGCTTCTTCTGTACTTACTATTTAATATTTTTGAGGGGGCAAGAGTCTTATAAGCTTGAGTACTTCAGACAATTTCACTGAAATTTGGTGTTTTTGATTTATAGCTACACTCTAGGAACATTTTTTTTTTACTTATTTTTATTTATTATAATTATTTCTATTAAATGCCTAGTGCACATAAACCCAAGCCTATATGAAACATTTGTAAGATTTGACTGCCAAAATTTTAAATGTAGTATTTGTTATTTTGAGCCATCATTAATGTTACCACTTTTTATTTATTAATTAATGCTCATACTTTAAAAAAAATGTTCATATTAACTTTGTACTTCAGCATTAGCTCATTTATGTTAAGTGAAAGAATGTAGAGTAGAGTCATGAGTCTGTGAAGACCTTTTGAGAAAGCTGAGCTCAGTTCATAAAAGGTGGAAGCTCTGAATTCTCTCCCATATTTCAGGGCCTTAACTACCTTTTTTTTTTTCCCTTCCCACAATGCAGGGAGGGTTACCTTTTTATACCTTTCCAAAAATAGTTTGAATTATCTCATTTTTCCTGGCCCAAATATGTGTCTTGACCAAAGACAAAAAACAAAACAAAACAAAACTGTTGGGGTGCTCTCAGATTATTGGTTCAGCGGTTTATTGATGCAGTTTTCTAGAATGTTTCCCTTCATGTGTCTCTTATTTTCCATTTACCACCTTGTGGGTTTTGTGGTGAGGCAACAGAGATGTCTCCATCTATTTGTCTGCAAAACATTATCAAAATAACCCACCTGCTGCTCTCCCTTAAAGTTTCCAAGGCCCATGTGCACCTCCTACCTAGTTAGCTTTCTTCTATTGCATAGCAGATAGATGCAAACCTTGGTTGTACAAAGTTTGCAGGATCTTATGCTATTGCACAGCACTTACCATATACACTCATGTATAACTTGATCTGTGCATAAGCCGACTGCGAATTATGAGCCCCAAAAGAAGCAAAAAACAATGGGTGACCCATATATAAGCCGAGGTCCCCTTTTGGCCTCACGTGCCAGAGCTGTGTGGGGAGCTGGCACCTTTGTCAGGGAGGTCTGCCTGAGCTTGCTTGCCTGGTTCAAGATTCAGGCCTGGCTAGCCAGGGGCTGGCATGGTTCTTAGTCCATGGTGGCAAAGGGGACAGCTCAGAGCCAGGACCCAGTGGGTCGTTTTCAGCTCAAGAGCACCCTGCGTGCTGCTGGGTCACTGACTCCTCTGCTCCTTGTTGGACTCACTCTAGGTTTATTCTCAGTGCTAGGCTCACACGGTGCTGTCCTGTGCCCACAGCTAGGCTGGGTGCTAGCTATGGCTCCTGCCCCCCACCCCCTGGATTGATCTCTGGCTGGACAGAAAGGGAAGGACTGACAGTGGCAAGTGGGTAATGGAGAGTGGTGCAGGGTGAGACCTAGAGAGGAAGACACTGGGCCTCCCCCTTGTTTCCCTTCCCAAATGCTGGCATTGTCTGTGGACCTGCTGTGCCTGCCAGCAAGACATTTTCCCATGGTGGTTGGAAGGTGACCTTGAGTCACTCCTACTGTGTCCTGGCACCAGGATACAGTGCTGGGGGGAGCATCAGGGGAGCGTATGAGAGCCAAGACTGAGGGAAGGTAATTTGTGGCTTGTGAGGCCAGCCTGGCCCAGGGTACTGGCCTGGTCTGATGAGGGGTCCCTGGGTACCTCACATTGAGCATTTGAGATCTGGCCATCATGGTGGCAGCTCCATGGAAATATCTGCTCAGCAAGGCCCCTAACCCCCCCCCACACACACACACAGCACCGCTGGCATTCCCAGACTACCCAATACCTTCCCGAACTCCCAAACACCTGCCGCTGAGCTTTTCTCCTATTCCCCGCCGTGCCACCTGTTTCCTGCGCCACCACACTACAGCTTTTCCCCTGTTCCCCGCTGTGCCACCCATTCCCTTTGCTGTTGCACTGCCACTTTTTCCCGCACCCCTGCAAGCCCTTTCCCTGTCACCCCCAACCCCTGCTGCCAGTTTTACTGGCCTTCTGTACGCCCTGCCAAATTCCTGGGACCTGCCACTGCTTTCCTGGGGTTCCTGAAATCCACCATAACCCCCAGGATGACCCCTGCAGGACCTCCATACCTGGCTACTTCAGATGCCAGGGTCCCTTCCTAACTCCAACCCCAACTCAGGCCAACTGTCCAACATGGCTGCTCCGGCCACACTGGGGCTTCAGCCTGGAGCATGCCCAATGAAACTCCTGTGATGTGGCTGTCTACCATATTGACCCGTATATAAGCAGAGTGAGTGCCTGTTTTGAAGCTAATTTTCAGGCACAAAAATCTCAGCTTATACACAAGTATATATGGTACATGCAGACTTTGTCACTGCTATTGCAAAGCAATTACATGCTGGCTTTGTCATTCTTGCATTACCAGTTTCTAGAAAGAACTAGTACTAACCTACTAGGTGAAATACTATAGAAACATAGTTCCTTATACTTATATAATGAAAGATCTATCTGTATGAAATAGACAGAGGCTATGTCTACACGGCTCTTTTATTTTGAAATAACACTCGTTATTTCGAAATAAAAGAAATTAGGTCTACACAATGTTTTCTTATTTCAAAAGGATGGATTCCATCCTTTCGAAATAAGAATTGTCATTTAAAAAAAGTAAAACCTGCCCCCCCCCCCCGAAACAGCCATTATTTTGGAAGGGATATTTCTAAATAACACCATTTAGACTTGTTCTTTCGAAACAACACCGTGTAGACCTGTTGTTTCGAAAGAACTGTTTTGAAACAACAGGTCCAAAAAGCTTTATTTCAAAATAACCATTTCAAAATAACAGCCATTTGGATTGCAGGCTTTCCCTTAATTCAAATTAGCATTTTGTTAATTCGAATTAACTTATTTCAAAAAAAGGATTTTATTTAGAAAATAACTCATTTCAAAATCCATATTTTGAAATAACAATGCATGTGTAGACATAGCCAGAGACTAATATATGCATGCAAGCTAAACATGGATAGAGCCAAAGGCTACACCTGATTATCTTTGAATAAATAGGTTTGGCTTTCACGTTGTACACAATTGGATTCATAAGAGGTGGGGCTGGCAAATAGCTATTGCCCATGACAGTCTCAGTCACGAGGGAAGGATTCCTCACAAATCTGTGTATCACAGACAAGCTAAACTCAGGCATGTAGAAAAGCAGAATGACACATACATGGGAGATGCAGGTGATCAGAGCATTGAGATGCTCTGTGCGGGATGTGATGTTCATCACATTTTTTAAGATTATCACATAAGAAAGGAGAATGAGAAACAAGTCCAACCAATTTGTAAAGAGGGTTCCAAGGAGTCCATAAAGGAGGTTGACTCTGACATCGAATGAACCAGATTCATGACCTCCTGGTGCAGGCAATAAGAATGGGAGAAGATGTTGGCCTGACAGTATTGATGCATTTTAAGGAGAATTGGAAGTGGAAGTATTACAAACTCCCCTAGTAAAAGATACAGCAGTGCCATCTTTGCTATTCTGTGTGGTGTTAAAATAGAATCATATCTCATTGGGTTACAAATTGAAAGATGGTGGTCAAAGCCCTTTGACAAGAGCACAGAGGATTCAGTTAAGATACAAAAAAAAAAAGTAGATGAAGAACTGCTGAGTAAAACAGACATTTTGGCAGATCTCCTTAGACAACATTCACAGTGTCTTTGGCATGTTTGATGTTGATAAGCCAAGGTCTGGGATGGCCAACATGGAAAGGTAAATGTACATGGATTCATGGAGGTTTTCACCTCTTTTTATAATCATAGAATCATAGAATCATAGGGTTGGAAGGGACCTCATAGGTCATCTAGTCCAACCCCCTGCTAAAAAAAGCAGGACCACTCCCA
>ML682184.1:336646-350566 GCA_007922195.1 Podocnemis expansa | reverse complement strand
TGAGGCTGACAGGTCTGTAATTCCCTGGATCCTCCTTTTTGCCTTCCATAATATGGAAGTAAAATATACTAAACAGAAGAAAAAGAAATGCAGAGATGGATGTCTTCCTGCCCATGTATTCCAGTGAGAAGGATCAATTCAGGTTGTGTTTTGGAATCATTGTCTATGTCGACACTGGAGGCTTAATTCAACTTAGCCTGGCTTCAGTCAGCTTAAGCTACTCCCTGGCCACATTTGGAGTTCATTAAGTAGACTTCAGCACCTTAAAGTTTTTAAAGTCGACTTAACAAAATGTGGCCATTAAAGCTGACTTAATAAAGTTGACTTAGGGCAGGAGAGCCCATGTAGACATGAGAACTAATGGATATAAACTGTCCATCAGGGAATTTTGGCTTGACATTAGATATAGGTTTCTAACCATTAGAGTAGTAAAGTTCTGGCATAGCCTTCCAAGGGGAGCTGGGGTGGTGTGGCAGACAAAATAACTGCTTTGAAAACTGAGTGTGATACATTTATAGAAAGGATGTTATGATGGAATAGCCAACTTTGGAAACTTACTGATCTCTACTCTGTGGGTACTGGTGGTGGATATGCATGTGGCCTAAGAAGTAAGGGTAGATGTGGTGGATTCTGAATTATTACAGAGAACTGTTTCTTGTTTGACTGGCTGTTGAGACATGCCCATGTTCCCGGGTTAAATTCATTGCCATATTTAGAGTTGGGAAGGGATTTTCCCTTAGGGTATATTGGCTGGCTCTCTGGGGCAGGGGGGTTTGCCTTCCTCTGTAGCACAGAGCATGAGTCACCTACAGGTGAATTCTCTATAACTTGAAGCCTTTAAATCTTGTTTTGAAGACTTAAATAACTCAGTCATAAGTTAGGGGCTTACTGATGAAATGGGTGGGTGAGATTTTGAGGTCCGTGTTGTGCAGGAGGTCAGACTAGATGATCATGCTGGTGCCTTCTGACCATAGAGTCTATGAGCGAACAAAGATCACTTTTCCATTAAATACAACCTGGTCAGATTCCATGAAAAATCGAACATTTTAACTTGGGTTATAATTCCCCCAACTCCCCCATGAGGGAAAAGCTTCTCTTTTCCAGTTCAGTCTCTGTCACTACTGATAGTGGAACCTAGCCCTTTGGTAACTCACAGCTGAGCATTTAACAGCAGAGCCCTTCACCTTTGTTGCCCTGATGGAGGTGGAACTAAGCCAAACATCAGTGGTTCAAACCAGAGCACCCAGCAACACTAACACTCATTCATGGAGCTGAAAAACAACTTACTCTGTTGGCTTCCATCATCTTCAATGATCCAAGTAACACTACAGTTCCCCAAATCAGGCAGCATGACATGAAGGGAAAGCCAGACAGAGATGGGCTATTGTCAGACTTAGAAGTATAAGAAATGCAAATATGGAATCCCTGAAGATCCTCTCTTTGGAAGCTGACATTGTGATGCCATTGTCCAGCCCCTTTACAGAAGACTGGAATGCAAATGATTGTAGTTATTGGTGTAATATTTTGTGTCACCAAAATCAGCCCCCCATTGTGTCTAGGGATAAACACATTCAGATATTTCCCAGTTGAATTCATTAGTAGTGGCAGCTCTAGGTATTTGTATGAGGACATCCCATAATGGTTCTGTAGTTTGCAAGCACTCATTGGGGAAAGATGACATATTCTTTTTGCACATGCACATCACTGAAGAAGCTCCTGGCATTATTCCAAATGGGAAATCGGGGTGGGGGAGTCTCAAGGCCACCATTTTCCAATGTCCAGTAATCTGAGATAGCAGAGTTTCCTGTCTCTACATATGTATGATATTGCATGGGGAATCCTACCCTACCAGTAATGCTCAATATGTCATGAGTATCTGAAAAACACTCAAAATACAGGAGGGTTTTGCTCAAGGAAGAGAAGAAATGCATGAGAGAACCCTAAGTGGAAAGTAAGTGTAAAGTGTAAGTGGGAAGACTTTGGGGTGGAAACCTTGCCTAAAGAGGGCAAAGATCTTTCCAAGAACTGATATCCTAAGGGAAAGAGAGGGAAAAAATATGTCAGAAGGGAAAGATTGGATTGAATAGTTGGGTTTACACTCTACTACACTGAGCGGAGTCCTTTGGGGTCAAGAGCCTACCGTGACAAAAAGACCAGGAAGGACCCCTTTCTGACCAGGGTTTAGGCATTAAATCAAGGGGCAGGGAGGTAACTAGCAATAGTCTTTAAGCCACAGCATGGGATTATGTCTGAAGTTGAGGGCCATGCCAGCCCTTTCATATCCCTACTAGGCTGTCACTGGAGGAGCAAGAGGAGCAGTAAAGAAGCAAAGGATTGTGAGACTCAGACACGGTCTCAGAGGAGAGCAAGAAGTGGCCGCCTTTGAGAGGCTATATTACTACCCCCCATCAGTAAAGGGAGAAATAACGCTAAGGAGTGAAGCAGTTGCCTGACCTAATGCTAGAAGGAAATGCTAAGACCACAGAGAGAGAGGAACAGATTTGCTCCTATATGGGTAGATGGGATAGTGAGGGTCAATCTACATACTTGTATATTTATTAACACTGAATAACACACATCATTTTGGTGTGCATTGTGAAACCCCTTTTGTGTCTCTTACAAGTCTGCTTTTGATTTACCAGTCTTCAGTATTTTATATCATTTACCATTATTCCGCCTCACTGTTTACCTTTACACAAAATCACTTCTGAATTTGTTGAAAACAACTGGTCCAATTACACATCAATATTTACCTTTCTTCATTCTAAAAAAAACCTAAACATTTATTACAGTTGTTGGTTTGAAATCATTTAAGCAGTTATTAATGAAAAAAAAAGGACCTTTGTCACGCGACCCTTTTTCCTTGCTTAAGAACCTTTGGTGAGAGAACTTGTTAAGGCTCTCTGGAACTGAAAACACATTATATCCAGTGGCTTTTACCTGTCCAAGTGCTTTTTGACGCATTCAAGGAATTATAGTGCATTGATGAAGCATGATTTCTCTTTACAAAATACATTTATACTCTTTCCCAAAATAAACCATATTTATCTTTCTGTTTGATAATACAGTTTCCACCATTTTGCATCATGCTTAAGTTAAGTTTATTGGACTATAGTTGCAGGGGAAAGAAAAACAAAGAGTTGTGTGGCACTTAAAGACTAATGGATTTATTTTTCACATGAGCTTTCATAGGAGAAAATCCCACTTTGTCTAATGCTTCAAAGATGGAGGGACTTACAGAATGGAATGAAAATAAGTGCAAGGGAATATAAAACAGGAGGAATTCATACAGTAACAGCAAATCAGAGCAGTTGTTTAGGTACAAACCCTGAGAAGGCTAAAGTCAAAATACCTTTTGTAGTGGGAAAAGAAACCATAGTCTCAATTTAGTCCTGCTTTCACACAATTTAATTTGCATATTAATTCCAGTTCAGCTGATTCTCTTTGAAGTCTTGATGTCCCAGTGGTGTCTCTGAGTACAGTCATTAACAAATCATTTATAGAGTGATGAGAAAGATGGAAATGTTGAGCAACTTTTTGTTTTGTTTTGTTTTCTGATGTCAATTTTGTGTTCTTTTCTTCTTTTGCACAGGGATCATCCTGTTTGTCCAATGTATAAGATGTTGGGGTATTTCTGGCACATGATGGCATAGATCAAATTAGTAGATGAGAAGGTATAGAATCATAGAATCATAGAATCATAGGGTTGGAAGGGATCTCATAGGTCATCTAGTCCAACCCCCTGCCAGAGGCAGGACCACTCCCACTAAACCATCCCCGTCATGGTTTTGTCCAGCCGGGCCTTAAACACCTCCAAAGATGGAGACTCCACCACCACCCTAGGCACCTCATTCCAATGCTTCACCACTCACCTAGTAAAAAAGTTTCTTCTAATATCCAGCCTTGACCTCCCTAACTGTAACTTGAGACCATTGCTCCTCATTCTTTCCTCCGTTACTACTAATAGTCAAGCTCCATCTTCCTTGGAGCATCCCTTCAAGTAGTTGAGGGGGGATTTGATAGCAACCTTCTTCATAATAATAACTGATTTTATTCTTAAACTTGGGTGAGGGACTCCTACATTAGATAACGACCAGTCCTACCCCACTGCTGGCCAACTCAGGTAGAGCAATACCATGGTTCTGCAAAGTGTACCAGACAAAAGTTCCTATTTCAACCTCTAAGTGCCTTGGGATCACATCCTGCTGTGTGTGCTTCTCCTCCTAAATTACACAGCCAGTGCTGGAAAAAGGCAAAAAGTAAAGGAGAGGTTTGGCCTGTTTGAGGTTGGGAAGTTCTGCTCAGATACTATGACTGGGGAAAGGAAGACAGCTTTTCTGGTAGGAAAGGACACCAGGGTTAAGGTAACCCATTGTAGTTCCGAGATGTGATGCTGGATTAGTGTGTGAACTTGGCCTGGAACAGCAGAAATTGAACACAAAGACAGGACTAGCGTTCCATCTGGACACACTGGATTCTTTGCTGTGCAAGAACTGTTCCCATGTACTGTGGAAAGCAGAGATAGTGAGGGGCTAGTTACACGGGTCACTTTCTTTAGAGCTGATAATAAACTGACACTTCATTTGAAAAGAACCCTCATTATTCTTTTACGAATGTGTTTGTTTTTCACGCTGTAGACAATTGGATTCATCAGGGCTGGGAAGAGCAAACCCACATTACCAAGTGCAATTTCAAGCATGGGGGACGGGCTGCTCACAAATCTATATATTATAGATAAACCAATCCCAGTTAAGTAAAAGAGCATAACGATGCAAACATGGGACACACAGGTGTTCAGGGCCTTAAGGCGCTCTCCGTGAGATGCAATGTTCAGCACTGTTTTGAGGATTACCACATAAGACAGAAGGATGAGCAGAAAATCCAACCAATCTGCAAAGAGTGTTAACAGAAGGCCATAGTGGATGTTGACTCTGATATCAGTACAAGCCAGCTTCATGACTTCCGAATGCAGGCAGTAGGAATGAGTGAGGATATTGGCTTGACAGTATTGGTGCCCCTTGAGGAGCATGGGGAGTGGAAGTACTAGGATGATCCCTCTTAGCAGACCCACCAGACCCATTCTCACTGTTCTGATTGGGGTTAAGATGGAATCATATCTCAGTGGCTTACAAATTGCAAGACAGCGGTCAAAGGCCATGCACAAGAGCACAGAGGATTCATTTAAGGTAAAAAAGTGAAGGAAGAACAGCTGGGCAAAACAGGCATCATGGCTGATCTCCCTGGAGTTAAACCAGAATATTCCTAGTGTCGTTGGCATGATGGATATTGATACACCAAGGTCTGTAATGGCCAGCATTGAAAGGAGAATGTACATGGGCTCATGGAGTTTTGGATCTGTTTTTATAATGAACAAAATAACTAAATTTCCTAATATGGATACAGCATATATTAAACAGAAGGGGATAGAAATCCAGAGGTAGACATCTTCCTGTCCAGGTATTCCTGTGAGAAGGAACACTGCATGTTGGAATTTGGAGTCATTTACAGTTGACATGATCCAGTGGGTACATCCAAGAAAGTTGAAAGAATCCTGCTGAAAGAAAGAAAAACACACACACACACACACACACACACACACACACACACACATACACACACAGAAGACCACGTGACATTGAAAATCAGCAAAAAATATTAACTTGGATTATAACTTGAATATTACTATCCGTGTTCATTGTCTTTCAAGAAACATGGCATTCACCACTACTGGAAAGGAAAGGAAACAAAAGGTCCAGTGGGACTTTAAAATTCTAACACATTTATATATCAAATGCTCTTTCATGGGAGAAAATCCTAGTTCTTTAGATGCTTCATGCAACCTTCAAATGTCTAACAAAGAGGAATTTTCTCCTATGAAAGCTCATGTGATAAATAAATAGTTTTAGTCTTTTAAAGTGCAATATAACTTCTAGTCTGTTTTGATGAATGAGACTAATACAGCTACCCCTTTGGTCCTTAATGGTGGTTTGCTTGGTGAAATTTACAATTAGTCTGACCCAATATTTCCTGTTTTCTAAAGTTATCAATGTCACTGATTTGAAAATTGGCACTGGCTGGTTGGAATGGAATTTACATCCATTTATTCCAGTATCAAATGGCCACTAGCACATGCTTCTGGATTTCCTTGCTCTTCGTATAAATATCGTATCACTCACTGAATCCTATAAAAAACTTGATACCATTAATATCCAGTGACTGTGAGTTCCACAGCCTGTTTGAGCACTGAGTGACTTTACAGTTGACAAATTCACATGGCCATCCTCTTCGACTCTCCACCTCTGATATCTGCCTGTTGCATTATGTTTTCAAGCATGGCAAGCTCATAGTTCATATGGCCATTGCATTAACATATTCTGCTTTGATGATAGTTATGAAAGTGTTTGAATTCCTCTTTTTTCCCCCCCATACATACAAATCTAAATTACACATTATCTGTTTGCAGGACATCTGATCAAAGTCTAGGGACAGTTTCTGAGGTCAGGAATATTGGCGGCAATAACATTATTTCAGCTTTGCCTTTTTAAATTCAATCAGAACTGAGAACTATTATTTTTCACTTAACCAATTCTGACATGCTTTGCTTGGTCAGCGTTGTTTGAATCCAGAGATGTCACACCACTCTGCTGTCTGAATGGATTTGCACTGCAGAAATTTGGCAAGTTATAAACTTACAGAGACAGTTCCTTCTGCTTCATGGGGGGTGAGTTGGTTTTCCAAACTATAAATAGTACAAGACATAGTTCTGTACTAATATCCAGTTGAGATGCAAGGTTTGTCAGCCTCAGCTGTGTAACAAGGTGATTGATACAGAGATGAATGGTGACTTACATGAGCTCACAGCATTACCCAGTAGAGTTTATATACACTTTGATTATTTCATGAATCTCTGCTGAGTTCTTTGGGTCCATATCAGATTGGGGACATGCCTTCCTGAATTGTTTTGACCTATCTGCAGCCCAACCCCCTATTCCCTAGCAAGGTCAAAATTGCTACTTAAGATGTGGTTTAAAACTTCTAGTGGCTCCTTGAGTACCTCATGGGAAAGATCTTCAATACTAATGTTTACCACATTCCCAGCTTTGGTTCTTTCCTTAGATGGTGAAGAGCTAACTAAATGCCACAACACAGAGCTCTCTATAGAGGGTGGTAGCTGTTTGAGGGTTATCAAGTAATACGAACCAAGCAGAATAGGGAAGGAGTGGGGGAATGTCTACTTAATTACTAATTCCTTAAGCAGATATTTGTGGCCAGCAACTGAGAGGTGCTTGAGTTCTTTGGCTAAACTGTTTTTTTTGGGGGGCAAAGAATTAAGCACCCTTTTGCCTAGATCTTGCCCCCTGATACCTGTAGGCTTGATACTGGTCTGAGCTGCTCTCTCTTCCCTTGACCACAGTGAGGAAAGTAAATTACATGTAGCCACTCTTAAAATCCCTTTTTCCGATCTTCTTCCGTACTGCTCACATAGACACATGTCAGCAGCTATGTGACTTAAGACTTTTTGGACAGCCTTGTACAAGTGCAACAGAGAAATTGTGTTCACAAACCTGAATGGAAGTGCTGGCTCCATCTTCTGGTCTGCTACCATAAGAAAGTATCATCCAGCTGCTCATGGACCACATGCTGAAAAAAACACTGTTGTGGTCCATTGTATCCACAGCTCTTTTTATTCATCTACAATGGATCCTTGTGGGAAGTGGATTTCAAATTCTAATTCTCCAAGTTCATGGAACTCTGCATTCAAACTTGAAGGTTGGAGCTGCTTGGGAATCCATGTTGATCCATAGTATGCTGCAACCCAGGCCCTTGCCTTGTCCTAATCAGACTATTTTTAAGCCTCCAATTGACTGATTTTCAAATTCTGTTTCTGTGGACTGCTAGTGCTAAGAGTCTTAGCCTATATCCATTTTTTTCCTCTTCTTTCCTTTCAGTATATCAGAAATATTTCCATTGGCAAGAGGCTTTTTTGCAAAGTGGCTTGCCCCCCACCCCCCGCCGCCAACAAAGAAACACTGAGCTCTTGTTTTTATTTTTATAGTACACATTGCGGTTAGGTACTTATTGCAAGACTGTGCCCTTAAGAAAATGTGGAGCCTCCTTTAAGTAGAAAATTCCTCTAAGTTGGTGTGGTGAGTGTGAAAGTAGTATGTGTGTAACAATTTGTTGTTACACATATAGAGCCTTTTATTCCATTGTATTTCATAGTTAGGCAGGTGTAATGATAAGTAGCTCTAATCCTCAGTAAAGAGATTGGGAGTGACTTTTCTTTCTTTCTTTCTTTCAGACTTGCTGCTATATATTTGTTGCATTTTATTTCTCAGTTTGTTGCTGCAACCCCCTGTGCATTCTGTTTCCCTTAATCAAAGTTGCACAAGACCTGATTAACAATAAATCCTGTGTCCAGTGCCATCATTCCTACTTTTAAATTTCCTGCATAGCAGTCTGAGAGTGGGAGAATGGTGGGATTCCATGAAAGGAGAGGGAAAGGAAAAAGGCTGACAAGTGGCCTCTGAGATCAGAGAGTGGGCAAAGATACAGGGTAGCTCTGTAACTGTGAAGGGGTTTTTGAAACACAGAACCTGCTAACACCAGTGACAGCTCTGAATTCTGGCACTTACAATGAAGCCAGAGAAAGAAATGTTTGAGAATGTATTTTCTGAGCAGATATGGGAATTTTTCATTGACATTCCATGTTCTCAGCCCTTTTCAAGAGTCCTCTGGCCCCGAAGAAATGGGACCCATGGAGGAATTTTTATTCAGGACATTGGTGTTTTGACACTACTGTCTCACTTTGAAACTGGAATTTATGAGAACCTGGAATGATCCATTCACACACTGAACGGAGGTCTCCCCAGCTACCTTGTGTTGCCAGCTCTCCAGTCCCTGTCACTGAGTCACTTCCACAGCCCAGCAGTCTTAGCAGCTGCAGAACAGAACATCTGCCCATCTCAGTAGCTGGCAGCTTTTACCCTTCCCTTTTAATCTGAAAGATTTAAAGACAGAGAAGCCTGTCAACCAACCTGGTGACTGTGAGAAGGTCAGCAGCTACCAAAAGAGGTCTGCACCCGAACAGACAAGGAGTCAGCAGAGAGGTTTTACGGGAAGCAGGCAGTATCTGCTCGGATGGGGTATAGCTGTCCTTTTGAAGAGTGTCTGTCCATTTCCTCTGGGGACATTTGGCCACCTGTGATGCTGCTCTGATTGGTTCAGGCTGGAGAAAGGAAGATATCACAAAATTCCCTATATAATGATTTTTCTCAGGATGAACCAGCAGGGCAGGTCCCCTCCCCTGAGATATAAACTGAAGGACCCAAAATTCATCGACCCACACATTTATTAACAGATCTCAGTGATACACAAGGGTTGGTCCTCTGCCACAGAATCTCCGTACATCCACAAATGTTTCAGGACGCTCTCCAGCTCTCTGGGAGCACAGGTTCATCAGAGATGTGCTCCCTGGACCTGTCACTGTCCACAAGATCTCCTAACATGGCTGTTGTGGTGGATGGAGGCAGCTTCAGGGGCATGAGAAGGCTGATTATAGATACTCATGAGGCACACACTGTGTAAGGTTTAGACCATTCCATACCTAGCATACAGACATAGGCTCAGTCACTGCCCGCTTCTTTACAGTTATGAGACTGAACCCAATAAAAATCCCTTCATTTCTCCTGAGTTTTCAAGCAGGCACAGTGGAGCAGGGCCATGGCAAAAGAATCTTCATTGAATAAAGATAATTTTTCTCTGAAAACCTACCCTCCAAAATCAATGAAAAGGAAACATTTTAAATTAGGTTATAATTATTTCCCGTCCAGCTACATCTCAAACCATAAGTCTCTGTAACTAATGCTATCAGATCCGACTCATCCAGTCATTCAGAGCTGAAACTTTTAAAAGCAGAGCTCATCTCCTCTGCTGCCATAATGGGTGAAAAACTAGACCAACCTTCAGTGGTTAAACCTGATTCACCCAGTGGCAACCACACTCATTCATGGGGTTGCAAAACCACTCACTCAAACTTGGCCTGGTGGCTTCGATCAGCTTCAATAATGCAAGAACTGCTACAATTCTCAAGGATAGGGACCAGGCAGAATGAGAACAAAAGGGAAACCAATCAGACATCAGTTACTTTCCAGCCTAGCATTGCAAGCAAGATGAAGGTTCAATCTGGTAGACTATAGATAGTTATGCTTGCTTGTAAGGCCTATGAATTTCAGTAATATTGGTATCACTCAGCTAGTTACTATGGTAGCAAACTGAAGAATCAAACCCACAGGTCACTTGACAGGCTGAGGCTTGTACTTTTGCTCTTGCAAAGGCAGAAACCCCCAGGGACAGACATAAGCTGGTAAGCAGGCAGTTATATCTACCCAATCCAAACACATCATGTTAGAAGCTGGTAACTTCCTGTCTGTTTTGCAAACACTTGTAGAAATAGAATCTGTATTTTGTATTGCTTGGTCAGCTTGGTAAATATGGTCTGACAACTTCTGAATAAATCCTTAGTTGTTTCTCTCTGTCCTATAAATAGTTTCAATCAGTTAAGGTGGTGCTTTATGATTGGTTAGAGAATTATGTTACAATATGACTGATTGAACACATTATACAAAAATTGAGGTAAAAGAGGAAGGAAAAGGAGCATTACTGGGGTGGAGGAATATTTTGGGAAGGGATGGAAATATACTGGGTGGGGAAATTTACTTTCTTAAATGGCTTGAATAGAAAAGATCCCTGTCACAGAAACATAGAATATAAGGTTGAAAAGGGACCTCATGAGATAATCTAGTCCAACACCCTGCTAAAAGCAGGACTGCACCTACTAAATGCTCCAAGCCAGGGTGTTGTCTAATTAGACCTTAAAGGTATCCAAAAATGTATATTTCACCACCTCCCTAGGTGACCCATTCCAATGTTTCAACACCCTCCTAGTGGGAAAGATATTACTAATATCCAGCCTAGACTTCCCGAGATGCAATTTGTTCTATCCTCTGTTACAACTGAGAACAGCTTAGCTCCCTCCTCTTTGGAGAACAAATTCAGACAGTTAAAGGTTGATATCAATTCATCCCTCAATCTTCTCTTCTGCAGACTAAACAAGCCTAATTCCTTGAGTCTCTGCTCACAATTCATGTGTCCTGGTACCCTTAATAATTTCAGTTTCTCTCTGCTGGACGCTTTCTAACGTATCCACTTTTTTTTTTTTTTTTTTTTTAATTAGGGAGCAAGAAACCAGAGGTGAATACAGAGTAATAATCACATCCCTCTGTCTGTTGGTAACGCTCCTACTGATGTAGCCAAAGAAGCTGTTGGCCTTTTTGGAAACAAGGACACACTGCTGATTCATATCTACCTTCCTGTCCACCATAGCCTTGAGGTCCTTTTCTACAGTGCTGCTACTTAGCCGAGCAACTCCCAGCCTGTAGCAGTTCATGGGAACTTTTTCCATCCTCAGTGCAGGATATGTCTTTTTTCTTCTTGAGCCCCATAAGTTTTCTTTTGTTCCAATGTTCCAATTTGTCTAGGTCTCCCTGAATCCTACCCCTGCCCTTCAATGTATCTGCCATCCCCCCAGCTTGGTGTCATCTGCAAACTTACTGAGTGTGCAATCTGTCCCATTATCTAAATCATTAATGAAGATGCTGAGCAAAATCAGGCATAGGACCAACCTGAGGGGCGCTCCGTTTGTTACTGGTTACCAGGTGGACATCCAGTTGTTGAGCCCTTCTTGCTGAGACCAGTGATCTAGTCAGGTTTCTATCACCCCCTCCCCCCATTTTTTTAACTTAGTGACAAGAATGCTGTGGTAAACCCTATCAAAGGCTTTGCTGTTGTCAAGGTATGTCACTCTGATGGCTATTCCCACATCCAGAAAGATAGTCAGGTCATCAGAAAGGGCTATCAGGGCAGTCTGGCAGGATTTACCCTTTGTGAATCCATGCTGATTGTTCCTGATCATCCAGTTTCCCATGAGTGTTTCAGAATAGAGTCTCTATGGACCTGCTCCATGATTTTTTTTTCCAGGGATTTAGGAGAGGTTGAATGGTCTGTAGTTCCCCAGATAATCATTTTCCCCTTTCTTAAGCATAGGTTCTATATTTGCCTTTTTCCAGTCATCTGGGACCTTCCCTGATCACCATGAGTTTTGAGACATAATGGCCAGTGGCTCTGCAATCACGCCTGCCAACACCCTCAGTATCCTCGAATGCAGTTCATACATCCTCATAGAATTGTGCATGTCCAGCTTCTCTAACTAGTCTCCAACTTGACCTTCCATCATAGGGGACTGCCCCCTTTCTCCGTTTTCTGTATGGCCCAGTGTAGTAGCTGAGAGATGATCATGTCTCTGAAGACTGAAGCTTAAAAAAAGAGAGGAGGGCCCCATTGTATTGGCTGTGGCTGGACTCTGGTCTTCCGCTCCTGTCAATGAAACAAGAACTGAAAGGATTTGGGAAGGTCCTAATAGAATCACTGAAGCTGTTCTCAATGGACACTGACACAAATGTGTAACGCTAATGACCAACTGCCTTTACAGAAGACTGGAATGCAGATGATTATAGTTAGCAGTGAAATATTTAGTGTGACCTGAATTGGTCCATACATTTGTCCAGGTGTTTCCAGCTCATGGACATTTTTGTCACAGAGATCCCCAGTTGTAGAGCCACTGTGTCCATATCTTGTGGCCTACAGAATTTCCTGTCTTCAGGACAGGAATATGACACAGACACTTAAACATTACAATGGCTGGTTGGGAGATTCCCCAAATTCCTGAGACAGCTCATAACATTTCCTTCTCAGGTCCAGGAATGATACATGCAGACACAAGGAAGCAAGTTCATGCACATCACATGATTTGATTCCAGATCCAAATGTCTGCTGATAAATCCATATAGAAAACAAGCCACCCCTCCCCGCTTCCCAACCCCGGATACACTACCCCAAAACTTTGCAATGCTGAAGATTGAAATCAAAGGTCCCAAGTCTGTCCCCATCATTGGCCATTCTTTTTTTTTCTGGTGCAGGTGGGGATCAAGGTCATGTATAGGTGTTGCCCAAAAACATACTCCAGATCCTCTACTCTCTTACAGCATGTACTGATTCCCTCTCTAAACGTACAATGGTAGGGGAATCCACGCACCCTTCATAAAAGAGAATTGTGGTAATAAAAGTTCTCATTACCTAGAGTTGCTGGAAGAAAAACAGGTTATCCATCTAATGGCCCAAATTTCCCTTAGAGATCACACAGAGCTGACATTTTCTAAGCCACTAAGATATGATCCAGTTATTGTAGGATATGCGGTCCTCACAACCTTAAAACTATTTACTATACCTCACCCACATATTAGTGGTTTGGAAATTCATTTACACAATTGTGTGGAACCCACGTCCCTAAACGAGGAGTGTCTTTTTAAGAGATCTGTTGGGGCTGGGAGACTGGGGCTAGGTCACTCTTGCTGGGCAGACCTTGCATCTTAGAGCCAAAGGTTTGTGACTTGTGTTGTTTTGTTTTGAGCATGCTCTATGAGGTTCCCTGCTAGTGCTGTGGTCAGATGGCTGACAGCAAGCAGCCAGCCCAGGGAAGTTGCACTGAGAAGAGCCTATGTGCCCTGTGCAAGGGGAGAGGGTGTGCCAGGAGCAGACAGGAGGCTGGTTTCCCAAACTCTGAGTCTTTGCTTCAGATTAGTAGCGCTGTTAACCCTCCTGCAGTGCAGTCTGGAGGTCCTGGTTGCAGAGAAGGGACCATGGTGAAGGAAGGGTGGATTCTTTTAACTGTAGGCTTTGGGTTCATGGCTTAACTACAGTTCTTTAATGTAATAAGGAGAAAGAAAGATTACAGATTTGTTATTCTCAGAAGGAGGTGTGTGTGTGTGTGTGTGTGTGTGTGTGTGTGTGTGTGTGTGTGTG
>ML682184.1:218392-336636 GCA_007922195.1 Podocnemis expansa | reverse complement strand
TGTGTGTGTGTGTGTGTGTGTGTGTGTGTGTGTGTGTGTGTGTGTGTGTGTGTTGATCGAGTAAGCTAACCAGACAGTGGTGCTCCTAGGAGAGGAAGGAAGGTCCCCATGGGGTTACACTGCGGATTTCTGCTGCCAAAGAAGAGGGGGCTGTTTCTTTCCACACAAGCCTTTGGACTTGGTGAATAAAGAGCATATAAAAACTTGTGGATTTATTAAATAGCCACACTGTGTTATATATCTGCATAGTATTTTTTCATCATAAGTTTTATAAAGTTTATATTCACTACAATTCAGTGTGGTGTTTTTGTTTTTGGTTTTGGTTTTTTTTTTTCATTAACTCTGAACAGTGTTCACTGTGAGCCTGTTTATGACTGAGTCCCGGGTCTGCAGCTGCTTCTCTGTAAAAGCTGGGGTTTCTTTCTGCTGGGCACTGGAGTAAGGAACTAGAGGTAAATTCTAGTCCAGTGGTTTTCAAGCACAGAATTCAGATCCAGTGCTGGGTCTCTGGACCTCACATACTAGGTCTCGGTGCTCCCTGCTGCTACTGCCAGGGAACTCGAATATATTGCTCAAGTATGTAATTATTGAGTTATGGACATCAATGAGATTTTTGCAACTGGGTCCTGAGGAGGAAAACAAAATCGTTTTGGAAACCACTGATCTGGGCCACCTCAAGTTTACATGAGTACATTCAGAAATGCAGTTTCCAACGCCAGTTGAAAAATTCAGTTTCCAAGGGCAGAAGGCTATTTCTGGGCAACAAGTCATGGGGCTGATCTCCAACAAACAACCCCTGTCTCAGGCATAACCATGAGAACAACCATCTTGCAAGGTTTAATTCTGCCCTCTGCACCCTGCAGCTTCCTAAATGTACAAAAGAAATGTATATGCTCCAGCTGTCTCATTCCAAGTGAGGATCTCTGCACATGCCCAATCCACATGCACTGCCTTACCTAAAACAGACAAGTAAATGTATTGACTACAGTATGAATTTCACTGATTCTAAGTCAAATGACTACTAGGAGATTAAAAATAAGTCCAAGAGTTAGTAACAATGAGATAAAAGCTAATTCCAACTTAAAGCTGTGATAATTGTTACAGTCTATATTCAGCTTACCACAGAGTCTGGCTTCAATACATGTTTCAGACAGATCCCAATGTCCCGGCAGCCTCCCAGTCCCGGGGATAGCATATCTTTCTATGGTATTGCTTACAAGATGGATTCTAGGGGAGAGACCTTAGACAAGTGTGCCTCTTTCTTTTAACAAGTTCCTCAACACCCTCTAGGAGAGGGGTGGCAAAGTCATTTAAGGAGAGGGGTCACATTTGATGGCAGGACAACTGTCACGGACTACGTGGCTACATGGTTCCCCAACCCTTTCCCCCTCCATATTCAGAGTAAGAAAGTGTCTTTTTCAAGTTGATTTTCTGATCATTAAAAAAAAAAAAAAAAAAAAAAAAAAAAAAAAAGATCCTGATCTGGCCCGCAGGCCATGAGTTTGGCACCCCTGCTCTAGGGTAAGGTGATCATCCATGTTGCACAATGGCTGTGATGTCTTCCAATTCAAGCCAGAGTGCTCACATTTGCTTAGATCACCCCACTGTTCCTGTATTCATTCTTCTCTTGGGTGTGGAAAGAGCTTTGTGCTTTGTCTGCATCTGTTCAAGCCAGGTGAGACACGCAATTGGGGACCTGACATAGCAGATTTTCTGAATTGTACATATGTGTGATAAACTATGCTACCATATTAGTACTGTTAAATACGTCATGAGTATTCCAAGAATACCTTACTTGACAAACTTTGCATGATCCAATACACAGTTACATGTTCTAATATACAAAAACATACTGACTGTGACACTCACAATCAGACTATGAACCTGTATGTGGGCTGCAACATGTCAAAAGCTACCAAAGTATGTGAGCAGGCAAGAAAATGACAAAATCCAGGAGAGTTTAGAAAACAAGGTGAACCTGGCAGGAGAAACCCCTGAAGGTGTAAAGTCTGGGGACTGAAATAACCTCGCCTGAGGTAAGCAGAGGACTTTTGAGAGCAGTGGATTTTTCTCAGTCCTGGACGCCTAAGAGAAGAAAACCTGTTGGAAGGGAAAGATTAGACTGGACATTTTGTCCAGGCACTACCATGCCCAGTAGAGTTGTTAGGGGTCAAGAGCTTTCACTGCAATGAGGCCAGGAAGGATCCCTTTCTGAGCTGAGTATAGACATAAAGTCAAGGGGAAAGTGAAGTAGCTACCGGTTTTCTAAAAGTCACAATGTGAGACTCTTATTCATAGGGTTCCTAGACTGGAGCTAGGATTCAAGAGTTGGATTGGGCTCCATAGACCCGTAATGTGCAGTCACTGGAGTGGTAAGGGTGCCAGCGAAGAGGCAAAGACTATGAGACCCAGAGATAAGACTGGGAACCAGCAAGGAGTGCTCGTTTAAGAGAGAACCTTGCAAGTATCCCCCTTCTCCACCTTCTGCTCCAGATGAGACTGATAAGAAATACTAATTCAGAACAGTGTGATATTCAAATTCCTGGTTCCTCTTGACTGTGGGATTTTATTTATTTTTTTTTTCTGGAAAGATTCCTTATCACCTATCACTCCCACAGTCCTGCAGAGTCAGCTGTCACTGACCAAAACATTTGCTTATGTGAACAGGTTGCAGTCTTTAATCTTCCCTTTGTGTTGGAAAGATTTAAAGAAAGAGAAGCCATCTGCCTGTGAAAAGGGGGCAGTTTCCAGCAAAGGACTGTCCCTGAAAGGACAAGGAATCATCAGAGAGTTTGCTCAGGCATCAGGCAGTGTCTGCTCATCAGGGGCCAGCTGTCCTTATAAAGAGTGTTTGTTCATTTCCAGGGGCGCCACTTTGGCCAAACAGGAACCTCAACTGATCAGTTCAATGTTCATGAGCTTTAGTGCTGTCGCTCTGAAAGGCAAACTGCGGAAAGCTCAATCCCAGGGGATACATGGTGACATTACCAAATTTGACTCCAGTGCAATCCCTGATACAGGCTCTTGTCATGGAATAACAGTTTATCAGTGATCCATTCACAGATTCAAGGAGTCCTAGGGCTCACTTGAGGGCAGCTGAGTAGTTAATATAATGCTCTTATAGCTGAGATTTTGCTGTAATGTTGTAGAATAACTATTACTTTTTCTAGAGGGTGAGATTCCTCCTTTTTTCTGGATTTCTAATTTAATTTGAGGCTGTTGAAAAAAGATCCCACAGAGCATCCGACATGAAAATTTGCCTCAGAATGTTCCAATGAGGCAATTCAATTCTGCCTGATGAAAAAATAGGGGGCTCCAACATCCATGGATGCCCAAAGTTATGAAATGATCTCAATGATACCCTGATGGCTGAGTCCAAAGACCACAATTTCTGTAATCTTACAACTGTTCCATGACTCTCCAGCTGCTTTAAAGTATAGGTTTCTCAAAAAAGCACACCCAGTGCCCGTCACAGTAGACAAAGCACAGACGATCTTCTGAAGAATAAATTTTGGAGGATGGAGGGGGCTGCCAGGACCTGGGCAGACTCGATACAGAAGCTGATAAGGCGCAAACTGTGTGGAATGTTTATACATTTCCATACTCAAAACAGGGCAATAGCTTCAGTCAGTGCAAACTTCATTGCTTTTATGAGAAAGAGGTCAACAGAAAGATTTTATTTTTGCTTGCTTGTTTACATAATTAATGTCGGTGCAACCTCACAGTGCCATGGCAACTGAATTCTCAGCAAACAAAGATCAGTTTTCTGTTGAAACCAACCTGCTCATATTCCATGAAATGGAGACATTTAGTTTGGGTTATAATGTTTTTTAACGGGGAAAAGCCTCTGTCACTACTGATACCAGATCGTGCTCCTCTGGTTGCTGAGAGCTGGGCATTTAACATTTGAGACCTTTATCTATTCTGTCCTGATAGAGGAGGAACTAGGCCAAACATCTGTGGTCAAATCTTGGGTACCCAGGGAAATTACACTCATTTATGGGGTTGCAAAACCACCCACTCAAACTTGGCCTGGTGGCTTTGATTGGCTTCAGTGATCCAAGCAACACTACAATCCTGAAAACAGAGAAAAGGCAGCATGGCACAGAAGGAAAGCCAGGCAGAGAAGGGCTGCTGTCGGAGCTAGAACTGCAAGCCAGGTAAAAATGGAATCACTGAAGATTCTCTCTTTGGAAGCTGACATGGATGCGGTGAGACGCTATTGTCCAGAAGACTGGAATGCAAACAATTGCAGTTACCGGTGTAATATTTAGTGTGACCAAAATCAGTCCCTCAGTGTGTCCAGGGCTACAGACATTCAGATATTTGATACTACAGTGCAACAGTACTAATATTTGTAGGTGTTCATATTGCAATGTTCTTTAATAGGGCCATAGTTTTCAAGAAATCATTGGGGAAAGAGGACACAGTCCTTTTCCTCATGCACACCACCAAGAAAACTACTGGCATTATTCCATGCAGGAAATCTTGGATACAAAAGGCTCAAGGCCACCATTGGTGGTCAAACTGTGATCTGACATAGCAGAGTTTCCTAGCTGTACATATATGTATGATATTTCAGGAGACATGATACCCTAGCTGTAATGTTCAATATGACAAGGAAACTCCAAAAACACTGCACATGACAAGCTGTATATGAGGCAATAAACAGTTACACTGTGAGGGTGGACGTCTCTGATGCACAGGTCACACAATAAGAATGGTCATGGGGTACACCATATTGCAAGCTGCCAAAGTGCATGGTTAGGCAAGTCTCTCAAAACACAGGAGGGGTTTTCTGAAGGAAGAGAAGGAATGTAGGAGAGAATCCTTTAGGTTGAAAGGCCTTGGGGATGGAAAACCCTGCATGAAGGGGGCAAAGGACATTTCCCAGGACTAGTAGCCTAAGGAAAATAAAAGTGAAAAGTGAAGGATTGGAGTGATTGTTTTTTTTCTCCCCACTCTACCACACTCAGTGGAGTTCTGAGGGGTCGAGAGCCTTCCCTGGCAAAGAGGCCAGGAAGCATCTCTTTCCAACACAGGCTTAGGCATTAAGTCAAGGGGTGCAGTGAAGTAACTAGCAATGCTCCTCAAGCCACAGTGTGAGGCTATGTCCGCAGTCAAGGGTCAATCCTGGCTCTGCCTACACCAGCTAGACTTTCACTGAAGGGGCGAGAGCAACAGTGAAGATGCAAGGGATTGTCAGATGCAGACAAAGTTCTGGGAGTCAGTAAGAAGTGGCTGTCTTTGAAAGGCTATATGCCCCCCATCCCTCTACCAATAGAAGGTAAAAGAACACTAAGGAGTGAAAAAGTTACCTGACGGACAGCTAGAAGGAACTGCTAGGACCAGTAAGTGAGAGGAAGAGCTTAGCAACTATATATAGCTGTGATAAGGTGGGTCAGTATACATACTTTTGCATTGATTAACACTGAATATCCCATATGATCTTGTTGTGCAGTTGCCAACACTGGTGAAATCCCTTTTGTGACTCTTATGCTGTATTCACACAGCACTTTTGTTTTGAAAAAACCTCGTTGTTTTGAAACAAAAAAAAAAAAAACTTTACACGATGCACAGTTGTTTCAAAACAAAGGGAAACCCTTGTTTCGAAACAACTGTGTTGTTTCAAAACAACTTAAATCTGGTTTCTGGGTGAAACAACTTTGTTTCGAAACCCTTGTTCTGAAACAATGCATGTGAACATGTTCTTTTGGAACAAAGTGTTCCGAAACAACATTGGATCCTCAGCACCCTGGCCAGGGAACCCTTAGGACCCTGGGCAGGGTGCTGAGGGCTGTCCCTCAGCCCCCGGTGGGGGGGGTGATCCGCTGTGGGCTGGCTCAGCCCGCAGCAGGGGCTGAGCCCGGCACCGCCAGCGGGTCGGGGGCGCCGGGCTCAGCCCGCAGCCCGGGCTGCACCCCCGACACCCCCGGCGGTGTGCTCTTGCTGCCAAAAAGGCCAATGGCATACTGGCCTGCATCAAAAGAAGTATTACCAGAAGGTCAAGGGATGTGATCATTCCCCTCTATTGTGCACTGGTGAGGCCACATCTAGAATACTGTGTTCAGTTTTGGGCTCCTCACTACAAAAAGGACAGGGACATGCTAGAGAGAGTTCAGAGGAGGGCAACCAAAATCATTAAAGGGCTGGAGCACAAGCCCTGTGAGGAAAGACTGAAAGCATTAGGCTTATTTAGTCTGCAGAAGAGAAGATTGAGGGGGGATTTGATAGCAGCCTTCAACTACTTGAAGGGATGCTCTAAGAAAGATGGAGCTTGACTGTTCTCGGTAATAACAGAGGACAGAACGAGGAGCAATGGTCTCAAGTTGTGGTTGGGGAGGTTGAGGCTGGATATTAGAAAAAACTTTTTTACTAAGAGAGTGGTGAAGGCTTGGAATGAGCTGCCAAGGGAGGTGGTGGAGTCTCCATCTTTGGAGGTGTTTAAGGCCCGGTTGGACAAAACCATGACTGGGATGGTTTAGTAGGAGTGGTCCTGCCTCTGGCAGGGGGTTGGACTAGATGACCTATGAGGTCCCTTCCAACCCTATGATTCTATGATTCTATGAACACAAGTGTTCACACCAATATTTACCTTTTACCATTCTAAAAACTGAACATTTATTCCAATTTCTTTTTTTGTTTTTTTTCAATCTTTTAATCAGTTATTCATGAAACAAAGGAATATTTGTCTTTTGACTGATATTCTTTGATTAAGAATCTTTGGTGAGAGCGCGTGTTAAAGGCTCTATGAAACTGGAAACCCTATATGCCCAGTGGATCTTTCTTGTCCAAGTGCTTTTTGATCCATCCAAGGAATTATAGTTGATTGGTGAGTCATGATTTCTCTTCAAATAACACATGCACACTGTTTCCCAACAAATCATATGCATATTTCTGGTTGATATATTTTCAGCTATTTTGCATTATACTTAAGTTAGGCTTTTTGGACAGTAATTATAGAAATCGCCTCTGGAGCCTTTTCATAAAAGAATTCCATTCCATTAGCTATCACTGAGTCATCTGGTACAGCATATGATATAAAGAAAAGTTTACATTTCTGTTATTACTTCTACAATATTACATTTGTGTTCCTTCAGAACTCATGAATGCATCCCATCTCATCCTGTGCTCTCAAATTACTCTTTAGTTTATCAAACTTGTAATGACAAGTTCTGCATAAGAATTAAGTGATTTTATTCTTGAACTTGGGTGAGGGATTCCTGCATTAGCTAACAGGCATTCCTATTACACTGCAGAGCTATTCAGGTTGGTAATACCCTGGTTCTGCAAAAGGCACCAGATACAAGTCCCTATTTCAACCTCTAAGTGCCTTGGCATCACATCCTGCTGTGTATGCTTCTCTTCCTCATGCACACTCCCAGTGCTGGCAAAAGGCAAAATGTAGAGGACGTTTAGTGTCTTTGAGGTTGGGATGTTCTGCTCTCATCCTATGATTGAGAAAAAGGAAAGAGGGTTTTGTGGTTATGATTTAGACAAGGGTTTAGGCAACCTACTCTAATTCCAAGCTGTGGCACAGGATCCCTGTGTGAACTTGGTCCTGGAGCAGCAGAGGGGAGTCCAAACACACGAAAAGCTCTTCATCTGGACTGCTGTATTCTCTGATGTGGAAGAACGGCCCTCATGCACTGTGGAGGGTGAGGATAGCAAGGAGTCATTTACAGGGCTCTCTTTCTGCAGAGATGGTGATAAATTGACACTTCACTTAAAAAGGACCCTCAATATCCTTGCACGAATTTGTTTGGTTTTCACGCAATACACAATTGGGTTCATCAGCGGTGGGGCCAGCAAATGGACATTGCTCATGGCAATTTCAAGTATGGGAGAAGGGTGCCTCACAAATCTGTGTATTACAGACAAGCTAAACTCAGGTGTGTAGAAAAGCAGAACAATGCAAACATGGGAGACACAGGTGTTCAGGGCCTTGAGGCGTTCTGCATGCGATGCGATGCTCAGTACTGTTTTGAAGATTATCATATAAGAAAGGAGGATGAGGAGCAAGTCCAACCCATTTGTAAAGAGTGTTCCAATGAGGCCATAGAGAAAGTTGACCCTGATATCAGTACAAGCCAGCTTCATGACCTCCTGGTGCAGGCAGAAAAAATGGGAGAGGACATTGGCCTGACAGTATTGGTGCATTTTAAGGAGAAGTGGAAGTGGAAGTATTACAACCACCCCTCGTATCAGACACACCAATCCCATCTTTGCTATTCGGTGCGGGGTTAAAATTGAATCATATCTGAGTGGGTTACAAATTGCAAGATAGCGATCAAAGGCCATGCACAGGAGCACAGAGGATTCAGTTAAGGTTACAAAGTGGATGAAGAACTGCTGGGCAAAACAGGCGTTGAGGCTGATCTCCATTGAGTTAAACCAGAATATTCCCAGTGTTGTTGGCATAGTGGATATTGATACACCAAGATCTGTCACAGCCAGCATAGAAAGGAAAAGGTACATGGGCTCATGGAGGGTTGCATCTGTTTTTATAATGAAAAGAATGACTGAATTTCCTAATATGGAAGTAACATATATTAAACAGAAGGGAAAAGAAATCCAGAAATGGACGTGTTCCTGGCCAGGTATTCCTGTGAAGAGAAACACTGCATGTTGGAATTTGGATTCATTGACAGCTGACATGATGCAATGGATAGATCCAACGAGGTTTAAGTTTTCTTGCTGAAAGGAAAGAATAACAGGACACTACATGATACTGAAGATCGGGAAAAATATGACTTAACACTTGTATATTCCCATTTGGGTTTATTGTCTTTCAAGAAACATGTCATTGCCCACTCCTGGTTGGGAAAACAAACAGGAATCTAGTGGCACTTAAAAAAAAAAAGAAAAAAAAAGAAATGTAATATTACATGATCTTTCATGGGATAAAATCCTACTTTGTTTCTTGCTTCATGCGACCTTCAAGTGTATGAGTGAGTTGATTTTCTCTCATGAAAGCTCATGCAATGAATAATTTTCTTTTAGTATTTTAAAGTGCAATAGGACTCAGGGTTTTTTTATTGTTTTGTTTTGTTTTTTCCCCCCGCTCCCTCTAGACCAACATGGCTAACCCTTTGGTCTTGGAAGGCAGAATACTTATCTAGATTGACAATTAGTTTCACCCAGAATTTCTTCTTTTCAAATGTTGTCAATGTCACTTATAGGAAACTAGGCATTTGCAGTTTGGACCAGAATTTCCATCCATCAATTTCAGTATCCAGTGGCCTCTTGTAGACGCTTCAGAAAAAAGGTAGAAGAAGCCAGGTGATAGAGATTTGGGATATAAGCAGTTGCTAGGATAGATTTCCTCTTGAAACCCACTGGTTAATCATATTTTATGATGTAAATCATGAAGGTTTACAGCCCTCTCAAGCTTTTGTAAAGGAATCTCTACCAATGAAACTGGATTTTCTGGCTCTCCATATAATATCATATCACTCTGAATCCTATTAACGAATGATACTATTAATATCTAGTTTCAAGGAGCAACTGTGTTAGTCTAGTTCAGTAAAACAAACAAGGATTTCTATGGCACTTAAAGACAAACATATTTATTTATTCCATGAGCTTTAATGGGATGAAATTCCACCTTGTCAGCTGAAGAAATAGGATTTTCTCCCACAAAAGCTCATATGATAAATAGCTTTGTTATCTGTAAGTGCCATAGGACCTTCATTATTACCTAGTGTGTTTGAGTTCCACAGCCTGCTTGAGCATTGAGTGATTTTAAAATTGTCACCTTCACACAGATACCTTCTTTAACTCTTCAGTTCAGATAAGTGCCCATTGTATTATTTTTGCAAGCCTGGTAAGCTTGTGGTTCATATGGCCATTGCATTTATCTATCCTGCATTGCTGATATTTACAAAAGTGTTTCATTTCCTCTTTTTTTTTTTAATCTATTCATATAATTCCAAATTACACTATTAACTGTTGGCAGGACATGGGATAAATGCCTAAGGGCAGCTTCTGAGGACAGGAATGTTGACTGCAAGAACGTTATTTCAGGTTTATGTTTTTAAACTCGATCAGAAGTGAGAGCTATTAATTTTTACTTTACAAATCCTGACATGCCTTTACTGGTGAGTGTTGATTGTGTCCAAAGATTTTGCTTCACTATGCTTTCTGAATGAATTTGTTCTGCAGAAATTCAGTAAGTTATCAACTAACACAGGCAGTTACTTGTGCTGAGTGAGGGAGGAGTTGGCGTTCCAAACTGTGAATAGTGCAGTCTAGTTCTGCACTAATAACCAGCTGAGATTCATTTTATGTCAGCCTCAGTTGTATAACAGGGTGATAGTTTACAAGCTGAATGATGAAAAACAAATCATGGCAGATTGGTAGGGAGAAGTTTCTTCAGTTTCACATGTAGTCTAAATGTTCCCCTTTTCCTCACCAGCATGAGCTCACAACATTACTCACATAAGCTGTGTTCACACACACATGGTTATTTCGAAACACGTGTTGAAACAACGTGTTTCGAAATAACGCCTTATTTCGAAATTACTTAATTCGAATTAGCAAAAAGTCATTTTAAAATAGGTTAAAAAGCGGGAAACGAAATAGCAAGTTCACAATGTGAACATGCTATTTCATTAGGTGCTGCAGGGGGCTGCAGTCACCTGGGGGTGAGCCGCTGCTGGCTCACCCTGCAGCCCCAGAAAGGGGGCTGCAGGCACTGGCGGGGGGCGAGCATCTGCAGGGTGGCTCAGCCCCCTGCCAGAGCTGCACCCCGGACCCCACCGGCGGCTCGGGGGAGCCGGGCTCAGCTCGCAGCCTGGGCTGCACCCCTGACCCCGCCAGCGGGTCGGGGGAGCCGCGGGCTGAGCCCAGCTCCCCCGACCCGCCGGTGGGGTCAGGGTTGCAGCCCGGCTGCGGGCTGAAGCAGCCCGCAGTGGATCACCCCCCCACCGGGGGCTGAGGGACAGCCCTCAGCATCCTGGCCAGGGTCCTGAGGGTTCCCTGGCCAGGGTGCTGACGATCCAATGTTGTTTCGGAACACTTGGTTCCGAAACAACATGTTCACACTTGTTGTTTAGAAACAACGGTTCTGAAACAACCTTGTTTTGCCCAGAAACTAGGTTTAAGTTGTTTCGAAACAACTGTGCGTCGTGTGAACATGTTTTTTTTTTTTTGTTTCGAAACAACGAGGTTGTTTCGAAACAAAAGTGCCATGTGAACACAGCCATAGAGTTTACATACATTTTGATTATTTAATGAATCTCTGCTTAGCTCTTTGGGTTAATATCAGATTGAGGACATGCCTTCATGTCTTGTTATTATCTAGCTCCAACTCCTTCTTCTATTCCCTAACAAAGTCAAAATCTATTCTTCAGAGGTAGTTTACAATTTCTTTTGGCTCCTCGAGTACCTTACAGGAAAGGTCTTTGATATCAATTGTAACCACATTTCCAGATTTGGTCCTTTCCTTAGGTGGTCAAGAGCTAACTTAATGCCACACCACAGAGCTCTTCTTACAAGATAGTAGCTATTGTAGGGTTATTAAGTAATAAGCAGCAAGCAGAATAGGGAAGGAATATGGGGATGTCTACTTAATTAATAATACCTTAAGCAGTGCTTGTGGCTATCATATGAAAGGTATTTGGCTCCTTTTGCTAAACTAGGGTTTTCTGTAGTGAAGAATTAAGTACCTCTGTGCTTAGATCTTGGCCCTTGCTACTAGGAGACCTGATTCTGCTCTGAGCTACTATCTCTTCTGGTGCCACAGTGAGGAGTGTAATTTCCATACAGCCACAATTATAGTTGTTTTTCCTGATCTTTCCCACTCCTTGCTGAAACACAAGCCAGCAGCTGTGTTGGCTTACGACTTTTCAGACAGCCTTGTACAAGTGCAACAGAGTAACTGTGTTCACAAACCTGAATGTAAGTGCTGGGTCTACCTTTTTACCAGTTACCACGAGACAACATAATTCAACTGCTCACTGAGCAAAGAGTTAATAGCAAAAACCCATTGCATTGGGAATTAGGAAGACCTCAGGAATACTTTTCAGAACAAAAACTGATATGTACTAAACTTACCCCTGCTCCTTATGCATTCCAACAACTCTGTAGCTGTTTTTTGATCAACATGAATGGAATGAATCTTTGTTTAGTAATTGTATTAAAATAAAAAGTTTTGGCATGTACATCTATCTGTTAGCAGACACATATTGGTCCATTCTTTCCACTCATATCATCTTTCAGGGATGGTTTCAAAGGATGGAAGGGAACCAAAATATACCATTTGTGCCATCTTGAGATCTTGAGGAGGTTGCAGTCTCTTGCCCCTCATTCCATCCCATGTCAGGGAAAAAAAGAAACAAAAAAGCTGTGGGAATTCTTTTATACATTTAGTGGCCCCCTGTTCTTGAGTTAATACCAGACTGGTTTTCTCCTGGTCCTGTCATGTCATTCATCAGCCTTTATCTGCAGTGAGTCAGATTGGCATCAGCAGATACTACACTCATTGCCAAGTCTCTCACTCCTGATTACACTCATTTTAACCCCCCACCCCACCCCAAACACGCTACCTTCAACATTTGTGTTGAAGGTGACAGTAGTTTCCAAAATCTTACACACGGAGAGCAAACCTCCCAGGGTTCATGGACCACTGGTTGCAAAAGCCACTGATGTAGTCTGGTGTATCTACCATACCTGTTATTCAGCTACAGTGGAGGCTTGTTGGTAGTGGATTTCAAACTCTAATGCGTCCATGTTTATGCTACTCTGCATTTACACATGCAAGTTGGCAATGCTTGGAGAACAGTGCTGATCCATACTGTGCTGCAGTCCAGGGGCTTGTCTTGTCCTGAAAGGATGATTTTTTAAGTCCCCCATTTGCCTGTTCTGTAGTTCTCTCTCTGCAAACTGCTAAAGCTAAGTGTCTTATCCTGTATCTGTTTTCTTTTTTCCCCCTCTCCTCCTTTCTTTTCAGTATATCAGAAATCTTTCCACTGACAAGCGGCTATTTGCAAGGTTGTCTTTTCTTCAACAATGAACCACTGAGATCTTGTTTTTAATTTTTTAGTACATACAGCAGTTAGAAACTTACTGCAACACTGTACCCTTAGGAAAAGGCAGAGATCCCCTTAAGTGGAAAATTTGTTGCCGCAAACCCCTATGCATTCTGCTTCCCCCAATCAAAGTTATATAAAACATGATTCACAATAAATCCTGGGTCCAGTGCCTTCATTCCCCCGTATTAATTTCACCACATAACAATCTGCGAGTGGGAGAATGGTGGGATTCCACAAAAGGAGACGGAAAGGGACAAGGCTGACAAGGGGCAGTCTGAGACCAAAGAGGGCAAGGATATAGGTAGCCCTGTAACTGTGAGGGGGTTTTGCAACACAGAACTGCTGAAGCCCTCATCCAGTCAGTTAACAGAAATATTCCCTGTGCATTCTCTGACCTGCCACCATAAATGACAACTCTGGACTCTGGCACTCAGTATGGAGCAAGAGAAAGCAATATTTGAGAATATATTTTCTGAGTAGAGTTCAGAATTACCTATTGATATTCCATGGCTCCAGACCTTTTCAAGAGTCCTCTACAAAGGCGACCCAGACAGAAATTCTAATTCAGGACATTGGGCGTTTCATGTCACAGGCTCGCTTTGAATCCAGAATTTATGTGAGCCTGGAATAATTAATTGTGCACCATGCAGACATTGAACTGAGGTCTCCGCAGCTATCTAGTGCTGCCTGCTCTCCAGCCCCCATCACTGAGTTACACTCACAGCCCAGCAGAGCTAGCAGCCGCTGTACCAAACATCTGCCCATGTCAGCCGCTGACAACTTTACTTTTCCTTTTGTGTTTGAAAGATTTAAAGACAGAGAAACCTGCCAACGTACCTGGTGACTGTGAGAAGGGGAGCAGCTGCCAATGAAGTTCTGCACATGAATGGACAAGGAGTCAGCGGAGAGCTTGCACAGACAGCAGGCTGTGTCTTCTCAGACAGGGTGCAGCTATGGTTATGAAGCCTGTTTCCCCATTTCCTTTGAGGCCATTTGACCACGTGGGACCCTCAGCTGATTGTTTCAGTGTGTGCTTTAACCCCATTCCTGTCAATGGCAAACTGGTGGAAACCCAATCCCAGGAGATGATCTTTGATGTTACAAATTTGGATTGCAGCAGAAACCCTGTCACAAGCTAGTTTCATGGAATTCAGACTTATTAACATTTTGTGTGTGGCTCAGAGGGGTCACAGGTCTCCCTCAAGGGCATCTGAATGGTTAAGATAATACTGTTACAGCAATTATTTTTCTGTAACACAATAAAATAATCTGACAATACTTATCTAGGATCTGAGTCTTCTCTGGCAGGCCGTCTGCCTGCATTTCTAACCCCTGGTACAGGCCAGGGAAAGGAAGATACGCCACGATTCCCTACATAATTTTTTTTCCTCAGGTTGTTCCAGCAGGGCAGGTCCCCTCTACTGAGATATAAACTGGAAGAGCCAGAATCCATGGACCTTCACATTTATTAACAGATATCATTGATGCCCAAAGGTTAGTCCGCCCCTACACAATCTCAGTATAACTACAATTGCTCTGGTACCCTCTCAAAATCTCTGGGAGCACAGGATCATCAGAGATGTGCTCCACAGGCCTGTCACAATAGCTACTGTCCACAAGACCTGCTGATGTGGCTGTTGTGGTGTGATGTGACTGTAGGGACAAGAGAAGGCTGATTAGAGATGCTCCTGCAGCACAGACTCTGTGGAAGGTTTCAATCTTTCCATACCCTGCATACAGCCATAGGCTCAAACACTGCACGCCTTTTTCCTGTTATGAGACACAAACTAATAAAAATCCTTTTATTTCTCTTCAGTATTCAGCCAGGAACAATTGGGCTGAGGAATGGCAAAGGAATCTTCATTGAATAAAAATCACTTTTCTATGAAAACCTACTCCCAAAACTCAATGAAAAGGAAACATTTTAGTTTGGGTTATAATTTTTTCCTGTCCAACTGCAGCTCAAACCATGAGCCTCTGTCACTATCACTACCAGATCCTACCCCTCTGATCACTCAGAGCTGGGCATTTAGAAGCTGAGCCCTTCTCCTCTGCTGATCTGATGGAGGAGGAGGTAGGACAACCATCAGTAGTTAAACTTGGTTCACCCAGTGGCAACCACACTCATTCCTGGGGTCGCAAAGCCACCGACTCAGACTCAGCCTGGTAGCTTCAGTGGGCTACAGTAATGCAAGCAATGCTACAATACCCAAGGATAGAGAATGCTGAGAATGAGAACAGAAGGAAAGCCAGTCAGATTTTGGTCGCTTTCCAGCCTGGCACTCCAAGCAAGAAGGAGATGAAATCTGTTAGACTGTACTTAGTTAAGCCTACTTGCAAGGCCAATGATTTTCAAATATATTTGCATTACTTAGCTAGCTACAGTGGTAGCAAACCAAAAAATCCAAACCACAGGTCACTTGAGAGGCTGAGGCCTTGTATTTTGCCCTGGCAAAGGCAGAAATAACCAGGGACAGCCCTAAGGTGGGAAGCATGCAGTCACATCCACACATTCCAAAGACTTTAAGTTAGAAGCTGATAACATGGAGTCTGGTTTGCAAACACTTGCATGACAACATCTATATTTTGTATTGCTTGGTCATGCTGGTACCTAGGGCTCTGAGAACTTCTGTCTGAATCCTTGATTGTTTCTGTCTGTCCTATTAATAGTTGCAATCAGCTAAGGTGGTGGTTTACAGCTGGTTAGAGAATTATATTACAATATGTAAGGATTTGTTTAAAAATCATCTTGAAATAATATTAAAGAAATGATAATTACAACACATTATAAAAACTGAGGTAAAGCAAGAAGGAAAGGGAGTAATATTTAGTGGGGTGGAAGAATTTATTGGGAAGGGATAGAAATTTACTGGAGGGGAAATTTACTGGTGTAAAGGACTATGGGGTCCTAATGAATGCTTATGTGGGGAAGAACCCAATCATAGAACCATAAAATATTAGGGCTAGAAGGGACCTCATGAGGTCATCTAGTCCAAACCCCTGCTAAAAGAAGGATGGCTCCTATTAAATCGTGCCAGTCAGGGTGCTGGCTAACCAAGCCTTAAAGGATTCCAAAGATGGAGATTCCACCACCTCCCCCGGTAAAACATTTCAGTGATTCACCACCATTCTAGTGGATTTTTTTTTTCTAATTTCTACCCAAGCCCCTCTCCCCCCCATCAGATGCAACTTGAAACCATTGTTCCAAGTCCTGTCCTCTATCATCACTGAGAACAGCTGAGCTCCCTCCTCTTTGGAGCACCCCTTCAAGTAGTTGAAGGTTGCTCTCATTTCCACCCTCAATCTTCTCATCTGAAGACTAAATCAATCTAGTTCCTGAGTGTCTTCTCACAAGTCATGTGACACAGCACCCTCAATCATTTCTGTTGCCCTCTGCTGGACTCTTTCCAATTTTTCCATGTCTTTTTTTAGTGGGGAGCCCAAAACTGGATTTTACTTAGCCTGTCTATCCCCAGCCTATAGAAGTGTTGTAGAAAAATACAATTAAAACATAACATTTGAGTGTAGTATTAAAGCTGTCAGTTTTATTATTGGTAAGTAACAGGAACACTATAGCAGAAAGAAAGCAGTTAGATGCTGGTTTTTGCCCCTTTAATGCTTTATAGAATCTCTTATAGCTTATTAATAACATTAACATATATGCATATACATAAAGTAACAGTAATACGATTTAACATTTTCTTATTGGTGCAGGCTAACATTATTCCATAAAAGAGACCGAGGTCAGGAGGGGGAAGAATCTCTCATAACAAGGTGATAACAACAGGACTGAAGCAGCTTGTACTGGTATGATAAGGCAGGATGGTATGTGTCAAGGATGCTTGGCGTCTGGAGCAAAGGGGAGGCACCAGTTTGAAATCCCTTAGGCCTGCGTTTTCTCACGTTAACAAATTTATTACATAGCATTCTTTCACAGAAGTACATAGGACTTTTTCTATCCTAAACATAGGATTTGTACTTCTCCTTGTTGAACTTCATGGGTATGTCCACACGTCTCTTTTATTTTGAAATAACATTGTTTATTTCTAAATAAAAGAGATTAGGTCCACACGGCGTATTCTTATTTCAAAATGACAGGCTCTGTCATTTTGAAATAAGAGCCGTCATTTCAAAATAGCTTAAACCTTCTTTAAATCGAAATGGCTGTTATATCAAAATCATTATTTTGAAATAACACTTTTCAGATGTGTTATTTCAAAATAACCATTATTTCAAAATTACCCTTTTGCCCTTCTCCTTCCCAGGATGCCTCCCTTTTAGCCTATATTGGGTGGGGGCATGGCCCAGGGAGGGGGCCATGTTGCCACACCTCCCATGGTGCCCCTCTCCTAACGCAAAATAGCTAGTCCTGTGTTTGGACATGCTATTTTGCTTTGAGCTTTTCCATTAATTTGAATTAACTTATTTTGAAGTAAGGACTTTATTTCAAAACAACTCATTTCAAAATAACTTATTTTGAAATGACGATGTACATGTGGACACAGTCCATGAGTTTTCTTTTGTTCCAATGCTCCAATTTGTTGAGGACTTCCTGAATCCTATTCCTACACTTCAGTGAATCTACCATTCCCTTTAGCTTGCTGTCATCTGCAAACTTACTGAGCATTCTATCTATCCCTTCATCCTGATCATTAATGAAGATGTTGAACAAAATCAGACCAAGGATTAAACCCTGGGGCAATCTGCTTGTTACTTCTTGCCAGCTACGCATTGAGCCATTGAGCCCTACTCACTAAGCCTCATGGTCTAGCCAGTTTTCTATCAAACCCACACTTCTTTATCTTGCCAGTAGGAATGCTCTGTTAAACCATATCAAAATGTTTGCTAAAGTCAAGGGACAACATATTGAAGGCTATTCCCACATCCACAAGGCCAGTCATTTTATCAGAGAGGGCTATCAGGTTCATCAGGCAAGATTTGGCTTTGATGAATTCATGCTGACTGTTCCTGCCCACCCAATTTTCCCCAAATGTTTCATAATGGGTTATTTGAGGACCTTCTCCATGATTTTTCCAGGGACTGAGAAGAGACTGATTGGTCTGTACCTCCCAATGTAATCCTTTTTCCCTTTCTTAATCATAGGTACTATAATTGCCTTTTTCCAGTCATATGGGATCTTGTCCCAATCGCTATGGGTTTTCAAGGATAATAGACAGTGTATCTGAAGTCAGATCTGCCAATCCCCTCAGTATCCTCACATGCAGTTCATAAGGCCCTATAGACTTGTGCACGCCCAGCTTTTCTAACTAGCACCTAACTTAACCTTCCCTCACCAGGGGCTGCCCTCTTTCTGCCAATATTTTGTGACCCAGTGCAGTAGCCTGGGAGCTGACCCTGGCTCTGAAGACTGAAGCTTTAAAAAAAGGGCCTTGTTGTATTGCCCACAGCTGGATTTTGAGCTTCTATTCCAGTCAATGAAGCAAGAACTGAAAGGACGAGGAAGGCTTCTAACAGAGTCACAGAAGCTGCTCTCAATGGAAGCTGACACAAATATGATGTGACCCTATTGCCAGTTTTCTTTACAGAAGACGTGAATGAAAATGATTATAGTTAGCGGTGAAATAACTAGTGTGACCAGAATCAGTCCCTCGGTGTGTCTAGATCATGGCCATTTTTGGTCACAGAGATATCCAAGTGATCGAGCCACCATTTCCATATCTTGTGGGATACAAAACCTCCTGTCATCAGGACAGGAATATAACAGAGACACTCAAAGATTCCAATGACTGATTTGCAGATTACCTAATTTCCTTAGACAAAGCTCACAGCTGTGTTCCCACACAGTGGGCTATTTCGATATGGTTGTTTCGAAACAACCGTATATCGAAATAATGCTTATTTCGAAACAACTTATTTCGAATTAACAGAATGTTAATTCAAAATAAGGAAAAAAAGCTGGAATCGAAATAGCTATTCCGGACAACAGTTATTTCGAAACGACTCACCGTCATTTCGAAACAACACGTTTGCACGGCATTGTTTCGAAACAACCATTGCGAAACAACGTTGTTTCGCCCACAGACTAGGTTTAACTTGTTTCAAAACAACCATGCGTCGTGTGAACAGCCAAAACCTTATTTCGAAACAACCTCCGTTGTTTCGAAATAAGGAGGCTGTGTGAACACAGCCATAATGTCTTCCTCTCAGGTGTGGGCATGATACATGCACACACAAGGAAAGCGAGGTCTTCTGCATTCTTAATATACAAGGGAGTGATTTGACTCCAGAGCCAAATGTCTGCTGATAGCTGTGTATAGGACACAAGCCACCACCCCCCACAGCCCCAGATCACCTTCCCTTAAACTTTGCAGTCTTGAAGATTGGTGTTCCACCAAACTGTACCCCAAAAGGTCAGTTTGCTTGTGGATTTACCAGATGCATTCAAAGACCATTGAAACGATTGATGAATAACTAGGCAAGCAAAACAGAGTAATGAGTTGTGAGAACTTATGTCCTTTCAGCAGCCAGGGACCCCTGATGACTGCAGACGGCCCTGAGGAGGTTCCTGAAGCAACTTGGTCTTAGGTTACAAGGGACAGGCTGGTCATATGTCCTTCAGCAAAGTCCACAGCCTACCAGGAGTTATGCTAACATATAGCATCTCAGGAGAAGGCTGTGTGATCAAGCCTGCGTTCTTTACACACTCTGAGGCTCAAGGCTGAGGTAGCTTGAAGGAACAGATAAAAGAAGTACATCACATTGAGGCCTTGCAAATCAGCAAAAGACCTTATATCAGGCCCCAGCCAGTTCCCATAGCAGACTGACTCCAGCTGGTGCTTTGGGCTTGAAGATTCACAGCCAGATCACTTATGGGGAGGGCGGGGGGCGGATGTGGATGCCACTACCTCTCCATCACAAAATCTTCTGTGTTAGTCCTACAATTCAAAACAAGGTTCCCAAGTCTGTCTCCATCACTGGACATACTCTCTTTGTTCCTGGTGCAGGTGGGAGATCAGGGTCACATAGAGGTGTTGCTTAGTAATATACTCCTGATCCTTCATTCTTTTATGGCTTGTACTGATTCCTCCTCTAAATATACAGTGTTAGGGAAATCCAAGCACCCTGCATAAAAGGGAATTGTGCTGATTACAGTTTTCATCACCCAGAGTTGCTGGAAAGATGTCAGGTTATCCATCTACTGTCCCAAATTGGCCTTAGAAATCACACAGAGCTGACATTTTCTAAGGCCCTATGGTATGGTGCCAATTAATAGAGGATGTGAAGGCTTCACAACCTTAAACCTATTTACCATATCTCACCCACATTTCAGTGATTGGGAAGTTCTATTTATATAATTGTGTGTAACCCATATATCCAAATGAGGAGTTTCTTTTTAAGAGATCTGCTGGGGCTGGGTTGCTGTTGCTGGGTCAATCTTGCTGGACGGATTTAACTGCCTAGTTCTATAAGTTTCTAGCATGTGGTGCAGGGGTAGGCAACCCTCAGCACATGTGTCAACAGTGGCATCCGAGCCCATTCAGAGTGGCACATGGCACCATCTGTGATATTATAGAAATTGCCACTCCTGCCACCGAAAGCCACTCTGGGCGGCTTTTTTCAGGTGCAGCTGGGACACAGGGGCTCCCACCATGCCTGTACCTCCAGGTGACACAGTAAAAAGCTGCCCAAGGTGGCTCCGCTCTGAAGTGTGATGCTTCTCAAAGGAGGCACTCCAGGCACTTCTTTCTGCAACATGCATGGGAACCCCTGAGAAGAACCACTTCTTTTCATGGCATACCTGGGGATCCCTGCCCCCTGGCACACCACCAGGATGAGCCAATTTGGGTGACTTCTTTCTGTGGCATGCCTGGGAAGTGCTCCCACTTCAGCCATGACTGCTGCTGAATATTCAGACAGCTGCCACATTTTCTTTTCAGCAAAGGGGGGCAATCAGAACCAGCTAAGGATTGGGGAGGAAGGGCTAGCACAGGGGTCAGCAAAGGTTACTCATCCCTGATGTAGTGTGTAGCTTTGAGCATGCTCCACGATGTTCCCTGCTGATGCTGTGGTCAGATGGCTGAGAGCAAGCCGCCAGATCAAGGCAGTTGCATTGAGAAGAGCCCATGTGCTGTATGCAAAGGGAGAAGCTGTGCCAAGAGCAGACAGTGGGCTGTTTGTCCCAACTCTGAGGCATTTAGCTTCAAGTTAGTGGCATTGTTAACCCTCTAACAGGAACGACTGGAGGTCCTGGTTCAAGAGAAGGGACAATTGGGAAAGAAGGGTGGGTTCTTTTACTTGTGTATTTGAGTTGTGGTCTTAACTACAGTTCTTTAATGTAATAGTTTGAAAGGCCCAATTATATGTTTGTTAGTTTCAGAGGTGTATTTTTTTTGTAAGAAGAGTTTGTGTGTGTGTGCGTGCGCTTGTGCACTTATGCATGTGTGATCATGTGCAGATGTGGGTGGGTGGCTGTAGGGGTACAGCAGTGCTCCAAGAAGAGGAAAGAAAGTCTCCTTGTATTTATACTGAGGATTTCTGCTGTCAAAGAGGAGGGAGCTACTTCTCCGAACACAAGCCCTTGGGCTTGGTGAATGAAGATTGTAACAGTCTCGTGGATTTATTAAATAACTACATCAGGTAATAGATCTGTATAGTAATTATTTAGTTTCTTATCATAAGGTTTATAATGTTAATATTTAATACAAATTATTGCTTTTGTTTTCATTAACTGTGAACAGTCTTCACTGTGAGTCCCTTTAGGACTGAGTCCTAGGTCTCCAGCTGCTTCTCTGTGGGAGTTGGGGTTTATTTCTGCTTGGCCCTGGAAAAAGATACTAGAGGTAAACTCCAGCCCATCTCAAGGTCACACATACACATTCAAAGATTCGGTTTCCATGGCTAGAAAACTGCTTCTGAGCAGCAACTCATGGGACTGGTCCCCAGCAAACAACCCCAGCCCCAGCTATAATCATGGGAACACTCATCTTGAGAGGTTCAGATCTGCTCAGTACACCCTGCAAGCTCATCAGATCATCAAAAAAGTTTGTATGCATCAGCTATGTCACTACAGGTGAGGTCTCTGCACAGATCCAGTCCACATGCACTGCTTTAGATAAAACTGACAAGTCCGTTTATTGACTACAATATGAATTTCCCTGATTCTAAGTCAAGTGACTACTAACAGATTAACAATAAATCAAGGAATTAGTCACAATCAGATAAAAGCTAACTCTCACATAAAGTTATGCTAACTGATTCAGTCTATACTCAGTTTACCGCAGAGTCTGGCTTCAATATATATTGCATGAAGATTCCCCCACCCCTACCCCCCTGCCTCTCGGTCCCGGGGGTAACTTCTCTGTCTATGGTGTCACATAGAAGATGGAGTCCAGGGGAGAGACCTTAGGCAAGGGTGCTGCTTTCTTTTAACAAGTTTTCCCAACACGCTCTATGGTCAGGTGATCGTCCATGCCTCACAATGGTGTGATTTCTTCTGATTAGAACCAAAGTGCTCACAGTTGCTTAGACCTCTGCATTGTTCCTGTATGCATGTCTCTGCTGGGTGTGGAAACACAGCTTTTTATTTTGTCTTCATCTGTTCAAGCCCAGTGAGACACACTACTGGGGACATGACATAGCAGATTTCCTTATCTGAATATATGTGCAATATTGTAGGAAATGTGCTATCATAGCAGTACTGCTTAGCATGTCATGAGTATTCCAAAAGCACTTTACTTGACAAACTTTGTATGATCCAATACACAGTTTTATGATCCAATACACAAACACATACTACCTGTGACACTCACAATCACACCGTAAGGCTGTATGTGGACTTCAACATGTCAGAAACTTCTAGAGTGAGTAATCAGGAAAGATATTATCAAAATCCAGGAGTGTTTAGTTAAAGGAGAAGAGCCCTGACTGGAGAAAACACTGCAGATGTAAAGTCTGGGGAATGGAATAACCTTGCCTGAAGAGATCAGAGACCAGGCCTAGGGGCAAAAGAGAAGAAAATCTGTTGGAAGGGAAAGATTAAACCAGATATTTTTTTCTAGGCCAGGGGTCTCAAACACACGGCCTGCGGGCTGCATGAGGCCCTAAAGCTATTTCCTGCAGCCCATAATGACACTATTGTTAGCAATATTTGAAATATTGTTGTATGAAAAGGTTTCAGTGGTGCATCCCTCGGGCTAATGCACTAGTCCTCATGCAGCCCTCATGATTATTTGATTTTGAGACCCCTGCTGTAGGCAATGCACCTCTTAGTGGAGTTGTCACATAAAGAGCCTTCCCTACAATGAGGCCAGGAAGGATCCCTTTCTAAGCAGGGTATAGATATAAAGTCAAGGGGTACAGTGAAGCAGCTACCAGTTTTCCTAAAGCCACAATGTGAGACTTTTGCTCATAGGGTCCCTTGATTGTGGCTAGGATTTGAGAGCCAGTTTGGGCTCCTCCGACGCCTACTGGCCATTCGCTGGGGGGGGGGGTAAGAGTGCCAGCAAAGAGGCAAAGGATTGTGAGATCCTTACGTAAAACTGAGAACCAGCAGGAAGCTTTTATTTAAGACAGAGACTGTATCATCTTACCACCCACTACAGGGTGGAAGAACCCTAAGAGGTGAAGCATTTCCTTCATTTACAGGTACAAGAAAGTGCTCGTCCTATTGAGGCAGAGGAAGAGCTTAGCTGGGCTAACGTTTTTAATATATAGCTGAGATAATGTGTTTTTTTTTTAATGTGCATTCTTTTTCATTCATCAATACTGAATATGATCTACCCTTTTTTGTGCAGTTGTCCATATTTCTGAGACTTCTTTGTAATTTTCAGCAGTCTTCTTTACACTTACCTATTTTAAGTATTTTTGTATCATCTGCAAATTTTCCACCTAACATTAACTTTTTTTGAAGATCATTAATGCATATGTTGAACAGGACTCATCCCTTTTCAGACCCTGGAGGACAACACTATTTACATCTCTCCATTCTGAAAGCAGGACAGTGATTCCTACCATTTTTTCTTCTTCTAATGAGTTATTGATCAAAGAAAGGACTTCTCTTATTTGTTGACTTCATTCTTTCCTTAAGAGCCTTTGGTGAGGGAGCTTATCAAAGGATTTTTACACTCTGTGTCTGAACACTCCATATCCAAGTACATCTTTCTTGTACAAGCAATTGTTGTGCCCTCAAAGATTTTTTGTACATTTGTGAGAAATGATTTCACTTACAACTGCATGCTCATTCTTTCTCAACCAATCTTATTCATCTGTCTTGCTGATAATTCTATTTTCTGTTTTCAGCAAGTCTCCGTGGTATCTAAATTAAGTTTCCTGGCTCATAATTCCTGGGATTGCCTCTGGAGTCTTCTTAAAAATGGGTGTTACATTAGCTATCTGCCAGTCATGTAGTATGGACACAGATTTAAATTGTAGATTACATTCCACAATTAGTACTTGTGCAATTTCACATGTGTCTTCCCTCAGAAATACTCACTGAATCCCATGTGGTCCTCTGTTCTCAAATAACTGTTTCAGTTATCAATCTTGTAATGACAAGTGCTACGTAAGAAATAAGTTTTATTATTAAGCCTTGGCTGAGGGATCCATGTATGAGCCAACTGGTTGGTCCCATACCACTTGTAGGCACCTATAGGTTGTGAAATGTTCTCGGTCTGCAAAATCTATGAGATGCCAGATTAAAGTCCCTATATTAGACTTTAAAAACCTGGAATCCCATCCTACCCTTGGTGCACTCTGAGCCCTGGGAAAAGACAAAAAGTAGAAGGGGTTTGTGGACTTTTACTTTCAGGCTGTGACCTTCTGCTCACATCCCATGGCTGGGAAAAGGAAGGAGGGTTTTTCTGGGTGATAAAGGGCACCAAGATTTAGCCAGCCCCCTATAATTCCAAACTATGGCACATGCTTCCAGTGTAATCTTGGCCCTAGAGCAGCAGAACAAAGCTCAGTGTCCTGGACCCACCTTCCATCTGGACCCGCTGACCTCTCTGCTGTGCAAGAGCTGCTTCTGCACAGTGGAGAGCGGGGAGGGCAAGGAGCCAATGACAAGGGCCTGATTCTGTGGAGCTGATGATGAACTGACATTTCACCAGAAAAATACCCTGATTATCTTTGAACAAATTTCTTTGGTTTTCACGCTATACACAATTGGGTTCATAAGTGGTGGAGCCAGCAAATAAATGTTGCCCATGGCAATCTCAAGCATGGGGGAAGGGTTCCTCACAAATCTGTGTATTGCAGACAAGCTAAACACAGGTGTGTAGAAGAGCAGAACGATGCAAACATGGGAGACACAGGTGTTCAGGGCCTTGAGGCGTTCTGCATGCGATGCGATGCTCAGTACTGTTTTGAAGATTATCATATAAGAAAGGAGGATGAGGAGCAAGTCCAACCCATTTGTAAAGAGTGTTCCAATGAGGCCATAGAGAAAGTTGACCCTGATATCAGTACAAGCCAGCTTCATGACCTCCTGGTGCAGGCAGAAAAAATGGGAGAGGACATTGGCCTGACAGTATCGGTGCATTTTAAGGAGTAGTGGAAGTGGAAGTATTATAGCCACCCCTCGTAACAGACACACCAGTCCCATTTTGACAATTCTGGGTGGAGTTAAAATAGAATCATATCTCAGTGGGTTACAAATTGCAAGATACCGGTCAAAGGCCATGCACAAGAGCACAGAGGATTCAGTTAAGGTAAAAAAGTGGATGAAGAACTGCTGGGCAAAACATGCATTGTGGCTGATTTCCCTAGAGTTAAACCAGAATATCCCCAGTGTTGTTGGCATGGTGGATATTAATAAACCAAGGTCTGTGACAGCCAGCATAGAAAGGAAAATGTACATGGGCTCATGGAGGGTTTCATCTGTTTTTATAATAAACAGAATGACTGAATTTCCTAACATGGAAGCAACGTATATTAAACAGAAGGGAAAAGAAATCCAGGCATAGATATTTTCCAGCCCATTTATTCCAATGAAAAGGAACAGTCCAGGTTGGGATTTGGAATCATTGACAGCCGCCATGGTGCACTCGGTGGAGATGTAGCTTCTGAATGTTTCTTCCTGAATGGAAAAAAAATAACAAGGGAATACATGATATTGAAAAGCAGGAAGAATATGATATTGGATTCACATTGAATATAAATCTTGGTGTTCATTTTCTGTGAAAAACATGGCACTGGCCACTACTAGAAGAAAGAATACTTGGCTAGATTGACAAGTTGTGTGGCTGAGTACTGGTTTTCTTTCTTTTTTTTTCTTTTTTTTTTTTAACTATGTCATTGGTAGGAAAATAGGCATTGGCAAATTGGATCAGACCTTCCATTCATCTAGTCCAGTATCCAGTGGCCACTGGCAGATGCTTGAGATGAATGTTGAAGAACTCCAGCAACAGAGAGATGCTAGGCAACATTTTCCTAGGGAAGCTTTCCTTCTGTCCCCCAGTGGTTAAGCATATGCTATGTAGTAAAGAAGGATGTTTTAAGCCCTCCCAAGCATTTGTGAAATCATTCCCATCTAATGTACTTAGACTTTTGGTTTCCAATATAAATATCCAACCCTTCTTCGAATCCTATTAAAGTCTTGATACTATTAATATCTTGTGGCTTTGCGTTCCACAGCCTGCTTTTGCACTGTGTCATTTTACAATTGTTTTCTTCACACTAATACTGCAGCTGGCTCTCCACTTCTGGGGGTTGCCCATTGTATCCTTTTTTATAATCATGGTAAAGTTCACAGCGCATACATACAACCTATTTTATCTACCCTCTATTCAGAATATCTATATAAGTTTTTCATTTTCCCATCTATCTATCTATCTATCTATCTATCTATCTATCTATCTATCTATCTATCTATTGTGTGTATGCATATATCCACGTGTGTATATATATGTATATGTACATTATATACATCTCCTTATATATGTGTATACATACACACACACGTATACATATATCTACACACACACATGCGCGCACATGCACGTATGTGGATAGATAGATAGATAGATAGATTATGCCACTCTCTGTAGGACATGGGATAAATGTCTTGGGGCAGGGTCTGAGGTCAGGAATATAGGCTGCAATAACATTATTTCAGCTATAAATGCATAAATTTGATCAGAACTGAGGACTACTAATTTTCACTTAACAAATGCTACTGGTGATACACTCTGACCACCTAGAATACCTGAAGAGAAGCTGACATGCTTTGCCTGATCAGTGTTTATTGTATCCAAAGAAGTCCACCCACCATGCTCACTAATGGAATGTATCCTGCAGAAATTTCACAATTTATAAACAAAGACAGGCAATTACTTCTGCTGTGTGGTCGAGGAGATGGTTTTCCAAATGTGAATAGTGCGTAGACTAGTTCTACACTAATGTCTAGTTGAATTGCAAGTTACATCAGCCTTGCTTGTGTAACAGGATGATGGTTAGAGGGCCAAATGATGAAAGGCAGATGTGGGTGGAGAGGTAAGGAGCTGTTTACTCTGTTCAGCATCTAGTCAACTCATTACTGTTCACCTCATGACCAACAAAGTAAGCTCCCAGCATTATGCATTTACAGCATATAAACACTTTATTCTGTTTCTGAATCTCTGCCTAGCTCCTTGGGTACCTATAAGATTGGGTGCATGCCTTCCTGGCTTCTTGTGACCTAGTCCTCTCCTCACCATTTATTTTCTTAACAAAGCCAAAAATCTCTTCTTATGATGTGCTGTACTACTTATATTAGTTCCTTGAGTGCTTTGTAGGGTCTTTGACATCCAACTTCAGCACATTCACCAATTTTGGTCCTTTCCCTAGTTGGTCACATGCTAATTTAATGTGCCTACAGGGTGGGAGCTGTTCTAGAGGCATAGAACAATAAGCAGAATAGGGAACTACCACAGAGACTTGTACATAATTGCTAATAGTTTAAGCAAGTTTATGTGGCCAGCATAAGAGAGGTGTTGGCCTTCTTTTGCTAAGCTGTGAGTTTTGCAGAGAATAAATAGTTAAGGCCCCATTTGACTAGATCTTGCCCTCTACTCCGTGTAGCCCTGACACAGCTCTGCGCTCTTATCTCTTTCCACATGCATAATGATGAGTATAAATTACATACAGCCACTATTATAATCCCTTTTCTTCCACCTTTTCTCTACACTTCACAGAAACACAGGCCAGCAGCTCTGTTGTCTCCTACTTTTTAAGACATTTTACAGAAGCCCAGCTGTGTAATTGTGTGACTGGTGAGTTACCAAGAGACAGAATCATCCACCAGCTCTCTGAGGAAAGAGTTAATAGCCAAATCCATTGCAAAGGGTCTGAGGAAGACCTCAGACATACTTTACAGAGTAAACTCTATTGATTAGTAAAGTTACCTTTGCTCCTCTCATACAGATTCCAACAACTCTGCAGCTGGATTGTGAAAGATATGCATGAAATGAATCTTTGCTTTGTAAGAATGGTATTACAACAAAAGATGTTGGCGTATACATCGATCTGTTAGCACACACACATTAGCTCATTCTTTCTGCTCATACCGCCTTTCAGAGATGATTTCTATGGCAAGAGGAGGACCAAAATGTACCTTCTGTGTCATCTGGATTTCTTGAGTACTTGAAGAGATTGCAGCCTCTCCCCACCTCATTCCAGCCCATGTCAAGAAAGAAGATTGTGGGAATCCCTTTGCACCTCGCAGCTCCCCTGTTCTCCATTTAACACCTGAGTGGTTCTCTTCAGGTTCTGTCATGTCATTCTGCAGCCTCATGGCCAGGGCTCTCACTCCCCACTAGGCTGATTTTGAACCATTCATGTTCTTTTGTGGACACCTACACAATTGCTATTGCAGCTAACTATAGATTTTGAAATCTTACACACATCAAGTGGACTTCCCATGGTCCATGGACTGCCAGTTGAAAAAGCCACTGATGTAGTCCATTGTGTCCACAGCACCTGTTATTCTGCTAGAATGGAGGCTTGTTGGAAGTGGATTTCAAACACCAATGCCTCCATGTTCATGGACCTCTAACTGCATTACAGAAGAAAGTTGGACTTTCTTGGAAACCACAGTTTTGCTGCAGCCCAGGGTCCAGTCTGAGAGTGGGAAAATAGTGTGATTCCACCAAAGGAGAGGCAAAGGGACAAGGCTTCCAGTAGCACTCTGCGACCAGAGACATACAGACATGCAGGTGGCCCTGTAACTGTGAAGCATCTTGCAACACAGAAGCGGTAAAACCCTCATCCAGGTAGGAAATAGAACTGTTCCGTGTACATAAATTACTGCATTAATTTGCTGTTAATTGTCAGATATGATCCTATCACTTATACTTTCCACTTCCCTGCATTTATTTTTTCCCATTCTGTATATTCCCTGTCTTCAAAGTGTTTAACAAATTGAGATTTTCTCCCACAAAAGCTCATGCAATAAATAAATGTGTTACTCTTTAAAAGTGCCACAGGACTTTTTTGTTTATTTTGTGAACTGTTATCTCCAAGTAATAATGCTGACTTCCGTCACTCACAATGGAGTCGGAGAAAGAAAGGTTTGAAATATAGCTGCTTAAGAGACCTGGGAATTACTTTCTGATGCTCCATGGATTCTAGGCCTGACAAGAGCCCTGTGCCCCTGTACAAGCATGGCCCATTGTTAATTCCTGATTAGCAGCATTGGTGGTTTCAAACTCCAAACTCCCTTTAAATCTGGGATTTCTGTGTGCCTGGAATGATCCACAATTGACTACAGGAACATAGACTAAGGCTTCTCCAGCTACCTAGTGCTGCCTGCTTTCTAGCCCTTGCCACTAAGTCACACCCAGAGCCCTGCAGAGTCAGCTGTCACTGCACAGAACATCTGCCCATGTCAGCACCTGGCATCCTTTACCCTTCCCTTTGTGAGAAATTGTTAAAGAAAGAGAAACCTGCCAACATACCAATTGCCTATCAGTAGGGGAGCAGTTGCCAGCAGAGGTCTGCCCCTGAATAGAAAAGGAGTCAGCAGGCAACTTGCACAGACCGCAAGCAGGGTCTGCTCAGACAGGGTGTAGCTGTTCTTATAAAGCTTTTTGCCCATTTCCTTGGGAGTCTCTTGGCCACCTGGGACCCTTAGGTGATTGGTTTAGTGTGGGCCAGCTTCAACCCTATCACCTCCAAAGTTAAACTGAAGGAAGCCCAATCCAAGGGGATTCACTCATGGCCTTAAGCCTATTTACTATGCCTCACCCTCTTATTTGTAGTTAGAAAATCTTATTTACACCATTATGCACATTCAAAAATTCATAGATACCAATTCCAGAAGGCACACATCCCTTTTATTTTGAAATAACACTGGTTATTTCAAAATAAAAGAGATTAGGTCCACATGATGTATCCTTATTTCAAAATAGCTTAAACCTTCTTTAAATCAAAACAGCTGTTATTTCAAAATGGTTATTTCAAAATAACGCCATTCAAACATGTTATTTTGAAATAACCATTATTTCAAAATAACCCTTTTGCCCTTCTGCTTCCCAGGGTGCCTTCCTTTTAGCTATATTGGGTGGGGGCATGGCCCAAGGAGGGGGCCATGTTGCCACACCTCCCATGGTGCTCCTCTACTAAAGCGAAATAGCAAGTCCTGTGTTCGGGTATGCTATTTCGCTTTGAGCTTTCCCCTTAATTCAAATTAACTTATTTCAAAATAGGGACTTTATTTTCAAATAACTCATTTTGAAATAACTTATTTGGAAATAACGATGTACGTGTGGACATAGCCATGGGGTAGATCCCCAGAAAATAACCACAGTGTCAGCTGTGACCTGGGAACTACCATAGAGTCATAGAAACTGGATGAGACCATGACAGGTCATTGAGTCCAGTTCTCGGCACCCATGCCAAGTGACAACTCACTCCTGAGCCAGTCCGCTCCAGCCTCTTGCATGTAATCGGTCCCAGGCAGTGGGTGTATGCCCCCTGGCTACTCTAGGGACAGTCCCCCAGCAAGCACCCTTGACCCCAGCTACTATACCAGCAGCCGCTATCTACAGAGATTGGGAACCACTCCCAACCACCACACTCTCGAGTCCATCCATTTGACAAAGAAATGGATTATGTCCAGCCTTTTTCACTCCCACCCTCTAAAGACCACACAGCTTTAGATAAAACAACTGCTAGTTTATTGAACAGCTTATACTTCTAAGTGAGAATATGGCCAATCATGGCAGAATCAAAATATAAATGAGTCAGGAAAGATCACAAAGAAATAAAAGGTAAAATATGCATGCTAACCAAATAATTCTACTGTAACTAACCACATAGTCCAAAACAGTTTATGCTCAAAGTGTTCAGCTGGTAGATGTTTGTACAGCCAGTCTCTTCCTGGGGCCAGGCAGGGCCTAGATATTGCTTGGAGTTGTTTTCTGGTGAAGAGTCCCAGGCCAAAAGTCCCAACTCTTTCAAACTGTTTTTATTTGTCTCTAAACAACCACAGCCCCTCCCTTTCTGGGTCAAGAAGATCCCTTTGTCTCTTCTCAGACACCCCTATTAGCATATCTCTGTCTCCTTCAGGTGCTTACCTGCCTTGCTGCTGAGAGATACTGCTGTCTGTTCCCCTCTGCCTGAGCCTTGCTAAACATGCTACACATCTGAGCACACACGATGCTGCGGGAAACATATTATCATAGTAATCCTGGTCAGTAGGTTGGCAATTTACACCAATGTTTAATCACCCTGACAGTTAGGTCGCCCCCCCCCCCCCAATCTCCCCTCACAGGTCAAATGTTCCAGACCTCTAACTATTTTTGTTGCTCTTCTCTGGACTTTCTCCAGTTTCTCAACATCCTTTTTGAAATGAGGTAACAAACACATGACACAGTACTTAAGTTGAGGCCTAATCAGCACAGAGTAGCATGGAAGAATCACTTCTTGTGTCTTACTCACAGTACTCTTGTTTATACACCCCCAAATGACATTTGCTTTTTCTTTGCAACAGTATTACACGGCTGACTCATGTTTAGCTTGTGAGCCACTATTACACCCAGATCCCTTTCTGCAGTCCTCCTAGACAGTCATTGCCCATTTTTTATGTATGCAATGGGCTGTTAAACCCTAAGTGAAGTACTTGACACTTATCTTTATTGAATTTCATTCTATTTATCTCAGACCATTTCACCAGTTTGTCCAAATCATTTTGAACTGTGATTCAATCTTTCAAGTCAGTTTCAACCCCTCCCAGCTTGGTATCATCTGCAAACTTTATAAGTTTGCTCTCTATGCCATCATCTTAGTGTTTGAGAAAGTGTTGAACAAACCAGATCCAGGACAGATCCCTGCAGTACCCCACTTATTATATCTTTCCAGCCTGAATGTGAATAATTGATAATTAGTCTCTGGGTGCAGTTATCCAACCTGTTTTTCACCCATATTATAGTAGTTCCATCTAATTTGCATCTCTCTAGTTAATAAGAATGTGATGAGACCTTTTCAAATGCCTTACTAAATTCTAGATATGCCACTGCTTCTCCTCTATCCCCAAGTCTTGTTATCACAACATAGAAAGGTTTCAAGTTGGTTTGATGTGCCTGTTTTTTGACAAATCGAGACTGACTAGCCCTAAGCACCTTATTCTCTTCTAGATGTTTGCAAACCAACTCCTTAATTATCCGTTCTATTATTATTATTTTTTCCCAGTACAGAGGTTAAACTGACTGGTCTATAATTCCCTGAGTTGCTCTTATTTCCTTTTCTGTAAATGGGCAGTATATTTCCATCTTGCAAGGTCCAGTTCTGCCCACTACTGTCTGCAAGATTATTTACACTTGCCCATTAATTTATCAATGACATTGCTCTGCACCAGCTCTGTGACTGCAAGTGAGGCCTCTGCACACACCCAATCCATGTGCACTGCTTCAGATTAAAAAAAAAAAGAGTAAATTTATTGACCACAGTATGAATTTAAGTGATTCTAAGCCAGATGATTAATAAATCAAGAAATTAATAGCAAGTCAAGGAGTCAGTCACAGTGGGTATGTCCACACTTAGAGCGGAATTCAAATTGATTGTCACCAATTCAAATTCTGTTAAGTGCATGGACACACTGGTTTTCCTCAGTTCAAATTGATGAAAATTGACTTCAAATTGGTCAAACCTTGTCTGACTTCAAAGTCATGGTCAATTTGAACTGAGGAATCTGAATTGACCCAGTGTGGCCATGTCAATTTGAACTCACTGTTAGTTTAAATTAGCCACAGCTTGATTTTTCCTATACGATAGCACCCCCTACCTATTCAAACTAGCAAGTCCTGTTCCTGGACATGCCAATTCGAACTGGATTTCCTAGTGTGGTCATGTCAATTCGAATTGACTGAATTAATAATTATTAGTTTGAATTTACTAATTCAAATTCAGTAATTTGAATTGAAACTCTATGTGTAGACATAGCCAGTTAGATAAAAGATAACTCTTACTCAGATCTAAGGTTACTTTTCAGTCTGTACTCAGATTAATGTACAATTTGACTTCAATATCTATAGATTAAAGATAGATTAAAGGGGAGTGCCCTTTCAAATGGGCACCTCTTTATTTTAACTAGATTTCTTGGCACTTCTTGGGTCAGGTGATTATCTGTGTCTTGCAATGGGTTTCATTTCCTCCAATTTGAGACAAAGTGCTGACAGGTGCTTAGGCCAGTCCTCTGTGAATGCCTCTGCTGGGTGTGGAAATACAGCTTTGTGTTTTGTTTGCATATCTTCAAGCCATGTGAGACCGACATTCTGGTACATGATACAGCTGAGTTTCATATGCATGGTGTTGCAGGCAACATGCTTCCATAACAGGAACATTCAGTGTGTCATAAGCATTTTAAAAACACTGTACACAACAAACTTTGTATGATGTAATACACAGTTACATACGGTAGTCAGAGTGAACATGGTTGATACATGGGTCACACCATAAAGGTGTATGTGGGGTGCAGTATGTCAAAAGCTACCAGAGTCTGTGACGAGGCAAGACACTGTCGAAATCCAGGTGTTTAACAAAAGAAGAACATTAGCAGGAGATAATCCTGTAGGTGCAAAGTCAGCAGAATGGAGAAACAGTGACTGAAGAGAGCAAAAGGAACTTTCCCAGTTCTGGAGGCTTAAGAGAAGAAATTTGCCTAAAAGGAAACACTCGACTGGATGCAGGTACTACCACACTCATGGAGCTTCAGGAGTCAAAGCACTTTCCTGGTAAGCAGGCCAGGAAGGATTGCTTTCTGAGCAGTGTGTAGGGGCACCATGAAGTAGCTAGTAGGTTTCTTAAAGCCACTGTGTGAGGTGACATCTCATGGCGTCCCTGGGTGGGGGCCCTGAGTCAAGGGTTGAACAGGCCTCCTTCTACCCCTACTGTCCATTCACTGAAGACGAACAGCACCATTGAAGAGGCAAAATATTGTGAGACCTAAAGGTAGGACTGGGAGCCAATACGGCATGGTCACCATAGAGAAACTATATTTCTAGTAGTAGTTGTAAGAAGACTAACGGCTAAAGCAGTTCTCTGACTTGCAGGTAGAAGGAAGTGCTGGACCCATTGAGGCAGAGGGAGAGCTTTGCTACAGTATGAAAACCTGGAATAATGTTTTTTTTTTTTTCAATCTGTATTCTTTTGCATTAACATTGGGTTTCATGCATATTTTTTGTTGTGCAGTTGCCCACATTTGTGAAACCTCTTTGTAACTCTTAGGAGTCTGCTTTGGACTTAAGCATTTTGTGCTATTGGCAAAATTTGTGCCTCAATTTTTACTCTTTTTTTCAAGATCACTTATGAATATGTTGAACAGGATTGTTCCCTTTACAAAACCTGCAGGTCTCCAGTATTTACCTCTTTCCATTTAGAAAGCTGATTATTTATTCCTACTCTTTGTTTTCTATCTTATAAGCAGTCATTGATCAAACAAAGGACCTATCTTCTATTTTGAATGCTTTATTTGCCTGAGAAACTTTGGTGAGAAATCCAGTGATTCTGAAATTCTAAACACTCTATATACAGTGGACCTTTCTTGTTGAACTGCCTTTTGACTGCTTCAAAAATTATAGTAGGTTGGTAAGGCACGATTGCTTAACAAAATACATGCATACACCTTCCCAAAATATTTATATGTTTGTCTGATAAACTTATATTTTCAACCAGTTTACAACACACACACATTAGATTTACAGGCCTATACTTCTTGGGATAACCTCTGGAGCCTACTTTAAAAGTTGTATTTCATTACTTATCCCCAAGTCATGTGGTGCAGCAGTGGATTTAAATGATAGCTTACCTTACACAATTAGTATTTCTGCAATTGCACATCTGTGTTTCTTCAGAACTCCTGACTGACTCCCATTTGGTCCCCTGATATCAAATTGTTGTTTAATTTATCACTCTTTTAATAACAGTTGCTATGCAAGAATCAAGTTTTATTCTAAAGCCCTGGGGGAGGGAGCCATGCATTAGCTAACAACTTGGTCCCATTTCACTGTAGGTGAATACATGTTGTCTAATGCTCTGGTTCAGCAAAATGCACCAGATAACTGTTTTCAAGTTCTTATTTAAACCTCTAAATGCTTTGGGATCACATACTGCTGTGTGTGTGCGCTTCACCTTCCCAGGCACGTGCAAAAGCCAAAACATAGAGAAGGTTTGGTCTCTCTTACTTCCAGGTTATGACTTTCTACTCTCATCCTGTGGTTTGAAAATGGAAGGAAGGTCTTGTGAGTAATGAAGGGCAACAAGATTCAGGGAACCAAGTATAATTCCAAACTATGTCACACAAACCCAGTGTGAATCTGGCCTGTGAGCTGAAGAGCATATTCCAAACCACAGGATCGCCTTTCATCTAGACCCACTGCATTTTCTGCCGTGCAGCAACTTTTTCCTGCACTCAGTAGTGCTGAGATAGCAAGGAGCCAGTAACAAGGATCTGATTGTGTGGACTTGTTAATGAAATGACCTTTCACTTGCCAAACACCCTGATTATCCTTGCACGGATGGGTTTGCTTTTCATGCTGTACACAATTGGGTTCATCAGGGGTGGGGCCAGCAAATATATGTTGCCCATTATAATCTCAAGCATGAGGGAAGGACTCCGCACAAATCTGTATATAACAGACAAGCTAATCTCTGGTGTATAGAAGAGCAGAACGATGCAGACATGGGAGACACAAGTGTTCAGGGCCTTGAGGCGTTCTGTGTGGGACTTGGTGCTCAGCACTGTTTTGAGGATCATCAGATAAGAGAGGAGGATGAGCAGTAAGTCCAAACCCAATGAAAAGAGTGTTAAAAAGAATCCATAGATGATGTTGACTCTGATATCAGAACAAGCCAGCTTCATGACCTCCTGATGAAGGCAGTAGGAATGAGTGAGAATTCCCATCTGACAATAACGATGCTGTTTCAGTAGAATGGGGAATGGAAGTATTAGAACAACCCCTCTTAACAGACATACCAGTCCCATCTTGGCTATTCTGGGTGGGGTTAAAATGGAACAATATCTCAGTGGGTTACAAATTGCACAGTAGCGGTCAAAAGCCATGGACAAGAGCACAGAGGATTCAGTTAACGTAAAGGAGTGAATGAAGAATAGCTGGACAAAACAGACATCATGGTAGATCTCCCTAAAGTTGAACCAGAATATTCCCAGCGTTGTTGGCATAGTGGATATTGATAAACCAAGATCTGTGATGGCCAGCATGGACAGAAAAATGTACATAGGCTCGTGGAGAGTTTGATCTGTTTTTATAATGAACAGAATGACTGAATTTCCTAATAATGAAATAGCATAGATTAAACAGAAGGGGATAGACATCCAGAGGTGGATGTCTTCCTGCCCAGGTACTCCAGTGAGAAGGAACACTGCAGGTTTGAATTTGGTATCATTGACAGCTGACATGTTGCACTGGTTAGATCTGAGGAATTTGAATGTTACTTACTGGAAAGAAAAAGAAAAACAACAAGAGATTAGATATTGAACAATGCATCATCCTGCTCTCAGTGAAAGTCAAGAGACTTCTAAGGCATCAAGGAATATGAGCAAAAATATGATCTTGGATTTATATTTGATTATCAGTTGTGCTCATGCCCTGTGAAGCACATGGCATTGGCTACTGTTGGAAGGCAGGTTACTGGGCTGGACTGACAATTGGTCTGACATGTTTTTTTCAGTTCTTATATTTTTATTTAGGCAGCTGATAAAAGCCCTGCAAATAGTGTAGTGGCTTGTGTTCCTGCTTAATATGCAAAAGGTCCTGTGTTCAATTCCCAGAAGGTTGGACTTGAGGATCTCATGAGGTCCCTTCCAACTCTATGATTCAATTCAAAAAAAGAGGCACTGGCAGTTTGAGTGACTGCTACTGTCCATTTAGCCCGGTATCCTCTACCATATACCTCTGTAGAAAGTAAAAGAAGCCCAGTAATAGCTGGCAAATACTTTGTTCCAAGGGAAAAATTCCCTCTTGAAATCCACTGGTTAAATGTATGGTTTGCTGTAAATCAGGAAGCTGCATAGTCCTACCAAGCCTTTTCTAAAGGAATGCCCAGCAATCTAATTGGATATTCTGGCTCCCTTTGTACATATCCATTCCTTCTCTATATCCTATTTCAGACTTGGTCCCATTATTGTCTTGAGGCTATGAGTACCACAGCCTGTTTTATTACCGTGCTATTATACAGCTATGACATTCTCACAAACATCTTCTCTGACCCTCCATTTCTAAGAGTCACCCATTTTATCATGTTTATAACTATGTAAGTCTATAGTTAATATATCTACATCTAGCCAAATTCTGAAGGGGCAGCCATGTTAGTCTAGTAAAGCAATAAAAGCAAGGAGTGGCTTAGAAGGCTTAATGCTCCTAAAACTGATATCAGAAATCACAAAAAACCCAAACAAATAAACAAACCAAAAAAAACCCAAAACACCTAAAATCAGTTGCTGAGCACTTCCATCTTCCTAATAACTCCATTGATGCCATGTTAACGATGGTCTTCAAGAAAATCAATGGGACATCAGAACTTCAAAGAGAAACAGCGAAAATTGAATTAATATGCAAATTAAATTGTGTGACAGCAGAGCTGAATCATGACTATGGACTCTTTTCACATTATAACAGTAATTTGACTTCATCCTCCCTCTGTGTGCTGCTTCCTAGAGTTTGAATCCTTACAAATGCTCTGATTTGCTCTTGCAGTATCACCTGATCCCATGTCTTACACTCCCCTGCATTTATTTTCATCCAATTCTGTAAGCTCTCTCTCTTCAAAGCACCTGACGAAGTGGGATATTCTCCCATGAAAGCTCATGCAATAAAAATATATCTATATCTATGTCTCTAAATTCTAGAAATCCAAATTACTCCACTCCAACTTTGCAGAACATGGGATAAATGCACAGTGTCAGGTTCTAAGTTCAGGGATACTGACTACAACAGCATCGCTCCATCTTTACACTTGTGACTTCAATCAGAACTGAGCTCTATTAATTCTCATTTATCAAATGCTTCCCTTGATTCACCATGGCCACCAAGAGCACCTGCAGCAGACGATGATGTGCTTTGCCTGGTCAGTGCTGAGTGGACCTTTATCCTCACAGGGCTCCTCTACTCCCCAAATGGAATTTCCCTGCAGATTTTGGCAAGTTATCAGCTAAAACAGACAGCTCCCTGCATGGGACAGGAGTTGGTTTTCCAAACGGTGAACAGTAGAAACAGTAGTAGTGCACTGATATCCACTTGAGTTTCAGGTTACTTCAGCTATTCTAGTGTAACAGGTGATGGGTATAAATCAAAAACAGCCACTTGTTTCTTTTTGCTGGACTAGACTAACACGGCTATCCTTTTGGAAACTGGAATATCTGTGAAATACTATCTAAAGGGAACACTTTAAAGTAGTTAAGTCACCCTCCCACTGCAGGAGAGATCCCCACAACTCTACTGCCTACAACAATAGACATGCATGGAATGAAAGTCTGTAGTAATTGTAATAAAATTAAAAATTTTCACATAAGATTTAGTTATCTATGTTGCAGCATATATACACAAACCCATCCTCCTTGGCTTTTCAGTCAGAGATTATTTCTGAGGCTAGAGGGGAACCAAAATGTACCATGTCCAGCATCTGGAATTCTTGAGATCTTCAGAAGATTGCAGGTTGTCATCCTAACAAATGTATTTGTTTCTTAGTCTTAAAAAGTTTCACACACTCCTTGTTTGTTTTGGTGAACTAGACTAACACAGCAGTCCCTTTGGAGTTTCTCTGCCCTCATTCAGTCCCTTGTCAGAAAACAAAATGTGAGGATTCTTTGCACCTAGTGGCTCCCCTATCTTTGGGATAATACCTGACTGGCTATTCTCAGCTTCTTTGATGTCATTCTGTAGCTTTTATCTGGAATGGTGCAGGCTTTCAGATCGATGTATAACATATTCTTTGCCAGAGCTCACACTTTCCAGGATTTTGAACCTTTTTAGAAATTATGGACTCCTACAAAATTTCCACTGCAGGTGCAAATATTTTAAAGGATTGTTACACATAGATTGCAAACACCAGGGGGGCTGCAGGGCACAGGCTGAATATCATTGCTCCAGTACACTGAAGGCCCAGGGAAATTCAGATAAAGTTGGAGTTAATGAGAAGTGGAATTCAAAGTTGAATGCATGAGTATTCGTGGAAATCTAACTGTATTCACACATGAAAACATGATGTGTTGGGCAAACTTCATTACCCACAGTGTGCTGCATACCAGGTTCCAGTCTGAGGGTGGGAGAATATGGGGAATCAACCCAGGACATGAAACAGAGTCAGGTTGAAATCTGTCACTCTGGGAACAGAGAGTCAGGAAACACATCTATCTCATGTGCCTTCTCTGACCTGTTACTACAAAGCAACATCTTCAAAGCACCTGACAAAGTGGGCTTTTCTCCCACAAACATCATGCAATAAACATTTTGTTGTTGTTGTTGTTGTTGTTTAGTCTTTTAGTGCCACAGGACCCGTTGCTTCTTTTACGAAGCAACAAACTCTGAGTTCCTGCATTTACAAGAAGCCCGGGGGGCAGAGGAGGGAATCTTAAAAAATATATTTGTTGAACTGATTTGGGAACTACAAGCAGATATTCCACGGCTTCTAGCCCTGGCCAGAGCACCCTGCCCCTCTTCATATGGGATCCATCTGAGAAACCCTAACTCAAGGCATCAGGGCTTTTGCAGTCTGACCTTTCTTATTCCTTACATTCTACTTATTTCTGCTTTTTCTCTAGCCCCTATTACTGAGTCTCACCCAGAGTCAAGCAGAGTCAGCTGCCACTACACAGAACATCTGCCCATGTCTGCAGCCGGCAGCCTTTCACCTTCCTTTTGCTTAGAGAAATTTAAAGAGAGAGAAACCTGCCAACATACCCTGTGCCTGCGAGAGGGGGAGCAGCTGCCAACAGGTCTGCACCTGAATGGATAAGGAATCAGCAGAGAGCTTGCATGGGCATCAAGCAATGTTTGCTCAGACAGGGTGCAGCTGTTCTTATGAAGCCTGTTTGTCCATTTCTTGGGGGCCATCTGGCCACCTGCTGACCCTCAGGAAGTCCATTCCCAAGAGATGTGCTGTGATGCCACAGAACTGGACCTCAGAGAAAGCCCTGCTGGAGGATCTATTATTGGAATCCAGGCTTGTCGGTGCAGTGACGAAAAATAAATCTGTTAGTCTTAAAGTGCCACACAACTCCTTGCTTTTTTTTGCATCTCAGAAGAGTCACAAGGCTCCCTTGAGGACCTCTGAGTGGATCAGGTGGTGCTGTTTCAGCTCTAATCTTACCGTGACACAGTAAAACAGACTTGTGATAGTATATAGAGTAGGATCCCCTCCCTGCAATTCCCTTTTCTGCGTTTCATCACGGGGCAGGCTGGGCAAGAAAGATTGCACACGGTGATATAGCTGGGAATTTACCTCAGATCATTCCACTAGGGCGGGTTCCTTCCCCTCTCCCAGTGATATAAGCAGGTGAACCCACATCCACAGACTCACAAAGTTATGCACAGATCTCAGTCATCCCCCAATAATGAGGCTCTTGCACAATTACTATGCCTCCATAGCTGCTCCAGGACACTCTGCATCTCTCTGGGAGCACAGGTTGATGGGAAATGTGATCCTATGTTTTACCCTCCCTTGCATTTATTTTCTTTCCACTTTGTAAGTTCCCTCATCTTCAAAGCATCTGACAAAGTGGGATTTTCTCCCACAAAAGCTCAAGCTAAAAATAAATCTGTTAGACTTTAGGTGCCACAGGACTCTCCCCCCCCCCCCGGACTAGACTAACATGGCTGCCTCTTTCGAACTTGCAAAAAAAACCACCCCCCCAAAAAAACCAAACCAAACCAAACCAAACCAAACAAGCAAACAAAAAACAAACAAACAAACAAACACAAAACAACAACAACAACAACAACAACAACCAAAAAAACAAAAAAAACAAAAAAAACCAAGCGACACCTTTCATTTCACTTGAAGATCCAGGGAAGTGCAACTCAGCAGCTCCATGGCAACTGAATAGGGATCACTTCTCTATGAAAACTCACCCCCAAAACTGCATTAAAAGGATACATTTTAGATTTTGGGAATTTTTTTGTTTTATTTTTTTGGTGAGGAAATAGCTCTTGTTTTCTAGCATAGGCACAGCCCAAATGGTGAGTCTCTCTCATTACTGTTATTGAACTCCCATGGCTCTGGGCACTCTGATCTAGACAGCTTAATGGCAGAGCCCTTCTCTACTGTTTTGCTGGAGGAGGAATTAGGCCCACCTTCTGTTCTGGAACCCTCAACAGTACCCATTTATGGAGTCATAGAGAGGCTCACTCAATCACAACCTGCTGATGATCCAAGCAATGCTACATTTCCTGAGGATAGAGAAGAGGCAGAATGCTATAACAGGAAAGCCAGGCAGACCTGGAATCATTTCAGAGCTAGGACTAGACACAAGACTAATGTGGAAGCAGTGAAACTGCTCTCTTTGGAAGCTGACATAGATGGGATGGGATGTTATTGTCCAGCTGCCTTTTCAGAAGACTGGAATACAAACAATTTTGGTTATTGGTGGATCATTTAATGTGACCAGAATCAGTCCCTCAGTGCATCCAGGGATAAAGACTTTGTGTATATTTCCCAGTACAATGCAACAGTACTGGCAACTGTAGGCCATCTTATTGGGGCATCCCATTATAGGTCTATAGCTCGCAAGAATTAAATGGGAGAAAGAGGACACATTCCTGTTTCTCTTGTATGCTGCCAGGAAAACTAGATGCATTATTCAAGACAGGAAGGGACACAAAGGTGTCAAGCTTTCCATTTTCCATTGTCTAGTGATCTGAGACTTCTCAATCTTTGTGCATCCATACTTAATGATATAAAGCTAGAAAGGTCCATCACAATCATCTGTAATGAGCTTGTGCAAAGTAGAGGCCAGAGGCAAATATAGGACTTGAGCCCAAAGCTTTATGCTTCAGCTGTAGCATATCATTTAAACTAGGTCTGCAGGATCGTCAACCCTACTATGGGTCATACTGTAGCCTCTGGCTATATTTATATTGAGCTTGCATGCATATATTTGCTGTCTATCCATTTTAGGTGGATAGATCTTTTTTTTTTTTGGCTAACCACAAACCTCATCACCAAAACACCTGAATCAGCCTTAGAGGGCACGCAGAGCTGAAATTATCTCAGGCACTTAGCTATGGCACCAATTGCCATAGGATCTGAGCATCTAACAATCTTTAACCTATATACTGTACATCACCCCTGTATCTGTGTTTGGGAAGTGTTCTTTACACCACTGTGCATGTTCAGAAATTCATATCTCATGAGGCCAGAAAGCAGTGTTGTGCACCTCTAGTCTGAGAGCCTGAATGGCATCACCCAGACAACTTCCACAAAATAATGTCAAGTGCAGAGCTCTAAGAAAAACACCCAGTCTAGATTTATAAATTGCCAGTGATGGAGACTCTACTGTGACTCTTGGTAAGTCATTCTCACTACCCTTCCTGGCCAAAATGTATGGCCTATTTCCAGCCTTTAGACATTAGATTGTATTATATTTTGCTGTACTGGACATGTGGGCTCATTGTGAAATATTAATTCCTCATGCAGTTTCCAAAACGTTTGAAAGTCACCCCTTAACCTTCTCTTTGATCAGGTAAACAGGTTTTGTGTGGCTTCAGTCTACCATTTAAAGCCAAATTTTCTGATCCTTTCATCATCCTCCTTGAACTTCTCTAATCCCTCCCAACTTTATCAGCATCCTTCTTGAATTATAGCCAGCAGAACTACACATATTCCAGCCCTGGATGCTCTAATGCCAAGAAGTTAAATAACCTCTCTACTCATACCTCAAGATTCCCCAACTTATACATCCTGCATTATCTTTTTGGCTGTAGTGTCAAAGTGTGAGTTCATGTTCATCTCAACCTCCAAATCTTTTCAGAATCACTGCTTCCCAGGACAGAGTCCCCCATCCTGCATTCCTTTATTCGAGATATGTGTCTTTATGGCAAGCTGTGTGCAAGTGCATATTACAAAGGACGTTGGATAGGATGAGTTGTCAGTGGTCACAGAAGTAGTCTGTGAATAGCATGAAACTGAAGCCAGTTCCTTGGAGTCCCTTTTAGCTTTTTAATCACTGACCCATCCTTCCTGTCTAGGGCCTAGCAGCTGAAATGGGGGTAGCTGGTAGCTCTGTGTGGTAATATTACTAAAAAGTTAAAAGGTTGCCTTGCATGCCAGGCTCTCCAGTTCCCTAACCACCCCAGGAGCCCTCCTCTGCACCTGGACCACTCTAAATTCTTCTTTCTGGAAGATAAGTGTACAGAATTTCACAGTTTCCAGAGAACTCACCAGTGTCCTGTATTATGCTACTAATATTTCCTGTATCACTGGATACATTTTAGGAACTTGTTTGACTTGTTTACAAGTAGCATATGGCTCACCATCATCCTTGGATTACTAATGCACCCAGATCTTCCTTCCTTTCTGCTTTTTCCAACTAGCCATGGTTATATACAAAGAAATGCACACTTTAAGCAATAAAATAAAATTAAAACCTGGAAAAGGTGCAGAAAGAGCCACAAAAATGATAGAAGAGCTGGAGAAAATGTCTTGAAATCAGAGTTTTCAAGATCTAAACCTGCTTAGCTTATCCAAAGAAGACTGAGAGCTGACAGGATTAAAGTGTACAAACATCTTCACAGGAACATAATACCAGGCCCTGACCTACAGGACTCTTTAATTTATCAGGTAAATGTATAACAAAGACTAATGACTGCCAAAACTGAAGCTAGCCAACCTATCTGTGGAAATTAGTCACCTATTTTTAACTGTAAAGATGATGAATCAAAAACGGAGCTGGTGATTTTTTCAGATATCACCAAATCAGGTCTGGATGCCCTCCTGGGTGATACATTTAGAGATTAACCCCAGTTTTTAGTCAACAGTAAGTCATTGATCTCAATTTGGAGAAAATAGGAGAAATTCCGTACCTTCTCATATAGAGAAGGCAAGAGTAGACAACCTTGGAGTCCCTTCTGGCCACAAATGCTATGACTCTAGAAATCATTGTCTTTAATGTATCAATATTTAGGGTTCAACTAGAAAATGATGATATTCTGAATGCTTTAATGCACTCACGCGACAAAAACATACACACTCCAAGAAAAACACTGATATTCAAAGTAAAAGAAGGATGTATGGTCTCTTTAGCAGGTATTTTCCTATCTGGGAGTGCAATCACACGATAGTCCCACTCTTTAAGCTGGGTACAACACCCTATCTATGACAAATACTTGTCCCTATGCATGTCCCACTGCACACTTGAGTCTTTTCCCCTTGGTTGCCTGTAATCAGAGCTACTGAGTCTTTCTTTCTGCCAGGGTTAGGGGTGGAGGGAAAGTGCTGCTGCTGTTGTAACCTTTAGGGTGGGCTAGAATTCATTCACTTGTCCCATTCCAGTGACTAACAGAGATAAACCACTACAGAAAGCAGTTGGAGAGCCAGGATCCAGTCTGTACAGGACTAATAGCAAAGACTGCTTAGAGTTCCCATCCCACAACAAAATAATACTCAGAATAAACATAACAATAAACTTTATTAACCAATTTAACAAACCTTATCCTAAGAAAACCAAAATGAATTAAACGGAACAATAAGAAATCCATGAGCCCCAAAGTTCAAGTAGAGTCACCCTTATGTCAATTGCCGTCTTTTGTTCAAGTCCTTGAGGCTTGAATGCAAAACAGAAGCAATCCTCATCTTCTCTGGCTGCGGGAATCTTCACACAACTTCCATGCAGTGCTTTCTTTCTCCTGCACAACCACCACCATGCAGTCTGTTTACGGATCAACCAGCTCTCAGTCTCACAACTGACAACTCCTCTGCAAAACAGTCCAAAGCAGGGAGAAAACATCCTGCAGTCATACTCCTGGCTCAGCTCCTTTCACTCCATCACTGAGCACATGGACTCTGCAGCTCTCGGTGGTTACTCCTCTGCAGGCTGCTCCTTTCAGGCTTCTCCCAGGCATCTGGATCCAGCACAATAGAAAACTTGTGGAGCATGCTCAATATGCTACCACACCCTCCTGCCTGAAAGTTCAGATTTCTGGGCAGCTAAATATGCCCAGCAATATAACCTAGCCTTACAAGAGCCCTAAAAGAGATTGCTCGTTCTTAGGCATGTGGGTTACACTGTTATACCCCCTTCCTCTTACTGGCTCTGACTGGAAGAGAGACTCCTTCTGCACTGCCCAACCTGTGCAGGACTGGGTGGGAGAGGCTATCTGAAGGCCTATTTGATCACGTCTCTGAGAGAGGGCAGAACAGATCGCCCCAGCTTAGTCACAGGGGGTAGCCATGTGAGTCTGTGTACATCAAAAACAAAACTAGTCCTGTGGCACCTTAAAAACTAACAAATTACTTTGGACATAAACTTTTGTGGGCTCCAATTCACTTTCTCAGATGCAACTCACTTTCTTAGATACAATGTAGTAAAATGCATCTGATGAAGAGGGTTGTAACCCATGGAAGCTTATGCCTGAGAAATGTGTTAGTCTTTAAGGTGCCCCAGGACTCTCATTGTTCTAGCTCTGTCTGAAATGCATCCAGGTGCAATATTCTGCAATGTGGAAGCAGAAATTCCTGTTCACCATTCAGGTATCTGCATGTGACCTTAAGCTGTGAATGGATGGTCTTTCTGCACTAGTCTTGTCTGACAGTGATAAAATTGCTGCTGTTGGATCAACCTATCCGACTGACTGATCTGGTCTGTGGAGACCAGTTCAGTCTATTGGGAAGTCAGGCCCTATAGACCATCCCTGTAAGTAGCATAGAACTGAGTTGAAGGGAGACATGCACCTCAAGGGCAGCTGAGTGGTACGGATGATGCTATTGCAGCTGTAATCTTGGTGTAATACAGTAAACCAGACTAGTAATGGTCATATAGGGTCAGATTTCTCTCTCACAACATCTTATGACGTCACAAACCCAGGGCACCAGCCAGGGAAGGAAAATTCCACACAGCCCCTTCACTGTCAGCCATGTTACCAAACCCAGTGACTCTGATCACCTAGAACTGGCATTTATAATGGCAGAGTCCTTCTCTGCTGGCCTGATGGAGAAGCCACCAGACCAAACTTCAGTGGTGTTGCAAAATATGGCAATGGCACTTATGGCAAAAAGATACAATTCCCGAGGACAGAGAAGAGGTGCCATCAGCACAGAAGGAAAGTCAGCCAGCCATGGACTTCTTTCATCTCTGGGACTCCAGTCAAGATGGAGGTGGAAAATCTGAAGATGCTGTTGTTGGAAGCTGACATGGATGGAGTGTGATGCTATTGTCCAGCTGCCTTTACAGAAGACTGAAATGATAACGAGCTTGCAAGAATTCATTCAGGGAGAGAGGCCACATGCCTTTCTCTCTTGCACACTGCCAAGGAAACTTCTGTCATTACTCTGGACTGGAAATCTAACACATACAGGGGTCAGGCCTCCCATTTTCTGTTGTCTAGTGATCTGTGGGATGTCAGACTCCATACATCACATTCGGTGACATTAAAGCTTGAAAGGGCCACTGCAATAATCAGCACTGAGTTTCTGCCAAACATGGAACAGGCAATGATCCTCAGTGAATCCTAGAACCCCTGATACTGTGGCTCAACAAAGGCACATCTTAAAATTTCAGCCCACAGAATCGCCAGCTGCATTCAGAAATTATGGGTGACACCCTCAAAGATCATTTGCTAGTTTTAAAATAACCATTTTGAAAGGTACCCTTATTTAGCATTCTTTTTTCATTTGCCTCTGATGAAGAAGAAGAAGAAGAAGAAGAAGAAGAAGAAGAAGAAGAAGAATTCACTTTAATTTCCTGGGCCACTCTGTAATGGATTTATCTGAGAACATCCTCAAATAAATTTATTCACAAGCCCCTGAGGCAAGGAAGTGCTCTTCTTATTTTACAGAGGAAAACTGATTCCCAAAGTAGATTATGAGATGCAATATCCAAAGTTAGAGAGATTCTCCATGGCTGAGCCAGGAGTTAACCATGTCTCCTGAGTTCCAGACTAGCACATGATCTACTAGACCCCACAAGGAGGTTTTCAAGGCACAAGGGCAGTAAATAGGTAGCAGAATTCCACTAAATGAGAATGGACAATGGGAACCTGACTTGGCTCTGAATTCCTCCTTCCACTGTCCCTGCCCCTATGGTGGCCTATATGGTTACTGTAATTGGGAGAGAGAAAGGCTTTCAGGATTCAAAGCACATGCTGATCACTGGAAGGTTGGACTTCCCCATGAGAGGATATTGCACCCTGAGGGGTTTAGGATTAAGCTGGGCCAATCCATATTGCCCTCTTCCAAGGAGACGCTACCAGATAGGAAGGGCTGTTACTCACTGTGGAAATCCTATACTAGAAATCAGGATGTGCCAAAGCTTCTCCACATACACATCATGGGCTAAGGATTTCAGCATAGGAGTCATCAGCTGGGAATAGTAGATGATATTCAAATTCTGTGACAATGAGCAGCAGCAGAGAAATGCTGATAGACAAATGAGTACGTTTAAGCCTTGGCTCTTCTTTTCTCTCTGGCATTTCAGCAAAGCAGGCCCACTCTAGGAAGTCTGCCAGCTTCACCATGCCTAATCATCCAGAGAATTTGCCCTGATAATTTCAGCCCCTGTTGTTAGAGAAGCATTCTTCAGTGTTGGGGGAGGCTCTTGCATTGAAATTCTCCAAGGTCTATTGTTAGCTTTTTCCAAGTGTTCAGGGAACCCAGGGAATTAGCCTGGAATCCTGGCCAATCTGAGAGTCCACATGGATTGTGCAGGGAAACTATAAAGATCTCCGTCCAGCATTGTGAGCGTGAGATATAAGATTTGGACAGTGATTCTCAGGTTGCAATAAGGAGATTTCCTACCTGCTGTGCTGGATTTTGGTGAGCTGCCTATCTTTTGCAATAATGTTAGTGCTAAAAGGCTGGGGAAGGTTTCAAGTCATGAAAAATCTGGGCAGGAATTCTTCAGCATGAAGTATTTTCAGCAACAAGAAAAGATTTACTGTAAATAGCTTAAACAAATACTTTGTGTTTTTCAGATAATTGTCTTGTCAGAGATCAGAACAAGAATGGATCACAAAGTGTTTTAAACATTTGCCAGATTCTGTTCTCACATTATTTCTTTTCTCAGTTACTCCAGAGAGGGCACCTGTGTTTTGTAATCCCTATCTTGCATGCCTGGTCAAGGACACATACACTGGTAGGGCTTCCTTTGGTTTCTTTACACACCTTAAAACCTGCTGCGGAACCTGAAGGTGTGAGTCTCACAGTGAGGAGCCTAAATTCAACAAGAAGGGTGAAATCTTGGTCCTATCAAGATTATTCAGACAATTAGGGTGACCCTCCACCCCCCAAGGCTGGGATCTGCTTCTTCTCTTCCACACACACGAAGATCCAGGAACACAGTTTTTATGTGGTGCAGAACATGCAGTACCCAGACCTCAGTAATACGGAGTGCTGAAAGAGGGTGAAATAGAGAAGGGACATCCTGCATAATTTACACACCAAAGGGGTGTAACTAGGCCTCTAGCAGACTCCCAGGTATGGGGATGTCTCAGACCACTCAGACTGTAATGTAATGGGGATGCACTGAAGTAGATTGTCTCCGACGCCTTCTCCCATCCAGCCCATTGTTCCTCCAGTAAACAAACCCCACAACAGCCTTGTGGCAACCTCATGAATTGCCAGTGTGGAAAAGCATCATCAGAAAATTATGTCTGGGTTTCTAACTGATGGGAATATAGTAGAGCTTAGGGCTGTTTTGAGGAAAGATTTCTCACTCCGTCTCCATGTCCTCTGTGTCCCTCCCTTCAGATCTGTCCCTCTCTCCTTCCTCGCACATGCTGAACTGCTGCTGGGGTTCTCTTCTCCCCTGCAAAGGCTGTGCAATCTGCTTCTCCTCCATCCCCACCCCACCTCCCTTTCCCTGGTGAAGGGAGACACAGAGTGTAAGCTGGACTGTGCAGATATTTCTATAAGCTGTCACTGTGTGGAGTTCCCAGTGCATCATGTTGATTCTGGATGAGTGAGGTCATTGGGTGGCAGGTCTGATGGTTGCAGAAACACAGAGTTGGTAGTACATGGATAAGTGGGCAGCACTCCTGCAATTTAATTGCTCTTTCTGTGCATTAATCTGAGGTCACTGCAGGGAGATTTCCTGTCACTGGGTAGATCTTGGCTGATCTCAGGACTTCTTTTCCCTGGCAAGTGGTTGATTGTAGCCTGGCTGTCACAACTTTTACTCATTCAATCATTACCCCCCCCCCATTATTAAATGCTAAATTATTAATGTTCACCTGGGGAGAAAGTAACCTATAGGACTAGCCTGCTTTCTTGCCCACCTATACTTTTCTAATAGATTTCAGTATTTGTTTTGTGGTAATAAAATCATTGTAGCACACTGGGGCAGAGCTAACCTCACCCCAGCTCCCTGAGCTGCAAGAGGGACCAGTACATAGAGCTCTCAGCTGAGGTGGCTGGGTGAAGTCAGGCCAGGAGAGAGCAAAGAGCCAATTAAGAGCAGCTACTTGCCCCAGAGAGGTATATAAGTTGGCTGGGGCAGATGAGGGGTGTGGTAAGATGGAAGGGTTTTGCAAGTGGCTTGTGGTGGCACTAGCAAAAAGCAAGCAGTTCTGTGTCCAGGGCTGGAAGGGCTGATTTCTGTACAGAATGCTGATTTATCCACTGTGAACAAGGAGCATGGGTGGCTGCACCTGTAGCAGAAACCACAGGGACAGCTACATATGGTTATAATCATACTTTCATGTACAAATAGTAATGCGGAACCCAAGAGCCTGCAGGCCACATCCTACATAAAAACTAATGCTATGTGGATTTGGGACTTTTTACCTAGATAATTCATATTGACTTACATATGTGGCTGTGACTCATCATCTTAGATTGGGTTTTTTAAATCCTTTTAGAGGCCCTGCACCCATTACTGTGATGCATGCTAACCCTGCACCCCCCCCAAAACAAATTAATGGTTATCAATTTTGATTGTGGTTTTAGGGCACATTCCTCCTACACCCCTTGGATACCTTGCCTACATCTATAGGGGGTGTGGGCACTGCAAGTTAAGAGCCGCTGCCATAGATAGTCTGGATTTACCAGAGTGGGGGGGGATGCCCAGTTCGTGCCCAAACTAGTTTCACATTTACACCACAAAACCAACCACAAATCTCAGAAGTAACAAAAGGTGTGAAGGCTGTATCCTCTGGAAAATCTTTAGTGTAGTGGCTAGCACAGCTGCTTTACAGGCAGAAGGTCTTTGTTTCAAATCCCAGGGGGTTGGACTAGATGATCTCATGAGGTCCCTTCCAACTCTGTGAATCTATTTTATTCCTTCTGATTAGGCCTCAACTGGAGTACTGTGTCTGGTTTTGGGCTGCCTTACTTCAGAAAAGATGTGGCGAAACTGGAGAAAGTCCATAAAAAGGCACCTGAAATGATTAGAGATCTGGAACATTTGATCTATGAGGGAAGATTGAAAGAGCTGGTTTTTTTTGTTTAGTCTAGAAAAAAAGAGACTGAGAGGAGATATGTTAACAGTTTTCAAATACCTAAAAGGTTGTTATGAAGAAGAAGGAAAAAAAATATTCTTCTTAATCACGGATTCTAGAAGAGATGGGTGTTCATTAGTATGTCCTTAATATGCCAGAAGCTACCAGCATATAGAATGTGTACCCTGATAATTTGTAGGAGAAGTAGCCAAATGGCACTTAGACAGAAGATGCATATTAGGGGTTGTATAAAAAGACCAAAGCAGATTCCTAGACTGCAAGTGTCACCTATTTCTTCCTCGGGCATCTTTTAGTTAGTGTTTTCTAGACTCTTTGTCCTCAGTGTGCACTGAGTAGCAAAGCCCTGTTAGAGCAGAACAACAAGTGTGAGGGTAGAATGTAATAAACCAGTGGTGTTTGAACTGCAGACTGTATTTAGGAATTGCAAAGGAAGTCAACACCTGCATTTGAAATTCAGGGGGCATTCACAGAAGAGAAAAAAAAAATTGCAAACCACTATAATTGAGGTTAAAAGCCCAGGGAATTAATACTGTATTTTGTGATTCCACTACCTTTATCACTCAGAGTAAAGGCTGTCGAGCGACATCACAAACCTAAGGAGAACCAGTCAGCAATTAAGCCAGAGCAGAGAAGCTATGAAATAGAAAGGACTCACTAGCCTTTTGATTATTGACAGGAGATGGATCGAGGTCTGAGAAGCATCAATCTTTCAATTTTCTCACGAAACCGATATAACACATGTTATCTTTTCATTCTCCGTTTGACTCCAGAAGGCATCTCTGAATGAAGATTCGACTGTAGAGGATGCATTCACATGTGTTTGGTAAACTTAAGTTCTCTGGATGTTATACCAAAACTTTATATTGTAACACAATCCTTACAAACCCAACTTTCATGTATGTCTGTTGGAAGCAGATAGCACAGATGTTGGAACCTCTACAGGAAAGAGAAAGGGTAAATTTACTACTTAATGGCTTTTCCATTGCAGAGGGTTTGTGCTAATATCTCTTTGTTAAATGAACTTTTATATAATACTGTCTCTTGGTAACTGACTAGGAGCTGTTTCTAGCACTTATATTGAGAATGATGCACAAAATAACTCTGCTACACTTTCACAAGGCTTTTCTAATACCCATGGAACAACAAGGTTCCTGGTCCATGTTTCTGTGAAGTGTAAGGGTGAGGTGCAGGAAGAGCGATTTAAATAGTGGCTGCATGTAATTTACACCCATTATACAAACAAGGCTGGTGTAATATGGAACACAGCTAGATATTAGTGCAAAACTATTGTTTGCAGTATTGACTATTTGGGACACCAAATCCTCTTCCACTCACTCAAGTAACTGGTTCTGTTAGACTCTCTCTTGCCAAATAGCCATGAACCCTTTGACTGATGGAGCATAGGATGATTGATATCTGTGTATTCAATCAAAACTGCCCAAGAAAAACATTCAGCTTCTCTTTCAGGCATTCTTGAGGGTCACAGTGTATCCCCAGGCATGTTTGCTAAGTGAAAAGTAATAGCGCTCCAGTCAGTCAATATTCTTGAACTCAACCCAGTCCCAAGTATTTGTCCCTATACTGCAGATGGGAAGTGGCCTAAATTGCTATTTGGGAGTGCAGAAATTAGAAATAATACAATAAAATGAGACAACAAAACACATGGGGGGGAACGAGGCATGCCAGACAGATAAATAAAATGACCATTTTCACCATACTTTGCATATGTGTATAAACGTGATATAATGGTTCACACTCAGAACTGGATAACTAGAGAGCATATTTGTGTAAAGGTCACAATCTGGAACTCAAAGCCATAAGAAATCAGTGGAATCAAGACTCTAGCAAGAATCAGAGAAACTGGATATTTATATGGGGAACTGAAAAATACAATTACAGTAGTATATTTAGCCTTAAAAATAAAAATAAAATAAAATAACAAAAAAAGCTTTGGAAGGACTACAAAGCTTGGCCACATATACCATGAAATTGGTCGAACAAGTACGTGTGAGGAGGAAACATTCCATGGGGACTGGTTATCACATAACTGTCTATTTTGTGTCTTCTATGTTCCTCTAAATATCTTGTGCTGGGCACTGGATACTGGGCTAGATGGGCTACAGGTTACTTACAGATTTGGAAAGCATCTCCTTTGTTTGGTGGTGTTCATATAAGAACACCCACGGTGGGTAAGAACAATGGCCCATCTAGTCCAGCATCACATTCGAAGAGTGGCCAATCTCAGGTGCTCTAGAGGGCATCAACAGAAGAAGTAATTATTAGTCTAAATCCAAGGATATGTTGTTGCTGATCTTCCTTGACCTCCTTAAAGAGAAGAATAATGATTTGTTCAATTTCATCCAGAATCCTGTTATTTCTCTTTCAGAAAGCAAAGTTCAAAACTCCTCAGAGCCATCAAGTACATTATGTCAGCTGACAATGACACTAAATTTCAACCTGCAGTTTTCCTTCTCACTGGAATACCTGGGCTTGAAGATGACCATGTCTGGATTTCTATCCCCATCATCTTATTATATGTCATTTCCATCTTAGGAAATGTAGTTGTTCTGTTCATTATAAAAATGGATCCAACCCTCTATGAGCCCATGTACATTTTCCTTTCCATTTTGTCTCTCACAGACCTTGGCATATCACTATCCACAATGCCAACAACACTCCGTGTTTTCTTTTTTAACTCTAGAGAAATTAGCCACGATGCTTGTTTTGCACAACTGTTCTTCATCGCCTCACTTGTGTTCACTCAGTCCTCAGTTCTCTCGTTCATGGCTTTTGACCGCTTTGTTGCCATCCGCTACCCACTCAGATATGCTTCCATCTTAACTCCACCTAGAATAGCCAAGATGGGATTGGTGTGTCTGCTAAGAGGGGTGAGCGCTTCATTTCCATTTCCCATTCTCCTAAAAAAATATCAATACTGTAAAGCCAGTAGCCTTTCTCATCCCTACTGCGTGAACCAAGAGGTCATGACAATGGCTTGTTCAGATATCAGTGTCAACAACATCTATGGATTATTTGTAGTAGTCTCTACAGTGGGGTTGGACTTGGTACTTATCCTTCTGTCTTATGTGATGATCCTCAAAACAGTCCTGAGCATTGCATCGCACACAGAGCGCCTCAAGGCTCTGAACACCTGTGTCTCCCACATTTTTGTTGTCTTGCTTTCTCACATTCCAGGAATTAGCTTGTCTCTGATATACAGGTTTGTGAAGAATTCTTCTCCATTGGTTCAGAATGTCCTCAGCAACATCTATTTGTTGGTTCCACCTCTGTTGAACCCAATTGTTTACAGTATAAAAACCAAACCCATTCGTGTGAGGATACGCAAGCTGTTTGTCAAATGAAGAGTCTGCTCACCACCAACTCCACAGAATGAAATCCCTGTTTGCGGCTTCTGGGTATTCCATTGTCCATAGCACAGGGGGCAGCTCTGTGGCAGCAGGGATTTCATCTGGTCTATCTTGAAGGCTAGTGCACTACTTTGGGCACATAGGGAGTCTGTGACAAGCTTTGGAATTACATTTGGGTTGCCTAAATAATAGTGCCCGGCCTTAAACACAAAACCCTCCTTCCTATTCCCAAAACCAGGATGGGAGTGGATGGTTATAACTTGAGTATTAAAAAGATCAAAACACTTCTACTTTTGTGTTACTGTTACACACAGCTTCATGGGCTGTTGTCAGAGGTACAGATGTCTGATCCTTTTCTTCCATCCTTCTGATCTCCTAAGCAACAGCAGCTGGTGACCAGGATTTTCATATGTTAATTATGCCTAGTTTGAAAAAAAAAATACAAAAATGTGAAGCTCACCTAAATGTCATGGGTTCTGGGTTCACACAAGACTATTTTTATTATGTATGATTCTTTTCCAGGGCTGGAAGTGAGCCTGGAGATCTGCAAGAGGCAAGGCAAGACGTGATTCCAGGGCACTTCCAAGCTAGATAGGCACTTGGATCTGGTATATGGTGGATTTATTAGCACCAAAGCCATGATCCAGCTGGATGGTCCGAAGTGGTTTGAAAACCCACAGTTGACTAATTCAGGGATTCTCCACCCAGAGCTCTCATATAGATGTGTCATTAGGAAACTGAAAAATTAAACAATAACATGAAAGCTGAGGATCAGATGAGATTCATTCCACAATTATGAAGAAAGGGAAAAGTGAAATTCCATAACCACTAACAATGGACTATAACCTATCATTTAAATCAACTACTGTACCAGTTGATTGGGTTGGAGCTACTGCAAAGCCAATTTATAAAGAAGGCTCTAAAGACGATGCCAACATTTAGAGGCCACTAAGCTTAACTTTGATTCCAAACCAATTGGTTCTAACCATAGAAAAGATTTACTAAACATTTAGATGAACACAATTTCTTGTGGAATATTCAACGTGGCTCATGTGCCTGATGAATATATCAGAATTCCTTGTTGGCATCTACTAGGATGTCACAAACCAGGAAGAATTGATATGAAAAGTATAAGTGGGTGGTAACCTGGGCAGCAGTGACCATGAAATAGATCAAATTCAGGATTCTGAATAAATGATGAAAGGAATGAAAGGAGAACAGCAGAATATGGACCCTGGGCTTCAGAAAAGCAGACTTCGACTCCCTTAGGGAGCTGATTGGCATAATCCTATGGAAGGCTAATATTACGGCAAATGGAGTCCAAGAGAGATGGTTGTATTTGAAGAAACCTTGTTGATGATGCAGGAACAAACCATCCTGATGTCCAGAGAGAAGAGCAAGTATGGCAGGCAACCCGTTTAGGTTAACAAAGAATTCCATTTGAATGTGGATGGACAATGCGTACCTAACTCGAAGGTCTCCCTCCACCCTTCAACCCCTCAATGACAGTGTGTGCAGCTACTTTACTTGGGGAAAATGGCAGGTATACCCTGCCCACCATTTTCCATTGCAGCTGTAGGGAGATACATAAGTTATATAAAATAACTTGTGTATCTCCCTCTGACTTCCCTGCACCTAGAATCTCCACCATGGTGAGTCGAAAGGAGGGTAAGGCCCTCCCTTTGACTCAATGCTACACTATTTATCAGGGTGGTCTTTATGGATCGACTTCCATGTCAACTGAGCTGGTCTCCCATTCAGCCCTCAGTAAGTCATATAATATAGCCGGAGTCTCTCCCTTCCTGCTGAATCCTGGAAGGAGAGTGCAGCCTCCCCCACCCTCTAGTCCGAACCAGGTGGAAGGAAGGTGAGTGTAAAAGCAGTAGCACTTTCCCTTCAGCTGTGAGCCTGACAGGTAGACAGAGCAACAGCATCATGAGGCGGCAGGAGACCACAGCAATGCTGGGGTGGGGTTGAGAGTCATCCTGCATTTCCACTCTAGGGTAGTGCTGGCTAGGCTATTGCTGGTACACTGGCATCTCTAGGTATTATCGTGTGTAGCTCTACCTGGAATTGTTCTTAGTTGTTAATTATTGTCAGTGGCTTTTCTCTGTACCTTAATCTCTAGTGCAGCATACTGAATATTTAAAACAACAATTTTCTCACAAAACCCTGAGTGAGAAAAGAATTGCAAGGGGCCCCTCACATGAGAAGCCTGGACAGCCTGGGTCTAGAAATTCTCAGTGATCTAGACAAAATTGGGACAAGGAGCTAAACAAGAATGATCAAACTGGCTTGAAAATGTCTCTTTCCATGAGAAAAAATTTGTTCCTTTCCATGGGAGAAATTGAACTGTGAATCAAACCTATGGTCATAGGCTATGTCTCCATCAGCAAGTTTAGTTCGGACTTGCTGTTCCGAACTAACCTGAGACTAGTTTGAACTAACAATGGTGTTTTACTTCCAACTAGCCACACATTCTAGTTCAAACTCTAGGTTTAGTTCTAACTAGAATGTGTGGCTAGTTCCTACTAATGGCTTAGTTTAGGCATTGCATGTGCTTAGTTTGAACTACAGTTTCAGCTAAGCAAGTGAGTCTGAACTAACATCGGTACTTATTAGTTCGGGCTAACTTTGTCTAGTCCAAACTAAGAAATCTCTTAGTTCAGACTAGGCAAAACCTAGTGTATCTAAGATCTTAATACTCTGTATTAAGCATGCTTAGTCGAGACTAATTTGTCAGTGTAGACATAGCTATATAGTCCAATGACCTCTATGACAGTGACAGAGCCAGGGGCTGCCAAAGGTGTTAAGAAGATAATCTGGCCATTATGAGGTTGTCACATTAAAGCCTAACAATCATAGGCTATGTCAACACTGCCAAAGGTATTGTGAAATATCTATTTTGAAATAACTATTATGAATTTATTTTGAAATAACATTATTTCAAATTTATTATTTTGAAATAATATAGGAATTATTATTTCAAAATAGAGAGGCTTCATTAGACTCTCTATTTCAGATAAGGAGAAGGCAGAGAAAAAGTATAGGGCCTTTATTTAACCAAAAAAAAAAAAAAAAAACCAGTCCTGTAACTTGGAATGGCTTTTTTTTTTTGAAATAACTATTTTGAAAGAATTACCCTTTTGAAATAAAAGCAGGTTTTGTTATTTTAAATAGTGCCACATTTATTTCAAACTAACAAAGCACTTATTTCAAAATTACAAAATACCAGCATTGACAGGCATTTTTTTTTAAGCCTTGTTATTTCAGAGGCAGAGGACTTTTCAGTGTAGACATACCCATAGATGGGCTTCTGCCCTGAAAGACATGGTTGTATAGGTATTGCAATTTATGTATTTAGCTACAACAACTATTACTGAAGAATTTTACTATACATGTGTATGTCCTAAACCTTTTTGAGACTTACTTAGCTCCTGAACTCAACTTCACATTCTGGCAATTAGTGAAGAAAGCATTTTTTTTAATTGGTTTTCAATTTGCCATGTTTCAGTTTAATTGAATGTTCTCTTGTTATGAGATAGGGAGAACACATTTTGTATGTTTTTGCTCTCTACCAGTCAGTAATTCACAGATACTTACAAATCCCCTGTTATTTCTTTCTTTTCCAAAGGAGCAATCCCAATCTTTCTAAACTGTCTCCCTGTGAAAGTTTTCCTAGGCCTTTGATCATTCCTTACGTACTTCCCAGGAACCCTTCTAGTTCTCTGATATCCTGTCTGAGTAGTAATCTTGGGGAGGAAGGGATTAACACTATAGTCAGTGAGTCCCAGGGGAGCCAATAGAAACAAAGCACACATTTTTGAATTAGAGCAGCAACTTTGCCTAGGCCTGTTTGGTGGCAGCAGAGCTCCTGCAAGGATCAGGAGGAGGACAGAGAGATAGGCCTGAAGAAGGATCTGGCAACATCCTTGCCAAAGATAGGCTCAACTTTGTAACTGATAAGGTGTGAGTAAAACAAGGAATGTATAACTAGACATGGTCAGGGTATTCCTTTGTTTTTAGTTTGTTTTTATATTCCTCTGTGCTGAGCACATGTACCCCGTCCAACTACCTTAAACTTTACCTACCTATGTTAAATCCCGGAGAAGCAACTCTGTGTGTTTCTTGTCTGTTCCTTTTAATTAAATATTTTATCCTTTTAAGTAACCAGTGGTTCTGTGTCCTGAAAGGCAAAAGGTTTGTGTGCATGTGGCTCAGACTGCACAGCTAGCTACAAAAGGGGATTCTGTCCCAGTTCGAGCTGATAACCCACCGGGGGTTCAGTTACTCTCCTGAGGGAAGAATAAAAGTGATTGAGGTACCTCACAGGAAGGAATTCCCAAGTGCACCTTCCTGGGTTTTCAAGAGGTTTTTGCATTTGGGTGGTGGCAGTGATACCACTCAAGGCCAGGGAACTGGTAGCCTTGGAGAGTTTTAAGACAAGGTTTTAAGGTCAGTGGGTTTTAAGGCATGCTGGAGCCCCCACCCGCTTCTGCATGCAGAGTGGGAAAACAGCCTTGACAACTCAGTACTGCCCAGAGCAATTTGGGCAATGATGAGGAATTGACTGACTTACCTTGTGGCACTGTGTGTTCAATATTTTTCCCCATCACACTCCTCCCATGTTTCAAAATTTTGCTTAGTTTTTACTCATATTAGTAATCTGAATAGGGTTTCACAGAGTCATTCATTAGAACAGTCCCTGTCTTACAATTCAACAGGTAAACTATAACCTTGGAAGGTTTTTCAGGACTTCAAGTTTGTTTGTTTTTTTTTTTTTGTTTGTTTGCTTTTGTTTTGTTTTGTTTTTTGTTTTGTTTTTTTTTCCCCCCAGCAATGGGCATATACATTGCACTGCTTGACATAAAATATCATCTCCCATCATGCTGTTTAGTCATTGGCCTTTGTTAGGTCACTCAGAGGTCATCTGTGGACTGGACTATGAGCTAAAACATTTGGTGCCATTTTAAACTGTTGCCATCTCAGTGCTCACCTCCCATTCTGGACTGTTACTAATGTTAACATATTCACTGTATTTTTTTTTTTTCAATCAAGCGTGCAATCCACTTCGCCATGCTTTTCTCCCTTCATAGTTTTCCTGAAGTTTCCTTAGCTTGATTGATGTTTCAACTAGGTCATGGCAGCTTTCTTCCTCACCTCCTCCAGTCAATCAAAATTCATCCCTGAGCTAAATGTCATCCCTGGATGAGCACCTTGCACATTTGAATTTCTGTCACTTTCTCTACATCATCAGCCTCCTGTGAAATGACATTGTTCTGTTTGCTGTTGTCAAAGAACAGACCCTACACAAATCCATGTACCTGCTTCTCTGCATGCTAGCACTCACCTGCCTACCTCCATCATGCCAAATGCACTGTGCTTGGTTTGGATCCCTTTCAAACACATCACTGTTGATGGCTGCCCCACCTAGATGTTCTTCCTTCACACAGTTGCTTCTGTGCCCTCAGCCATCCTCGTGACAATGGTCTTCAATCACTACATCACCATATGTGACCCTCTGGTACATGCCACCACACTCATGAGTGTATGACTTGCTAAGGTAGAACCTGTAAGTTTGATACTAGCTGTTCTCTTGGTTCTGCCTCTGCCTTTGCTTCTGCGGAGGCTGGCATTTTGTGATAATGACAAGCATATATCTGAGGTGAAGATGTTATGTAAGGAAACAAGAGTCAACAGGATGCCTGGTGACAGCCATTGCAGGTGTTGGCTTAGGCCTTACACTATATAGCCTGCTTTGCAGGTTGAGCATTAGGGCTGTCCCCAGGATCTCCTTTAAGGAAGTCCGCCAAAAAACCTTCATCACCTGCACAGCCCACATTTGTGTCATGCTGATGTCTTGCACTCCTTTTCTCTGTGCCGTACCTCATAGGGGTGGTGGGTAGACAAATATGTTAAACATGCTCAATACCCTACCGAGATGCTCAGGAAAACCCTAAGAACAGGTCTGTCCGGAATCAACAGAGCAACTCCCCTGACATTTGGGTGTGAAATGGTTCTCATGTAGCCTCCTGTGACAACTGGATAGTGTGAGTCAGAGTAATTACTGCATCCAGGTGTCTGAACAGATGTTGGGGTTCTTGGGGGTGGATGATAATTTACTCTGCACAGTGAAGTTTAGGTACTTGATCTCTGAAGGTAGTATTGGGGTCTCATAAGGAAACCAGAACTTTCAGCCCAGGCACCAGAGTGTGGTTCCCAAGTCATAATGACTGAATGGTTCTAAGTTCCAGACAGTGGAGCAATGGCCCCAGTGGCAACATTTGAGATGTCCAGGCTGGGAGAAAGCAATCTTAGGGCAAAAGTCAGCTTCCCATTTTGGGCCATATCACAGACAAAGCAGAGCAAGATGGTGATGGGGCCAGGCTCACACGGGAAGGTGACATGTTTTTGTTCAGGGTTGGGATCTGCTCATTCTCTTCCCCTGCATGTCTGGTTTTGTAGATGATAAGTAACACACACACAGACGAACAAACAAAGATCCAGAAACACACAGTTAGTATGTGGAGCAGATGTCACAAAAGAGGGTGACATAGAGAAGGGACATCTTGCCTAATTCACACCCCAAAGGGGGTGTAACTATGCCTCAAGCAGACTCCCAGGTATGGGGGTGTCTCAGACTGTAATGTAATGGGGACACACTAGAGTAGATTGTCTCTGACATCTTTTCCCATCCAGCCTATCCCTCCTCCTATAAATAATCCTACAACCGTCTTGGGGCATCCTCATCAATTGTCGGTACAGAAAAGCATCATCAGAGAGTTGTGTCTGGGTTTCTACCTGACAATAATACACTGAAGCTTAGTGTTGTTTCGAGGAAGTGTTTCTCACTCTGACTCCTTTTAGTCTCCACATCGACTGTGCCCTTCCCTTCTGGTCTGTCCTCCTCTCCTTCCCTGGACATGCTAAGCTGCTGCTGGGGTTTCCTTCTCCCCTGAAAGGCTATGCAATGATCTCGTCCTCCATCCCCTGCCCCCTTTCACTGATTAAGGAAGACACAGACTGTAACCTGGGTTGCATAGATACTTCTATGGCTGTCACTGTGTGGAGCGGCCAGTACCTGATGTTGGTCCTGGATGAGTGAGGTCTTTGGGTGGGATCATGGAAGCAGGGAGTTGGTAGTACGCAGACAAGTGGGCAGCATTCCTGAAATTTAATTATTCTTTCTGCATGTTGATCTGACGTCACTGCAACGCTTCCTGGTACTGAGTATATCTGGGTTGCTCTCAGGACCTCTTTCCCCCTGGCAAGTGCTTGATTAAAGGCTGGTAGTCACAGTCTTTATTTAATGCACCTTTACCTCCCTCCCCCATTTTTCTTTGTTCCTTTGCTGTTCTTAAATTATAAAAGTTCACCTGTGAAGAAAGTAATCCCTATGATTAGTCTACTTTCTTGCACATCTGTACTTTCCTAATAGATTTAAGTATTCATTTTGTGGTAATCAAATCACTACAGAAGACTGGGGCAGAGCTAACCTCACCCCAGCTAGCTGAGCTGCAAGAAGCAGCAATACACAGAACCCACAGCTGAGATGGCTGAGTGAAGTCAGGCAGGGAGAGAGCAAAGGGCCAATTAAGAACAGCTGCTTACCCTAGAAACTGGGGTATATAAGCTGGCTGGGCCAGAAAAGAGGAGGAGGTGTGTTGTAAGCAAACAGTTTGTAATGGCTCTAGCTAAGGGAAGGCATTCAGTGTTGATAGCTAGAAGGGCTGATTTCTGTGTGTAATGCTGGTTTGTCTACTTTAAATAAAGGAGCATGGGTAGCTGCCCCTATAGCAGAAAGTACAGGGATAGCTGCACATGGCTATAATCATGCATTCATGTACAAATAGTAATGTGGAACTCAAGAGCCTGCAGGTCACATCCTGCATAACAAACAAAAACAAACAAACAAAAACACCAAACAAAAAAAAACCCTATTCATATGTAGATTTTGAGGCTTTTTACCTAGGTAATTCATATTGACTTATGTGACCTGGGCCTCCTGGGATAACCACCTGAATATGCAATTACCAGGGCAAGCTGCAAAAAGGAGAGCAGATTCTCCCAGCACCAGTGGGTTACCTGGAGATAAACTTCCTAACCAGTCACAAAACATGCTTCTGATCCTCTACACTGGATATCAAGAAGCCAACATAAAATATACTCAGCTTCCTTTACTGCTTTCCTGTCAGTGCTCCCCAGCATAGCCACAAGGTCTGGTAAAGAGAGAAACTGTTTAAAACTCCAAGTTCTTTACCCAGAAAGGTTTATTCTGAACCTAAAGTGTCACCCACATTACACAGAACAGTACAAGTTTGGGTCTTACCCAAAATGCCAGACAATTCTTCAATAACTACAACTAAGGGTTTAATATAGAATGAAAAGAAACAAAATGAGAGATGTTACAGGGTCAAAGTGGATCACATGCATACAAATGATTTAGATTCCTTAGAAGATAAGTCATTGAAGACTTTAGAGTTTACAAGTCTTAGGCATACATCCAACACCTTGATGGGTTTAAGTCCTTGTTTCACAGCTTCAGTTGTTAGAAATCCAGTTTAAAGAAATAGAGGCCAAATAGTCCAGGTGTAGAGTTGGTTCTAATTCTCTCCTGAGAATTAGCAGAGTGGTTTCCAGGCCCCTGTTGGCTGGAATCTCAATCCTGCAGCCAAAACTTTCCCTGAGAAGCTTGGACAAATGTGAGATAAAGTGATTATGTTTCCAACTTCTTTTTATAGTTGTAACAAGGAGGGAGTTTGCAGGTCATTTCTTCATTTGTGCTTTGATGACAGTTCCCAAGAGCTTTCTTAAGTGTAGAATAGTCATATATATTGTCCTTTGAAGTAAAACCTTGACCTTCTGGGCACCACAGGTAATTAGCTGTGTTAGCACCATTAACAGATGCTTTACGTTGGTACATCAAAGGTCCAGTTTGATGTTAATTTTCCCTTTGACCTCTTCCAATAGAACAATAGTAACAGATAGGGAAACAGTTCATTTACCTTGCTAATGTCTAACAGCATACATGCAAATATCATCAAGAAACACTAATGATACACATTCACATCAAAGTCCTAGCCTACTCATAACAATACTATTGCATTGTCCTATAATATGTCTTCAAAGGTTAGATATGGGTCATATATTTTACAAGATGGCTTGGCCTTCTCAGGCCTACCATGACAACTAACATATGTGGTTGTGACTGTTATCTTCCTAGGTTGGGGTTCTTAACCTTTTAGAGGCCCTGCAACCCCCCCACAAAAAAAGGTTATTAATTTTTATTGTGGTTTTAGGTCCCATTCCTCCGGTACCCCTTGCACACCTTTCCTACATCCCTAGGGTATGTGAGCACTCAAAATCAAGAACCCCTGCCTTAGATAGCCAAGAGTTGTCAAAGTAGGGGAGCTACCCTGTTCATGCCCAAATAAACTTCACATGTACACCACAAAACCCACCAGAATAGCCAGAAGTAACAATAGGCACGAAGAGCGTACTGTCTGAAAGTTTCTAGAAAACCTTCTGATTAGGCCTCAACTTGAGTACTGTGTCTGGTTTGGGTGCCCCATTTCAAAAAGGATATGAAAAAAAACTGGAGAAAATCTAGAGAAAGCAAGAAAAAATGAACATTTGACCTGTGAGGGAAGATTGAAAGAGCTGGGTTTGTTTAGTCTAGAAAAAAGGAGATTCAGCCTATGTCTATACTGACAGTAGCAAAATCAACACCATCAGCTGGGTATTCCAGGAACGCTTAGTAACAAGTCGAAACTCACTGCTGCACTTCTGGAATTTGGCACCAGAAGTCCTAGCCCCCAGGAGAAGTAGGGAAAAGCTGACTGCGAGGGATTTGCGATCGGCTTTCCCCAACGTGTCCTGGTGGCTTAGGAAGTCACTGGCATTTCAGCAAGGCATTTTATATACCTTGCATAAATGCTGGTTGACTGCTGCTGAAAAGAGCCCTAACTATAGAGTAGGGCTAAGAGGGGACATGATAGCAGTTTTCAAATACCTAAAGGTTCTTATGAAGAAGGAGAAAAACATATTCTTCTTAATCACTGATGATAGGACAAGAAGCGATAGGCTTAAATTACAGCAAGGGAGATTCAGCCTAGAATTTAGCAAAAAATTCCTAACTGTCAGGATGATTAAACACTAGAATAAATTGCCTCAGCAGGTTGTGGAATCTCCTACATTGGGAGATTTTAAGAGCAGGTTAGACAAACACCTGTCATGGATGATTAAATGGGGGTACTTGGTCCTGTCAGAAGTGCGGGGAGTTGGACTCGATAACCTCTCACGGTCCCTTCCATTTTCTATAATTCAGAAAGAGGTGGGTGTTCATTACTCTATCCTTAATATGCTAGGCTGACCAGCATGTAGAATGTGTATTACAATAATTTGTAGAAGTTGACAAATGGGACTTAGACAGATGATGAATATTATGGGTTGCATATAAAGAGCAAAGCAGATTACTAGACTGCAATTGTCACCTATTTCTTCCTCAGGCATCTTTTCGTTCATGTTTTCTACACTCTTTGTCTTCAGTGTACACTGAGTAGCAAACCTCTGTTGTAGCTTAAGAGCAGGTGTGGGGTTAGAATGTAATAACCAGTGGTTTTGTTGACTGAAGACTATATTCAGGAATTGCAAAGGAAGACAACACCTACTTTGAAATTCCGGGGGTATTCACAAATAAGAAAAAATGAAAACCACTATAGTGGAGGCTGAAAGCCCAGAGAATTAGTACTGTATACTTGTGATTCCACTACCTTGATCACTCAGAGTAAAGGCAGTCTGTCAATTAAGTTCACCCATCTTTGAAGCATCTGACGAAGTGGGATTTTCTCCCATGAAAGCTCATGCAAAAAATAAATCTGTTAGTCTTCAAGCGCCACACAACTCCTTTATTTATTTATTCCCCCCCCCCCCCGCTGGACTAGACTAACATGGCTATCCCTTTGGAAATTGAGTCTGTCAGTTGACATCACAAACCTAAAGAGAAGCAGTCAACAATTAAGCCAGGGCAGAGAAGCTATGAACTGCAAAGGATTCACTAGCTTTTTAATTGTTGACAGGAGATGAAATGGGGGCTGGGAAGCTTCAATTTTTCAATGTTCTCAAGATACCAGTATAACACACGGTATATTTTCATTCCCCCTTTGACTCCAGAAGTCATCTCTGAATTAAGATCTGACCGGAGAGAATGTGTTTATTTACATGTGTGTTTGGTAAACTATAGTGCTCTGAATATTATGCTGGAACTTTTTATTGTAATACAAATCTTACAAACCCAACTTTCATTCAATGCATGTCCATTGGAAGCAGACAGCAGAGTTGTTGGAATCTGTGCGGAAAAGAGAAGGGGGTAACTTTACTACTTAATGGCTTTTCCATTGCAGATTGTTTATGTCATTATCTCTTTGGCCATTGATCACTTATATAATACTTCCTCTTGGTAACTGACCAGAAGCTGTTTCTAGCACTTATATTGGGAACTGTGCATGCAATAGCTCCACTATATTTTCACAAGGCTTTTCTAATAGTCATGAGACAACACAGCTGCTGCTCAGTATTCAGTGAGGAGTAGGAATGAGATGCAGCAAAAGGGGTTAAAATAGTGATTCAATATAATTTATACCCATCAACTGTAATACAGGCAAGGCTGATATAACGTGCAATTTAGCTAGATATTAGTGCAAAACTATTTTTGAAGGTATGGACTATTTGGGACACCAAATCCTGGATTGTCACATTCACAGTCTGTCAAATTCCCAGCAAGGAATTCTGATATATTCATCAGGCACAATTTCCCTTTACATAAGCCATGATGAATCTTCCAGAAGAAATTGTGTTCATCTAAGGGTCCAGTAAATCAGTTCTATAGTTAGAACCAATTTGTTTGGAATCAAAGTTAGGCTTACTAGTCTTTCAATGGTAGGGCTGTCTATGGAGCCTTTTTTTATCCTTTTATTTTTCTTTTTCTTTTTTTTTGTTGTTGTTGTTTATTGGCTTCACATTAGCTACAACCCAATCAGCTGGTACAGTAGCTGATTTAAATGATGTGTTATATTCTATTGTTAGTAGTTATGAAATTTCACTTTTCCCTTTCTTCGTAATTGTGGAGTGAATCCCATCTGATCTTCTGGTCACATGTCATTGTTTAATTTTCCAATTTCCTGATGATTCATCTATATAAGTGCTCTGAGTGGAGAATCCCTGAATTAGTCAAGTGCTATGTTTCTAACCACTCCATCACACAAGACCATCCAGCTGGGTCATGGTTTTGGTGCTGCTAAATGCACTATACACAAGATCCAAGTGCCTATTTATCTTCCAAGTACCTTGGTATCATGACTTACTTTGTCTCCTTTAGATCTCAAGGCTCATTTCGAGCCCTGGGAAAGAACAATATGTAATAAAAGATTATTGTTTGAACCCAGAACCCATGACAATCAAGTGAGTTTGATCTTTTTTTGAATTTTATTTAAACCAGGCATAATTAGCACATAGAAATCTTAGTAACCAGCTACTATTGCTTAGATCAAGAGCACTAAAGAAAAGGATCGGGCATTTTTACATATGACAAAAGTCCATGAAGCTCTATGCAACGGTAACATGAAAGTAGAAGAATTTTGATCTTTTTAATATCCAAATTATAACCATCCACTCCCATCCTGGTTTTGGGAATAGGAAGGGGAGTTTTGTGCTTAAGGCCAGACACCATGTATCAAAATTCTGCTTAGTTTTTACTCATACAAATAATCTGAGCAGGGTTTCACAGAGTCATTTATGAGAACACCAGGTCCATGTCCTACAATTCAACAGATACATTAGAACCTTGGAAGCTGTTTCATGACCTCAAGTTTTTCCCAGCAATGGGCATGTACATTGCACTGATTAACATAAAATATCATCTCCCATCATGCTGTTTAATCATTGGGCTTGATTAGATCACTCAGGAGTCATCTCTGGACTGGACCATGACCTAAATCATTTGGTGCCATTTTAAATTGTTGCTACCTCAGTGCTCACCTCCCATTCAGGACTGTTACTAATGTTAAAATGTTCACTGTTTTTGTTTGTTTGTTTGTTTGTTTTTTCCAGTCAAGTGTGCAATCCATTTTGCCATGCTTTTCTCCCTTCACAGTTGTCCTGAAGATTTCTTAACTTGATTGATGCTTCAAATATGTCATGGCAGCTTTCTTCCTCACCCCTTCCAATCAATCAAAATTCATCCCTAGGCTAAATGTCATCCCTGGGCTGGCACCTTCCCACATTTGAATCTGTCCTTTTCTCTGCATTCTACATCATCAGCCTCCTGTGAAATGATATGGTTCTGTTTTCTGTTGTCAAAGAACAGACCCTACACAAATCCATGTACCTGCTTTTCTGCATGGTAGCACTCATCTGCCTACCTCCATCATGCCAAATGCACTGTGTTTGGTTTGGATCCCTTTCAAACACATCACTGTTGATGACTACCCCACCCAGATGTTCCTCCTTCACACAGTTGCTTCTGTGCCCTCAGCCATCCTCGTGACAATGGCCTTCAATCACTACATCACCATATGTGACTCTCTGGTATATGCCATCACCCGCATGACTGTACAAGTTGCTAAGCTAGAACTTGTCAGTTTGATACTAGCTGTTCTCTTAGTTCTGCCTCCACCTTTGCTCCTGCGGAGGCTGCCATTTTGTGCTAATGACATGATCTCCAACAAGTACTGCAAGCACATGTCTGTGGTGAAGATGTTATGTAAGGATACAAGAGTCAACAGGATGCCTGGTGACAGGCATTGCATGTTTTGGCTTAGACCTCACACTAAATAGCCTGCTCTGCAGGTCGAGCATTAGCGCTGTCCTCAGGATCTCCTTTAAGAAAGTCCGCCAAACAGCCTTCATCACCTGTACTGTGCACATTTGTGTCATGCTGATGTCTTACATTCCTTTTCTCTTCTCTGTTCTGACACACAGGTTCAGGCTGCCCATGTTCACATCCTCTAGGCTAACCTTGCAGTCCTCCCACCATGCATAACCCTATCATTTAGAAGTGAAAATCAAAGAGTTTCATGACAAAGCAGGAAAATGCATCTGCAGAGTGTGATCTCCTGGGAGCACTGACTTGAAATCTGGCTGACAAAAGAAGGAAAGGATATCTCCTCATTCATCAAGAATGAGCCGTTGCAATTTGAATGAACTCAGTGTTGTGGAAGTTCAGAATATGAAATATTCATCATTCCTAATGTCTTATCCCTCTCTCACCAAGCACTGTTTTCTCTTGTCTTCAGTTTCATTTCTCCAGCCATCACCAGATCTCTTTCAGTGTCACTCATCACCCACCACCTCCACATACTGTTGTTACTTGGCCATCCATGAATTCCAGCTCTATTTTCCATCAGTATGGTTGCTGATTCTTACTATCCCTCATTTTTTGCCATCTCTGACAAACTTCTGCGACCACAAGTTCCTTTACTATGGAGTCCACTGGCCCCCAACAATCCTTTCCAGTCCTGAGTCCCCTGAAGATGGTCTCTCTGCATTCTTACCTAGCAAACACTTGGAGTTTTCTCCTCTGTTGCATTGCCCTAGAAGGCATGAGATCTGCCCTTCGTTACCATTTGATTTTGGGACAAACACTGCAGAGACTAGGATAACCCTCCCCCCCAGGGTATTTAAGCATGAAATAGCAAGAAAAAGCAAACATAGTCAATGAAAGATGACAAATACCATGCACTGCTACAGACTGGGGAATGACTGGCTAGGCAGCAGTTTGGCAGAAAAGGATCTGAGGTCTATAGTGGGCAAGAAAATAGATATTAGCCAATAGTGTGCTTTTATTGCTAACAAAGCCAACAGAATATTGGACTATGTCAGTAGGAACGTTCCTGGCAGGTCAAAGGAAGTGATTATTCCTTTGTATTTGGCAGTGCTGAGACCCCATTTGTAATACTCTGTCCATTTGTGGGACCCCAATGCCAGAAAGGATGTGGACAAGTCGGGAAGAGTGCAGCGGAGGGAAAACAAAAATGATTAGGGGAGTGAAACATATAACTTATGAGAAGATGCTGAGTGAAATAGGCCTGTTCAGACTGTAGAAGAGAAGAATGAGGGAAGATTTGACAGCCGCCTTGAACTACCTGAAAGAGGTTCCAGGGAGGAAAGAGCTAGGCTGTTCTCAGTGGGGATAAATGACAGAACTAGGAGGAACCACCTCAATTTGCAGAAGGAAAGATTTCAGTCAGATATTAGGAAAAGCTTTTCAAACTGAGGTTGGTAAAGCACCAGCACGGGTTCTCTGGAGAGATGTGACCACACAGAAGCCACTGACTGGCTCTGAGTCTCTGCACATCTGGGTAATAGCTATGCCCGTGCCTCATAGAGGTGGTGGGTAGATGAATATGTAAAGGTGTTCAATACTCTACCACGATGCTCAGGAAAACCCTAAGATCAGGTCTGTCTGGAATCAATAGAGCAACTCCCCTGACATGACCGTGAAATGGTTCTTATGTAGCCTCTTGTGACAACTGGACAGTGGGAATCATGGTAATTACTGCATCCAGGTGTCTGAACAGATGTTGGGGTTCTTGGGGGTGAATGATAATTAACTTTTCACAGTGAAGTTTAGGTACTGGGTCTCTGAAGGTAGTATTGGCATCTCATAGGGAAACCACAACTTGCAGCCCAGGCACCAGAGTGGAGTTCCCAAGCCATCATGACTGAATGGTTCTAAATCCCAGACAGTAGAGCAGTGGCCCTGGGGGCACCATTTAAGGTGGCCAGGCTGGGAGAAATCAGCCATAGGGCAAAGGCCAGCTTCTGACTTTGGTCCATATCACAGACACAGCTCTGCAAGGTGTTGACGGGGCCAGGCTCAGACTGGAAAGTTTTTTGAGGAAAGGTTACTTCCTCAAAAACATAGCAGAAAAATGAAAAGATGCTCTCTCAGAGACCCAGTGAAACCAGTATGAGTTCCAGGAGATACCTTGTTTCCCCTGAGCCAATTTTGTTCCTGTATCTCCAGAGCAAGGCCTGTCACATTTACTGTGTAGTAATGCATGAGCTAGATGAGTATAGACATGTGAGAGATTCCTATTATTATTTTGAAACCATTTTGTTAATTCTTTGTGCTGTCTGCAAATACATTGGCCGTTCATGATGGGAGGGACTGGTGCCCTCTGTCCCATACGCATCACGACATATTGTTCCAGTGCCTCCCAAATGCAAGATTCTGTCTCCTCGCTGTCCCAAATGTAAACAGTTCCAGGCTCTCCTCTCCACCCATGGACCCTGCTCCGGCTTCCCCTTGCCCAGGGACCCAGGGATACAGTCCCTAAAGTTCCTGCCTTAATATGGCCCCACCCTAGATAAGGTGGAACAAACAAAGTCACCATGGTCCAGGTGAAGGGGAAGCAAGGGGGAATTGGAAACAAATACAGACACTTTGAAAGGAGGAGAAGCTTTTGGCTTTTGCCAGAGAAAGATTGTCTTAGGTATAACTGCAAGAGACTGGGCCTATACACATGGCCAGGAGGGTGTAGGGTGGCTGAACATGACCAACAGCCAGCCTTGTGGGTAAGAATGAGGAGAATAGACAGAACAGTACTCTCAGGATAGCATTATTAATTTAGCATGTGTGTTATATCTTTTATTTGCTTGTGATAACTGCTGACTCCTTAATTAAATGATTGTGCATTGATTTGCTATATGCTCACTTAAAATCCCATTCTAATCAATCAACTAGTGTTTATTTTATCTAAAGCTGTGTGTGGACTTTAGAGGATGTGAATCAGAGAGGGTGGACACATCCATTTCAATGTCAAAAGGATGGACAAAGTTCTATGAGTCTCTAGTGATTGGGAAAGGGTCCCAATCTCTATAGGATGGAAATTCCTGGTGCAGTGTCTAGGGACTGCAAGTGTTTGGTTGAGGACTCTCCCCTAGGTGGCCAGTGAGTGCACACCCATGGCTTGGCACTGATTACATGCAGGAGGCTAGTGTAGACTGACTCTGGAGTGAGTTCATCTGAAATAGTAGGGAAGTCAGGATTCGGGAGTGGAGATCAGGGGTTACAGAGACACTGTGACTGAGATGATTTAGTTGGTTTGGTCTTTATGACATTCCTCTCCTTCAATCTGGGCTGATGTAGTGGTGTGATCCCCCCCTCCTTGATTCTTGACTTCTGGGCCTTGACTTACGCAGCCTTGCTGTTTGAGCCCCTGCTCTTGGGTCAGCTCACATTCAGCCTCCAGTTTATAAATGGTCTCTCATGTAATGGAAATGCTCTACTACCCACTCATGGGATGGTTCCCAAGTGAGCATCCTCAAGCCTCATATGAAATTCTGGAAATTTCCATCTTGCAGAGATTAGGACCCTTCACTGATTCCTGTTATTTCATTTAATTCAGTCCATCAGTTTAGGAACGAAGCTGATATTTTTTACTCTATCTCAGACATTTGCACTTTTACTCTTTTTCCAAAATCTACATGGCTTCAGATAAAACAGCCAAAAGTTTATTGAGCAAAACATGATTCTAAGTGATCATACATCATATCAATATGAAATGAGACAGTCAATAACATAACTAGTACCCCAAAAAGTAGCATATGTTCTAAAGTAAGGTCACTGTCACAGTCCACTGATAGCCTACCCACATGCTTTGAGTATTGATAGTTTTGAAGCCAGGTCTTCCTCACCATGAGGATAAGTATAAGTTCTTGAGATTGCCTGCAAGATGAAGCCCTTGACACATAAGTCTACAACCAATCTGAAGTGTGTTTTTGTCTCTCTGCTTCCCTCCTCCTTGCAGTCAGGAGACATTTGTGGGTTAAACCAAAACTGTTATATCAATATAACGTTGTGTGGCTGTGTTATTTTAACATAACATATATCAATTTAAAGCAATTTGACCTTCTTCCTTCCATGGCACCCAGGCTTCAGCACTCTGGCCAGGAGGGTGGGGATGAAGGGGTGCCCACGCCCAGCTCCGGGAATGCTGGCCTGGTGGCAGGGAAAGAGCATCTGCACCTGGCTCCCTGTGTGCTTTCTGAGTAGTGGTGTAAGGGACTCTGCACACCTCCTGGGACGCTGGCTGGGTGGTGGGAAAGGAGCCCTTGTGGCCAGTAAAAGCAGCACTAGCCAGATGGCAGGGGAAGGGACCTACATGCCTGCTTCACCCCTGACTGGGCATGGGGGCCCCTTCCCCTCTTGCCTGGCCAGGGCTTCTTTTGATGGGCGTGCAGTGTCCCTTCCCCAGCTGGCATGCTGAGAGCTGGACAAGGAGGTCCCTTCCCTGTGCCGGCTGAGCATCCAGGGCTGCAGTAAGATGAGGAAGATGCTTTCTCCCATGCCAGGCTGAGCACACCCAGAGCTGGGTGGTGGGGAATGCTTTTCCCTACTGCCTGGAGCACTAGGTGAAACCCAGGCAGGGGATTGGGCAGGTGGCATGGCCCATCTTGGGGGGTTATTTTACGACATCTCACATATTGCTCCTCTCCTAAATCAAACTAGCAATCTTCTCCATGTACATGCTAGTTCGATTTGGTTTTCTAGAGGGGACCTGTTTAATCAACTTGACTTAAATAGATTTAAAGGATTTTAATGTGACTTTATTAAATTAATATAAGTTAAATCAATTTAACCATATCAGTGTGGACGTAACCTTAGTTTGCCTTCTTTTTGTTATGCATACCTTCACTGGGTATGTTGGATGCAGCACTAGCTGTCTGTTCCACCTGAACCTTGTAAAATGCATTTGGGGACATGTTTCCTTGCTGTACTTAAGTATGATGTTGCAGGAAGCATGCTACCAGAACAATAATGTAGAATGTGTCATAAGCCTTCCAAAACACTGTACCCGACATCTTTGCATTAAACCAGGCAATTAAATTGCAAAGATGAAAAGGAAAGATACTCAGATCACATTAAAGGGACATGAGAGTTGCAGCACATCACCCTTCTGCCTTGAGCGGTGTGCGTGTGTGAACTAGATGACCTCCCTGGGTCATTCCAACCCTAACCTTCTATGATTCTATGATTGACTCTGTGACTTGTGACTTTGAGTTGCAGAGCAGTGCCCAAAACACAGGACCAGCCTTCCGGCTGGACTGACTACACTTTATTGTCCCAGAGCTTCCCCCTGCACTGTAGAAAGTGGTGAGAACAAGGAGCTAGTTAAAGGGTTTTGGCTCTTTGGCCTTTTCCCCATGACACTCAGGGGAGTTTAGAGCAGCCTGGGACCTGAGGCAACCTCCACCTATTTGCAACAGCATCAAAGAGACAAACATAAGTAGCCAAGCTCCTGCCGACAGCTGCCATTCCACGGTGGACCCTTGTGGCCTGAAGGGCCCTGCAGGTACTCTGTTCCTCCCTCTAAGACCCTTTCAGTATCATTCTCATTTTCCCATATTTAAGACAAGATGCTCTTGTGTGTGCACAGGATCGCTTAGTCTCTGTCCCATCCTCATCCTCCATTCAGGAATCCCCCACACTCTCCTTGCTGATGTCTATGTTCATTCAGAATTGCTACAGCATTTTTGACTCCTCACTTGCTTCCCCCTAGGTCTCTCAGTCCCTTTCTTCCTGGGATGAGTAAGGGCAACTGTCCTTCCCCTACTGATGTCACCCATGTTCTCAGAGAGGACACAGCCGGACCTGCCTCTTGGGGCTCCTGTGAGTCGGCAGGGAGTGAGGGGAGTCAGGCCCTGCTTTGCACTACAAGGCCCTAGTTTTTGGTTCTTAAAGAAACCATTGCGTGGAATTCCCCAAAGCCTGAACTATTCCCCAGCTGTGACCACCTTCCTCTTTTCACACAAGTGCCTCTGCTATGCCTCAGTCAGCTCCAAAAGTCACAGGAAGTGTAAAGGGCCACAAATTAAGGCAGACATGACTGACCCCATGGGTCTCTCCCACCCACAAGAGGGAGAGTTTCTGACATCCATCTAATGGCCACTGAATGGCTGGTCTGGGCTAGGAGCTGGCTGTGCATCTCTTGGGAAACTGAGGCACATCTCCAACCCTTTCCATGGCTGGAAGAATACAACTGGAGGGGATAGGAGGAGACTTTGGGCCTGAGTGTCTTTCCAGGACTCCTGTGTTTGCAAACCTCACTCACACATGCAGCTCTGTTCTGTCTGGGAATCACATGGTAGGTTGGTGGGGAGCAGTTGTGCTGTGTGCAGAGCCATCCACATGGTGGAGATGGGGAGCTCCCTGAATGGCTTCTCTTGGGGCTTCTGCTTTCATCCTGTCTGTGGCAAAAGTCAGTCACAGTCACTGGGGTGAGAGTGCAGGAGAAGTCTGGATGGCTAGGCACTTGAATAGCCCCTCTTGCAAGTAGTGCTGCTCTTACGCATTGCACTGCTCCCAGAGTGCTAAGGAAGGGCCACAGCTGGGAGTGTGAAACAGTTGTTCAGCTTTTCTTGTGAGCCCTGGATCTTTAGTCAGTCGTGGAACAGGAACAGGTTATGTACAATGGGGCAAACCAGCCACATGCCTTCTCGGTATCAGGAGGAATTCTCAGGTTACATGGATAAAGCTTTTTAGGCAATAGCATTGCAAGTGATCCCCTGGCTCTGCACAAACACAGTCAGTTTGTATATGATGCTGCCTGCCTTGGTCCCATTCCCCAAGGGAAATGTCCTCCATTAACAGTTGGTGTAGCATATGAGTAGCTCATCTCCTGCGTCACCAGCACTGAAGCCAGGCGATGAACCCAACACTCACTTGATGAATACTCTGATTAGCCTCTCCCGAATGGCTTTGTTGTTCACACTGTACACAACTGGGTTCATCAGAGGCAAGATCAGGAAAGAGAAGTCACTGAGGACATTCTGAGTCCAGGTAGAAGAACTCTTTCCAAATCTATATATTATGGACAATGAAATCCCTGGCAGATAGAAGAGCAGAACAACACAGATGTGAGCGACACAGGTATTTAGGGCCTTGAAGCACTCTGTGTGAGTTGCACCTCTCAGCACTGTTTTGAGGATCATTGCATAAGATAGAAGGATGAGTAGAAAGTCCAACACCACTGAAGAGATTGTTACAAACAAACCATAAACGATGCTGGGTCTGATATCGGAATAAGCCTTTTTCATGACCTCCTGGTGTATGCAGAAGGAATGAGAGAGGGTATTGTCTTGACAGTATTGGTATTGTTTCAGGAGAAAAGGGTATGGGAATGTTAGGGCCACTCCTCTTAGCAGAGACCCCAGTCCCATCTTACTTATTCTGGAGGGGGTTAAAATGGAAGCATATCTCAGTGGGTTACAGATTGCAACAACGCGGTCAAAGGCCATGGACACGAGCACAGAGGATTCAGTGTATACAAGTAAATGGATGAAGAAAACCTGGGCAAAACAGGCATTGTGGCTGATTTCCAGAGAGTTAAAACAAAACATGCCCAGTGTTGTTGGCATAGTGGATATTGAAAAGCCAAGGTCTGTGATGGCCAACATGGAAATGAAAATGTACATGGGCCCGTGGAAGTTTGGATCTGTTTTTATAATGAACAAAATGACTGAATTTCCTAAGATTGAAGTAACATATAGTAAGCAGAAGGGGATAGAAATCCAGACATAGACGTCTTCCAGCCCAGGGATTCCTGTGAGAAGGAACACTGAAGGGTGGGGTTGGGTATCATTGACAGCTGACATGATGCACTGGGACAGTCTGAGTTGTGAAATTTTCTTCCTGAAAAAGAAAACAATAATAGGAGATCAGATGATGTTGAACAAAATATCATTCTGCTCTCAGTGTGAGTCTAGAGCCCCCCCAGGACTTCAAGGAAGATCAACCAATAGGTTTAAGTTTATACTTAAAAATTTCCTGTTCTTTTCGTTCCATCTGAAGCAACTGACATTAGCCATTGTTGTGCTGTTGAAACAGGCTACTGGGTTAGGTGGACTATTAGTGTGACCCTGAATAGCTGTTCTGATAGCCTTATATGTGCCACCATTTGGAAGATTAACATTGCCTGGTAGTCCGTCTTCCCAGTATCCATTACCAGATTTTTCCAAGGAAGGTAGAGCTGGAGATAACCTGTTCAGTGGAGATCTGGGAGATAACCTGATCCTATGGAAAATTTATTCCTGAAATTCACTGGTTAAATATTTTTATGGTGTACATTAGGAAGGTTTATAGCCCTCCCAAGCCTTTTCCTAAAGAAATCTGTACCAGTGTAATTGAGAAACCTGTTTCCAAGGAAAGTTTCATCCTGATCTCTACTGGTTTTTATGTAAGAAAGGAAAGCTTATAGACATCTCAAGGCTTTTATAAATAAATCCCCACTATGGTAATTGGATTTTCTGATTTTCCAGTCCCTCTTTGAATGTTACTAAAGACTTTCTGGAACTAACAGAATGTCAATTGGTTAGCCTGCTTGAGCACTGTGTGATTTTATAATTGAGAACTTCCCACAAATGCTTTCTGGATCTTCACTTCTAAGTGTGGCCCATTGTAATATGTTCATACACATGAGACACAAGTATAAAGTTGTCATGTTTCACTTGCCTTGTATAAAGTGGTCATAGTTGTTACCTGCACTTCTATAGCTCCTTGGACCAGGGCCAACAGAGGCAGGTGATTGGCTTACCATCTTCTGCTCTTTAATACCAAATTCTGAGTGCCAGGGACATTGTTCATCTCAGTGTGACTCTGGTTTCACAAGTGTAAATTCAATCAGTACTGAGCTCTATGAACTGTCACTTACCAAATGCTTCCAGTGATACACACTAATCCCCAAGAATCACATCAGGAGAAGATTTGCCTGGCACCTTTTGACTGGATTCAGAGAGCTTGATGATCCTACAGGCGTTTTTTTTTTTTTTATGTTCACCCAGTCTCTCGCAATAAGGGGTTCTGTACATCCTTTGGAAGATATACGCTAACTCAGACAGTTACTTCAATTGGGTGGAGAGGGGTCTGTGTCCTGAATGATGAATAGTGCAAATAGTAGTTTTGCACTGATCTCCAGTTGAATGGACAAGTTCCTTTAGCCATACTCATGTAATATGTCAGGCGTGGCCAAACTTCAGCTCAGGAGCCACATGCAGCCCTTGAATGAAAAAGTGTGGCTCCTGGAAGAACATCAGCAAACCAATTTAGGAAAGCAGCCCCAACCTAGAAGTTCAGGAGGAGATCAGGATGGTGGGGAGAAGTGGTGGCATGGTCGGGATTTTTTTTAAAAAAACTCACCACTAGCCTACAGTCTTCTACATCAAGCAACAGCCAAGTTTTTACTGTATAGGCCTAATTTTCATGGTAACCTTAAGTAATTATTAGAATCTGACATTAATAGGATCAACATTGGTCCTCTTGTTACAATAAAATTAAAGAGTGCAATGAATTATAAATTTAGTTATTTTGGAGTAGGTAAAAGTATATGGCTATAAGCCTCAGTGTGGCTCTAGAAGGTTTAATAATCAACTTGCGTGGCTCTCGAGTTCCACAAGTTTGGCCACCCTTGTAATATGTGATGGGCTTAAATTACATACAAGCACTATTAGAATCCCTTTTCCTTCACCTCAGTTCTACACTTCACTGAAACACGAGCCAGTGGTTCTGTTACCGCAGGAAAGCCTTGCACAAATATATCAGAGTTATTGTGTGCATGATCCTTCCTGCTTCAGAAAGTGATCCAGGTCACTTACCTAGAGGATAGTATCTTTCTCCTGCTCATTGAACAAAAAGTTAGTAGTAAAAGCACATGGCAAGCAGTACTTGTAATATCTCTGAAATGTTTTCTAAGGCAAAAGACATTAAGTAGAATAACATTGATAGAAATGTACATAAGCCCACAAATGTAAATCCCTTGTTTCTTCCTCTGATATTTCAGGGATGAATTCTAAGTTTAGAGGAAGGTATCCATATAGAGCGTATCATCAGAATTTCTTGAGAACTTGAGAAGAGTGCAGCCTCGGCCCTCATTCAATCTCCTGTCAGCAAACAAATCTCTAGAGAATCCTTTGTAGCTGGTAGTTTCTCTATTCTTGGCTCAATAACTGACTGGTTCTCCTCAGGTTTAGTGAAGTCAGTCTCCAGCCTTTATCCAAAGTCATACAGGCACTGTGATCAGCATGTAAAATATTCATTGTCTGAGCCTACACTAAATTATATAGTGGTTTTCAATCTTTTCTGATTTATGAACACATGCAAATTATATAAAGCAGATGTAATTCCCTTTGGAAATCTTACACATAGTCTGTACACACTTAGAGATCTGTGCACCACAGGTTAAATAACTGTGGTCTAAGTACATTTCAACTCCAGCACCTCTTAGTCTTTTAAAACAGGGGTGTGCAGGGAGTGGATCTCAACGTGAAATGCATGAGTATTCAGGTAAATGAAATGACATTTCACACATAAAATTTAGAGCTGCTGGTCTAGCCCAACTCACCCACTGTGCTGTAACCCAGGGCCAATCTGAGGGTGGAAGAATGGTTGAGTTCCACCCCAGTTGAGGGGGGAGAGTGAGGCTGACACGTGGTACTCTGGGAACTGAGACGAGGCAGAGATACAAGTAACTCCTACAACTGTGAGGGGATTTTGCAGGACTTAATGACTGGAGCCTTCCTCCAGTCAGAAATAAGAAATATTCCATGTGTCTTACCTGCCCTGCTCCCATAAAGCAACTCAGCTCTGAGTTCCTGAATTCATGGTCAAGCCAGAGAATAAAAGCTTTGAACATAGATTTGCAGATTAAATGTCAAAGAGCAAATAATTTGAGGTGATATGGGAACTACTCACTGATAGTCCAGGGGTTCTTCTATGGTCTGGACTCTCGAAACGGAACCCAGTGAAAAATCCTGACTCAGGGATTTGGAGTTTTCACAGCCCAAACTCCATCTGGATCTGAGATTTCTGTTGCTGGAACAAACCTGATGGACCACAAGTACAGGAACTGGAAGGTCCCCCAGCTATCTACTGCTACCTAGTGCTCTCCAGCCCCTGTCACTGAACCACAGCCTCAGCCCAGCCGAGTCAGCTGCCGCTGCACAGAACATCTGCCCATATGAACAGCTGTCAGCCTTTACCCTTCTCTTTGTCTTTTATAGAGTTAAAGTCAGGAAAAACAAACAAACAAACAAACAAACAAACAAACAAACAAACCTGCCAACATACCCAGAGCCTATGAGAAAGAGAGCAGCTCTAATGGGGAAAAAGAGTCAACAGGCAGTGTCTGCTCAGAGAGTGGCACAGCTGTCCTTATGAAGAGGACTTGTCCATTTTATTTGGTCCACTTGGCCACATGGGACCATCAGCTGATTGGTTCAGTCTGTGCCAACTCTAATCCATCATGGCCAGTGCAGGAAGCTCTATCACAGGAGATATGTGGCGATGTTACCAAAGTGTAAAACTGCACAAACTCTATTCCTGGAAGCCAACATTGCCAGAGCTGTGTGTTCAGCTCTGAGGGACCACAGAGCTCCCTGAAGAGCAACCAAGGGGTACTGATGGTGCTCTTACAGATGGGATCTTGCTGAAATACAACACCATAGAATAATAATAGTTATATGGGGTCAGATTTCTTCCTCACAGCCCTGTCTTACATTACAAATTCAGAGCACAGGCCAGGGAAGAAAGTATCCACACAGCCACCAAACTGGACATTTCCTTCAGATTGATCCGTTAGGCGGGATCCTTCGCTTCTCTCTGAGATATAAACAGGAGGAGTCAGCATCCATGGATCTGCAAAGTTACAAATAGATCTCAGTTATGTCTTGATACCTGCACTATCCCAGCCCAATCTCTGTGCCTCAACAACTGCTCTCCAACCCTCTCCATTTTCCTGGCAGCACATGTTCAGCAGAGATGCACTCCCAGTGCATGTCACTGTGGCCACTTCCCACAGGACTTACTGAAGGGGTGATTGTGGATGGTAGAGGGGGCATCATGGAGATGGGAAGGCTGGATAGAGTAGCTGGGGAAACACAGACAGGGTGGGAGGGTTTGATCATTCTATACCTGCAATGTAGCCATAGACTCAATAAGTGCAAGCTTCATTTATCGTCTGAGAAAGGCATAAAAAACCCTCCAATTTCTCTTGAGGATTCAATCAGCTGCAACTGGACAATGTCATGGTAACTGATTTTTCAGTGAAAAATAATCAGTTTCCCATGAAAAGCCACCCCTGAGAATGGATGAAAACATTTTTTTTTTTTATAATGGAGGGAAGTCTTCTGTTTTCCATCACAGCTCTAGCTTGAACTGTCACTCCTGTTACCAGACTGAAAGACTCCGATCACATAAAAGTGGTGTGTTTAATGGCAGAGCCCTACTCTGTTGGCTGGATGGAAGAACAACCAGATCAAACCTGTGTGCCCATGGCAATCACATCCACTCTTGGCAAACAACACTACAATTCCTGAAGACGAAGAACAGATGCAAGGAGCACAGCCAGGAAGGCAGCCAGACATGAGCTGCTTTCATACCTGGGACTCAAATCAAGATACATCTGAAAGCAATAAGTTGCTGATGTAAGAAGCTGGCATGGGTGGAGTGTAACACCCTTGTCTACCTGCCTGTCCAGAAGCCTGCAGTGAAAATAATTCTCATTATCAATACCACACTGAGTGTGGTCAGAGTCAGTGACTAAGTGTCTTCAGGGGTTATACTGTCTGCAGATATTTCCCAGTATCCTGCAGAAGTGTTGGGGCCTGTAGGCCTTCATGTTGGGATCTCAGATAATGGGTCTAGAGCTTGCAAAAACTCCCTGTGAAATGAAGGACACATTCTGTTTTCTCTTGGGCACTGCTGAGAAAACTCTTGGCATTATTCTGAACAAGAAATCTGAGACACAATGGAGTCAGGGCTCCCATTTTTCATAGTCCAGTGTCCTCTGTGATGTCAGACTCTGTGCATCCACATTCAGTGATATTAAAGCTTGAATGGTCCACTGCCATAATCAGCACTGAGCTTCTGCTAAACACGGGCCAGAGAATATTCCTCAGAGAATCCTAGCACTGATATTGTGGCTAAACAAGGGCACAAATTTTAAACTTTGCTTACAGACTCACCAGCACCATTCAGAAGTTATGGGTGACACTCACAAAATCATTCATTAGGCATAAAAAAACCTTGTTTAGGATTATTCCTCATTTTTCACTGGTTTTCGAGGTTTTGGCCTGCTTCACATTTCCTGGCTGCCATTCAGCTTACTTTAAAACAAAGATAATAAAGATTTCCAGGCAGCCTCTGGATCTTTGGGTCCTTAACAAGTGTTCTGCAAAGGAAAGAAAAGAACAGAGTAGCACAACTTTTTTTTTTCTAAGAGGCAAGGGAACCAGAAGATAACACACTTCTCACTACATTATTTAACCAGGTGGTGATGGAGGGCATTATTTGACCATGTTGTAATCCCATTACAATGTTTCTACAGATGAGGTCGTCTGGTTTGATTCAGACTTTGCTTTTTCCTTGACCCCCAACTCCAAAGCCAGGATCTACTGTTTGATCAGCTGATAATTATAGCTAGCGTACATGGCCTTTCAGCCCACACCAGAAGTCCCATGGAGGACACTTGTGCCCAAAGCCTAGGTTTATCTCCTGACCACTCAGCAGTTTAGCCAAGTTCTGACTTCCTTTGTCCCCATTCCCACACATTCATCATTCTTGTGGTTCTTCTCTGACTCCTCTCCAGCTTATTAGCATTCTGCTAGAATGTGAGACATGAGAACTGGGCACAAAAATCCAGAAATGGTCAACACAGCTCCAAATGTGAGATATAAGAACCATGGTGCTCATATCTCAGGATTACGTTGCTCATACATTTGTGATCAAGTTACCCCATTTCTTTGGCTGCAGCATTGCAATGAGAGCTCATGTTCAGCTCAACCCCCAAAACTTTTTCAGAGTCACTGCATTCCCAGGATGGTCCTCAATCTGCATTCCTTGACCCTAGATGTATATCTTTACATCTAGCTCTACTAAAATGCATGTCATGGAGGTACAGGGGGATGGAGCGAGTTGCCTGAGGTTGGAAAAGACAGCTCTGGAGTAGCACAGAACTGAAGCCAGTTCTTCAGCGTCTCAGGCAAGTACTTTAACCACTGACTCATCCTTCTTCTCTGGAGGCTAGTAGTTGAGGAGCAGGGCAGCAGGCAGATCAGCATACTGACATCACCAGACACTCAAAGAATTAAAATCCTCTGACATCACTATGTAAATTGGAAACCAAGACCAACTTCTTTCCCAGATAATGACACTGAGTCATTCTTTGGCCACCATCAATCGGCCAGGACACAGCTCAGGAGTAAGCATGGAAAAATAACTCACCGTGAGTTGCCACCATGACACAAAATGGGTTAATGTGACCCATAAAAGCTGAGCACGGTAAGGGACTTCCTGGGTCAGTGAATTCAGTCCCTGGCTATCACAGACGACTCTGGCTTACCTCACCTGTGCAGACTCCTAAAAAAAGTCCATCTTAAAACTATTTGGGTTGTTTGCCCCCACTGCTCCTTCTTCTCTTCTTCCTCCTTTCTGATTAACTGCTGATTTATTTACAGAACAATCTAGCCCCTGTTTTTTCCTGCTTTGTTAGTCTAAACTAGACAAACTTTCCATGTAACTGGCCTAGTGTGAATCCTGGGGGTATGTAAATCGATTCTGGAACAACAGGAGTCTCTTCCCTTCAGTGCTTGTGACCAACATTACACAGTACCACCAGTCTCCTAAAAAAAAAAAAAAATTGGGAAACAACAGAATGCATTAGGGAAAATGATTTTAAAGAGCAGCTGTCATGTTAGCAGCCATCTGTCTCACATATCATTCCAGTTGAAGGGGGCACGACTTATGGTTGAACACCTAATATCCATACCATTGAAGATTAGGATTCAATCTCTTCAGTGAAAAGCTATTTACTGAAAAGCAAGACCATAGACAACAGAAAGGCTTTGCAATGCCTCTCGTTAATTAGCCTCAATTCCCCAAGCATAAAGATTTATTTTGTTGACTTTTGTGTGTAGTACACCCCATTGAGTTGTGTAAAGTAACTTAAGACATGAGCATTTTTATTTTCAGTACCTTCTTTAAACATGTTGATGATCGAGTGGGAACCCTCAGCAACTTTAAAGATGACACTTAGCTTGTGGCATGGTAGATACTCTCAGTGATATGGATTAGATATAGAGTGACCAAGCAAACTTGAAGAGTAGGCCAGAAATCTGATAAGGTTAATTGTGGACAAGTGTGGAGTTGTGTCTTTATGAAGATAAAAAGATTCCATGCAGTGCTACAGACTGGGAACTGACTGACTAGGGAACTGTTTTGCACAAAAGGACCCAGGGCCTGTAGCGGACAAGAATCTAGGTATGAGTCAACGGTGTGCCCTTGTCCCAAAGAAGACTCGTGGCGTATCAAGCTGCATTCATAAGAACATTAATAACAGATCAAGAAAAATTATTATTCCCTTCTGTTCACCAGAGATGACGCTACATTTGGAGTACTATATCCAGTTTGTGTTCTTTCAGTACGGAAAAAAATATGGGCAAACTGGAAAGAGTCCAGAGGAGGGGAAAAAGAGTCATTGGAGGATAAACAGTCTCCTCACAGAGCATAGAGAGGCAGGGGTCTGATCATGTGGACTGTGTTCACACAAAAACAACAAGGAGTTGTGTGGCACTTTAAGACTAACAGACACAGCCCTCTTATTTCGAAACAACAGAGGTTGTTTCAAAATAAGATTTAGGCTGTTCACATGATGCACGGTTGTTTTGGAACAACGGGAACCGTTGTTTCGAAACAACGGCGTTGTCTCGATACAAGTTAAACCCCATGCGGGGATGAAACAACGCCGTGCGAACAAGTTGTTTTGAAACAACAGTTGTTTCGAAACAACCATCTGACCTTCCTCCCAGGGTGCTCAGCACCCCAGGGAACAGGAAGTTCCTGCCTGGGCATGCCTCTCAGACAGCGTGGGTATTGCTTGACAGGCAGATGGCATCCCAGGCAGCGTCCTCTGCAGGGGGGCGATGCATGGCCCCAGTGTGAAACAGGGACGACATCCTGTGCCTGGTGGGGGTGCAGTGGCCAGACATTTTGTCCCGGTTCCGGTCATCACACCGGAACTGGGACATATACGCGGACATCGCTGCGGAGATGTCCGAGGCAGGCCATCCGTGGACAACGGAGCAGGTCCGCAGTAAGCTAAAGATGCTCCGCCAGGAGCATGCCCGGATGAGGGAGGCCCGGGAGCTTCAGGGGGCAGGGAGCTCCACCACTTGCCCCTATGACGAGGAGCTCCATGCCTTCCTGGGTCCAGAGCCCAGCGACCACCCTGCTGAGGCTGTGGACTCAGGAGGTCATCGGAGCCCCTCGTTGGGCCCAGAGGCCCCGGGCTCTGACGTCTCCGTCGGGGGACCTCCAGCCGCACCACCACCACCTGCAGTGGAGGCCACCCCCAGCAGCCCTGAGCTCTTCACCAGGCCCACAGCGGAGAGCAGTGGGGAGGACCAGGGTTCGACCACTGCCCCTGGATCTGACACCGAGCCGGGGACGTCACGATGGACCTCTGGAGCCCCTGTGGGTAAGTACCCCCCCCAAGACAAACAGGGCTGGGCCTGTCCGGCAGGTCCCAGGCAATGAGGGGGCCAGGGCTGGGCACCGGGGCTGGTAGGGCACAGGGTTGGTGGGTGCAAAGGCCCCCCCTTGGCCACGGGTGCACAGGGGCCTGTGTGCCCGGGGGTGGTGGACAGGGGCTGGCTGGTGGAGATGTGGCTGCATCTCGGATGGGGTGGATAGCATGCATGCCACACCACTGGCAGGTAGCCGTGGGGGACCCCCCTAGATCGAGGCGTGACTGAGTCCAGCTCACCCCTGTGGGCACGACTAGCATGTGCGCCCCCAGGGTACGGTTCCCAGATGGCAGGCAGGAGGAGGACACGGTCCCCTTTGTACCGCCCCATTCCTCTTTTTATCTCCACAGCCCCAGTCTGGCAGTCTGTCTAAAATACAGGGGTTTGTCAGGATTTTGACTGGAGGGGCGGAAGGGGCCTGCACTGCCATAGGATACGGATCTGTGCAGGAAGGTGGTCCAGGGCCCCCAAACCCCGACAACTACCCCAGCCAGACAATGTCTCTGCCCAAGGTCCCCCAATGTCCCCCGCCGGGTACTATCCTGGCCCCCTTCCGAGGCCTTGGGGACTGGGAACCCCACCTCAGGGCAATGTCCTACAGGATCCTGGGACCTTCTAGCAGTCAGGGCAGGGGTGTGTGCTGCAGACAGGCGTGAACAGACAGGGCCAGTAGGCGGCAGGGGCCAACTGTGTGTTCTACTTCCCTCCGGCAGGTTGCAGGGCTGCTCCGCGCCAGCTGCTGTCACCACCAGCAGCCGGACGCCAGAGCCCCGGGCACCCCGGCGGCGGAGGAGGGCCCCACGCACCCGCTCAGAGCTCCTCGAGGCCCTTGAGGACCTGGGCGAGAGGATGGAGGCCTCGACCCAGGTGTGGCGCCGGGAGCAGCGCCAGAGGCAGGACGCTGCTCTCCGGCTCCTGGAGCGCTCCGTGGAGGTCAAGAGCAAGCTGGCCACCACTGTGGGTTGCCTTGTGGACCAGCTACCAGCCCCCATAAGGGAGCTCGCCGCACGGCTGCCACCACCACAGCCCAGCGACAGGTCACCGCCCGGGCCACCCCAGAGGTGACGCCAGCTAGAGGGCGGCCGTGGGCATGGGTGCGGGCGGAGTACGCCACCCCCCCGAGCCTCCCACAGGCCTTGCCTGATCCCCCCTTCCCCCCAGACTTTTGGACCCCCTTCACCTCCCAAGTTGCTGCCCCTTCCCTGACACCCCTGGAGCCCCCCTTCCCCTCCCAAGTTGCTGCCCCCTCCCCAACATCCCCGGAGCCCCCCTTCCCCTCCCAAGTTGCTGCCCCCTTCCCGACACCCCCGGAGCCTCCCTCGCTGCCCCAAACCCCCGTTGTGAGTAAACCCCTGTTGCACCGTTTGTGGTTGTCAGCGTTTTTATTGGGGTTGGTGGACAGTGTGGGTGGATGGGTGGGGGCCGGGTGTGGGTGAACGGGGGGGGAGGGTGGTGTAGGGCAGGGTGGGCCTGGTCCTCACAGGTCCCCCTCCATGAAGGTGATCCGGAGGGCATCACACACGGCGAGGGCTCGTCATGATGGCTTCTCTCTTGTGGGCACGGGTCCGGGCTCTGTGAGGTCCGCGGTGAGGAGTTGGGTCACAGCCTCCCACGCTGGTTGGATGGGCTCTCCCCACAGGTCGCAGAAGTTCTTGAGGACCACACATGCCCCGATGACGTGGGGCAGGGTCCTCTCCGTGAGATGGAGACGGGTGAGGAGGCACTGCCAGTGGGCCTTGAGGCGGCCGAAAGCCTGCTCCACCACCTGGCGGCAGCTGGTCAGGCGACGGTTGAATAGCTGCCGGCTCGGGTCCAGGGGCCCTGCATATGGCCAGATGAGCCAAGGCCGCAAGGGGTAGGCCGTGTCGGCCACAATGAGCACGGGCACCGCTATGCCCCCAAGATGGATGTTGTGACGGGGGAAGAAGGTGCCCACCTCCATGTCCCAGTGGAGGGACAAGTTCCGGAGGACCCGGGCGTCGTGGGCCCTCCCTGGCCATCTGATGTAGACATTCTGGAAGAGGCCCCAGTGGTCCACGAATGCCTACAGGAGCATGGAGTGGTACCCTAGCCGGTTGTGGTACTCTGCAGCCCTGTGCTCTGGGGCTTTCACGGGAATGTGGGTGGCATCAAGGACCCCTGCACAGTTGGGGAAACTGAGGGCAGCCATCCCAGGGATGATGTCCTGAAGCTGCCCTGCTCTCACCAGGTGCCGCAGCAGGACCTGGTTGATGGCCCTGGTGACTTCATGGAGGATGGCATAGATGGTGGACCGCCCGACTCTGAAGAGGTGTGCCACTGCCCTGAGGGACTCTGGAGTGGCCATCTTCCAGAGGGCAATGGCCACTCTTTTGTCCACTGGGATGGCAGGCCTCATGGGGGTGTCCTTGTGGCGCAGGTGCAGGGAGAGCTCCGTGACCAGGGCGGTGAAGCTGGCCCTGGTCATGCGGAGGTTCCGCCACCAGTCCTCATCGCCCCTGGTGCACAGGATGACCCGCTACCACCAGTCTGGGCTGGTTTCCTGAACCCAGAGCTGGCGGGGCACAGAGGAGGGCAGGGGTATGAGGTCTGCCCTGAGGACGAGGTGGATGAAAGCCTCGTGTGAAGGCTGGGTACCCTCTGGGTCCACAAACAGAGTGTCCCGCATGTGCAGGACACTCTGCAGGTGGGCAGAGGGTCCCTGGGTTGCACGGCGCTGTCTGGGCTGCTTGGCAGAGTCCATCGCTTGCAGCATGCTGCTAGCCTGAGTGGACAGGGAAGTGAGGTTGGGGCCGGCTTTTATGGGATTGGCTAGCAACATGGCCGCTGACATGGCTCAGTGAGGCGGCCATGTTGCCACACCTCCCATGATGCCCTGCCCCTGAAGCGAAATAGCATGCCCACTGTGTGAACATGCTATTTTGATTCCCGCTTTTTTCCTTATTTCAAATTAACATTTTGTTATTTTGAAATAAGTTATTTTGAAATAAGGCATTATTTTGATACAAATTGTTTCGACACAACCATATCAAAATAACCCCCTGTGTGTGAACACAGCCGTGGAGTCCAGTCACATGTGACTTGGGAGGAGAGGCTTTGGGAAATAGACTTGGTAGTCTGCAGAAGACAAGAATGAGGAGGGATACGATAGCAGTCTTCAACTACTTGGTGGAAAGGAGATTTCAGGGGGATGGAGGTTGGCTTTCAGCTGTTGCACTTGACAGATCAAGTTCCAAAGTTCTCTAGCTACAGTGAGTTGAGTATAGTTACATACTAGGAGAAACTTTTTCATGCGGTGTGGGGTGTAGCACTGGAATGGGTTACCTAGGAAGGCACTGGGATCTCCATCCTTTGAGGTATTCGAGACACAACCTGAAAAAACCCTGGCTTGGATGATTTAGTTGGGATTGGTCCTGCTTTGAGCAGGATATGGGACTAAATGACCTCCAGGTTCCTTCCACCCTATTATTCTAGGAGTCTATGATATTGGGACATAGGTGCTGTGCTAGCCTGTGGAACAACTCTTGCTGGCAGCATAAATAATAAACATATAAGATAAAGTTGGAAAGATGAAGGCAGTGAATAGGCTGTTTAAGATCTTGTGCACGTCCTGTTCCACCTGTCTGAGAAGTGGGGCTGTGAGTTTCTTTTTAGCTACTTCCAGAAAAAGTTTGAGAGCATTCTATGAGAACATGGACCCACAATAGTTTAGGAAAGATCCAATTGGAAGGGTGAGCTATCATCATGCTTTAGGGCATAAATTGAGCACGAGATGGTGTTAGGAGAGAATTCTTTCCCACCGCCATGATATTTTATTGTACAGCCCTGTACAGGACAACAGCTTGAGATCTTCCTCAGATGTATTCAGCACTAGAGATAACACTACCCTATATCGTGGTGGAAGAGTTTTCCCCTAGCTGTATTTGTCAGGTTAATACGTCCATCTCTTATATGTACGGTAGTCTCCCTTCCACCAGTGGTGCATTCACTGCAGTCATGCCTACATCGGAACAGACATGAGCCATGCATCTTAATGAACACCGCTTATGACAAATGAATAGCCATATACAAAGGACTGTTGAAAATGGGAGCATGACTGCTGAGAGGCCAATGAAAAAGAGATAAGGAGCCTCTCGGAGCTGTAGACTAAGTAAAGTCCCTATGCAGCTACATTGGGGATATTAGTAGGAGTGGTGGGGACCCTGGAAGGGGATAATAAAGGTACAAGATTGTCCCCGCACTACACTGGGGATATTAGTAGGAGTGGTGGGGACCCTGGAAAGGGAGAATAAGAGCACAGGATTGTTCCTGCACTCTCTCAGATAGCAAAGCAGAATGTGAAGGGCAGGATGTGCAGCACCCAGATGGCAGTGGAGCAGAGCCCTGAAATAGGCAGGGATGCTGCTTGAGATAAACAAGCATGGCTGTCCCTCTGGGTGCTCTTATGGCCCTCTTCACTGTTATTCACATATAGACACCCCACAATTAACATTTGTTAGCCTCACAAGTCCCTGAGGTAGGGAACTGCTCTCCTTATTTTATGAAGGGGAAACTGAGGCACAGAGTAGTTTACTAGATGGCATATCAAAAGTCAAACACTTCCTCCGTGGCCAAGCCAGGAATTAACCGAATCTCCTGAACTCCAGACTAGCACATGTTCCATTGGACCCCACAGGGATGTTTTCAAAGGCATAAAGGAAGTAGGTAGCAGAATTGCATTGAATCAGGATGGACAATGGGAACCTCACTCACCTCTGAACATCTCCCTGTCCTCTCCCTACCCCAGTGACAGCCTGTACAGTTCCTCTAGCTGAAAGACAGACAGAAAGGCTGCCATTCCACAGGCTTCAAGGTACATACTGAGCACTTCTAGGAGTTTAGGAAGCTTTTCATCGTCATGTCAGGATAGTGCACCATGAGGAATTTATGACTAGACTGAGTCAATCTGTATTGCCTTCTGCCAGAGAGATGCTACCAGATGGGAAGGACTGTTAGTTGCTGTGGAAATCCTGCTTTTGAAACATGGATGTGCCAGAGCCTATTCACACACGTCACAAAACCAGAATTTCAGAAAAAAAGGCCGTTAACAAGGAGTAGTAGTAGGGGTTCAGATTTTTCAACAATGGACATACACACAGAAATGCTGATAGATAAATGAGTATGTCTAACTCTTGGATCTTTTTTTTTTTTCTCTCTCTGTGGGGTTTTAGCAATGCAGGGTCACTCTAGCAAGTCTGCAGGACTCAGATTGGTCAGATCACTTGAGCATTTGTCATCAGTGAATCATTTCTTCACTCCTGGGGTAGGCTCTTAGGCTGAAATTCTCCAGCTTCTATTTTTTACTCTTCCAACTAGTCACGGAGCTCAGGGAATTATCCCAGAGTCCTGGCTAATCTGAGAGTCCACAGGGATTATTCTGGAGAAAGATAAATTCATTTTCCTGCATCGATAGTGTTAAATATGAGATTCATACATTGATTCTCAGGTATCAATAAGGACATTTTCTCTCCACTGTGGGATTTTGGTGAGTTATCTGTTTCTGCAAGAAAGTTAGAATGCTAAGGGCTCAGGAAGTGTAGAAGTCAAGAACAATATTGGCAAGAATTTTCCAGCATGGGGCTTGAATTGTTTAGTATTTTCAGGAACAAGAAATAATTTACCTTTTGGAAATAAATATTTATTGTAAATAGTTTAGACAAATATATATGTCCTGTGGCAAGTGGGTGTCCCAGACTGCAAAGTAATGGGGACACACCTGTGTAGATTCTAATCCCCTTTACCCTCCCCTTCCTGGTAGAAGTGATCCCTTTGTCCAAGTCTAATATTTTTTAGGATCATTTCCTTGTCAGAGATCAGCACAAGAATGGGTCACACACTGTTTTAAACACTGGCCATATTCTACTCTCACTTTCTTCCTTTACTGGCTTGCTGCAGATTGGCATACATAAGAGAAATTATTGGGGCCACTGAGTTTTGAAATTTCCTTACCTCATTCTTGGTAACAGCATGCCACAAAAACTGGGGGTTTCCTTTCCGGCTCCTCCAGCACCTGAACAGAATAGCTTCAGTTGATGCCGATCCTGAAGCTGTAATTTTCACAGCAAGGAACCTAAACTGAGCACGGATTGCAAAATCTTGGTCCCATGCAGATTACTGGCAAAGCTCCCATCAGGGCCAGAATATCAGACTAAATTTACATTTCAGGATATAAATAAATAGCCTGATTTTCACCAGCCATGAATGCCCAAGGACTCCAGCTGGAGTTGGTCTGTGGTTTCTAAGGATGGATGATTTCATCTGGACCAGGGATCAAACAGGAGATAAGATGAAGTATTAAAGTCAAAGAGTAGAGGCTCCAAACAAATAGGGCATTTTTTTCCCCCCAGGGTGGCGGTCTGTTCTTTCTCTTCTCCTGTATGCCTGGTCCTATAGAGAATGAGAAGTACCAAACTGCAGAACAATAAAAGCATGTTTCATCTTAGTGGGAACCAAATAGTATTGGGAATCTCACTGAGGGAAAGCCAGGAATGTGCAGTGTTTTTTGCAGGGGGGGGTGTGCAGTATTCAGATGTAAGTAGTGTGGAGTCTTTAAACAGGGTGAAATAGGGAACTGGACATCGTGCCTAACTTACAAGCCAAATGGGTATAACAAGGTCTCTTGTAATTTCTAGGTCCCCTGTAATTTCCTGGGGAAGTGCGTGTCTCAGACTTCAATGTAATAGGGACACACCTGAGTAGATTCCAACCCTCCTCACCTCTCACCTTCCAGGCAGAGGTGACCCCTTTGTCCAAGTCCAAGCCACTTCAGTTAGCATAACTTCATTGCCTCCTCCAGCTGTTAACTTGCTCAATGCTGCTGGGAGAGAGCTCTGTGTGTCTCCCCCCACCCCCTGTCCCCCTGTCATGGAAAATATGTTACACCTCTGTGCACACACATGAGGTTGTAGGAAAAATAATATCACACTAATCATGTGGAATAAACTATGAGCATCCGTAAAGAAATATTGTGTGGTGTAATTGGCAACAAATCATACAATCACAGCATATAAGTGAACAGAAAAATCATATAGATCATAACCCAGGGTGCACAGGTGTGCCTCCTGTGACAGCTGGTCTATGGTCCTCTTTCCTCTGGGAAGCCATTGAATTTTAGCTTGGCTGTAACAAACTTTACTTTTGTTTTTTTCCACTTGGTGAACGTTAAATTCTAAAACTTCAGGTTTTTCACCTGTGGAGAGTGTAGCCTGTATGACTAACCTTCTTTCTTCCACATCTATGATTTCCTCAGAGATTTAAGGAATTGTTTTGTGATATTGCAAATAGCATAGAAGGATAAATGGACACAAATTGCCAATCAAAAAATGGCAACATCCATAAAACAGTAGGAGAACACTTCAATCTCCCTGGACACTCAGCAACAGACTCGAATGTTGCCATACTTCAACAACAAAAACAACAACATACAGACTTCAGCATGAAACTGCAGAGCTGGAGCTGATGACCTAACACAGTCAGACTGAGTCTGAATAGGGATTTAGAATTGTTATCCCATTAGAAAAAGTAATTGTCCCCGTTCATACATTCTCTTCTTCTAATCAACTGGTGTGGAGGGGACCCATCTGCCCTCCGAACTGACTTTGCTACAGTTGCCCTCCTCCATCCTGGAATGTGTGTCTATACCACTCAACTGTAGTTGCTACTTATGCATCTGATGAAGTGGGTTGGAGCTCACCAAAGCTTATTCCTGAAGAAATCTGTTAATCTTTAAAGTGGCACAGCCCTCCTATTATTTTTATTCTAGATATATTCTCTCCCAGTCAGCATTTTATGAACTCTTTGATGTTCCCTCTTTTTCCTCTCCTTTCTAGATTAACAGCCCCAGTCTTGTTCAAACTCTTTCTCTGTGATAGACTTTCCAGGCCTTTACTCATTCCCATTTTACTTCCCGGAACCCAACTTGTTCTGCAATATGCTGTTTGAGAAGTATGCTCAGTACTGCCCAGAGAAGTTCAGAGAGGCCTGACTCATTGACTGATTGCCCACATGGCATTGTGTGTTCAATACTGTTCCCCATCACAGTCTCTGTGTCCCAACTTTTTGCTTATTGTTTATGTGTTTTGGCACTTAGAGCAGGGTTTCACAGAACCATGGACCAAGTCACCAGGTCAATTTCCTAAGTTTCTTTAGTTGGCATGGGACCTTATAAGGTGATTGAGGAGTTCAAGACTTTTAAACCCTACAATGGGCATGTACTTTGTATTAAATTACATCAAACATCATCTTCCATCAAGGCTGTAACTAGGGTGGGGCCAATGGGGTAAAACCCCAGGCAGCAGAGTTTAAAGAGTGCCGGATGACTAACCCTACCTGGCCCCAGAGAGGAATGCGCCTTTGCCAAAGGCAAATTCCTCCAGGGGCCATGCTGGGGCAGATCATCTCCTGGTCTAGCCATAAGCTTCAGTCATGAGGGAAGGCACCCCCCTCCCAGCCCTGACTGTGAACTGCTGGCAGAAGTAAAAGCTGGCACTTCCTGCCCGGCTGTGGCCATGATCTGCAAGCGGCGGGGAAAGTACCTGCCTGGCCAGGGCACTGGGGCCAGATCAGACTTCATGACCCTGGGCCATGTCAGGGACTGGGGTGGGCGGGGGGTGCCTTAGGGGTTGCTTGCCCTGGGTGCCAGATAGCCTAGTTATGACTCTGTCTCACATAATATTGCTCATTCACTGTCTTGATTAGCTCCTTCTGAGAATAACTCTAGACTGAAATACTGCATAGACCATTTGGTGTTATTTGAAAACAGTGATGCCTCAATGCTCACCCTGTGTTCTTGATAACTAATGATAAAATACTTAAAATTAACAATTTATTTAAAAAACAAACAAACAAACAAAAAGCATAACCGATCTCATTGTTCTCTTCCTTCACAGGCACCCTGAGCATGCCCTAGCCTGATAGGAGCTTCAACTATATCATGGCAGCTCTCAACGTCACTCCTGCCGGCCTATCAACTTTCATCCTAAATGGCATTCCTGGACTAGAAGATGCCCACATCTGGATTTCCATCCCTTTCTCTACATTGTACATCATCAGCCTGATGGGAAATTTCACAGTTCTTTTTGTTGTCACCAAAGAACAGACCCTGCACAAACCCATGTACCTGCTGCTCTGCATGCTGGCACTCACAGATATTGGCCTGTCTACCTCTGTCATGCCAAAGGCCCTGTGCATATTTTGGTTCAACTTCAAAGAGATCACTATGAATGGATGCTTAACCCAGGTATTCTTTGTTCACGCAGTTGGTCCTATGCACTCAGCTGTCCTTGTGACAATGGCCTTTGATCGCTATGTTGCAATATGTGACCCTCTGAGATATACCACTATCCTCACCAATACACGCATTGCTAAGCTAGGGCTCATGGGTTTGATACGATCAGTTTTCTTTGTTCTGCCTCTGCCTTTACTTCTGCGAGGACTACCATTCTGTGCCAACCGAGTTATCCCCCACACTTATTGTGAACACATTGCTGTGGTGAAGATGTCATGTGGGGACACCACAGTCAACCGAATATACAGCCTGGTGATAACGTTATGGGTCATTGGATTAGATTTGGCACTCATTGGCACGTCCTACTGGCTAATCGCCAAGGCCGTCCTCAGGATCTCCTCCAGGAAAGCCCACCAGAAAGCTCTCAACACCTGCACAACCCATATCTGTGTGATGCTGATGTCTTATACTCCTTTCCTCTTCTCCAACCTGACACAAAGGTTCAGTCAGGGCATTGCTACTAATGTTAACATCCTCTTGGCCAACCTTTACCTTGTTGTTCCCCCCACACTCAACCCTATCATTTATGGGGTCAGAACCAAAGAACTTCGTGAGAAAGTGGGAAAATACATCTGCAGAATGTGATTTTTTTGAGGCTAATAATATTAAACCTGTGTGACAAGAATGAAAAAGAATTTATTGTCATTCATCATGGTTCCATTGTTGTGATTTGAGTGAGCTCAGCTTTGAATAAGTAAAAAAGCTGAAACCTTTTTCACTCCTTGGGTCTTATCATTCCCTTACCAAACATTGCTCTTTCAGTGGTTGAATTCCATATCTCTGACCATCAGCTGATCACTTTGAATGTCGCCTGTCACCTCATACCTCCACAAACCCTGTCTTTCGTTCTTCTGTGACTTCCAGAAAACCAAAGCTAATGGTGCCTCATATGCTTTAAGCCCCATTTTCCATCAGAATATTTGTTCATTATCACCATTCCTCACTCTCCTCTGTCTTTGTGTTTGACTATTCTGCCCCTCTCACCCATCACATAGAATAATAGAATATTAGGGCTGGAAGGTACCTAATGAGGTCATCTACTCCAAACCTTGGCTAAAGTAGGACTACTCCCACTAAACCATCCTAGCCAGGGTTTTATCCAACCAGACTTCAAATGTTTCCAAGAGTGGCTATCCCACCACCTCCCTAGACAAGCCATTGCGGTGCTTCACCAACCTCCTAGTGAGAAAGTTTTTCCTAATACACAGCCTAGACCTCCCCAGGTACAGCTTGAAACCATTGCTCCTTGTTCTGTCCTCTGTCACTACTGAGAACAGCCTAGCTCCCTCCTCTTTGAGCACCCTTTCAAGTAGTTTAAGGTAGTTATCAAATCACCCTCTCAGTCTTTAATTCTGCAGACTAAATAAACCAAATTTCTTCAGTCTCTACCTGTAAGTCATGTGCTGCAGCCCCCTAATCATTCTTGTTGCTCTCTTCTGGATTCTTTCTAATGTGTTTACATACTTTCTGTAGTAGGGAGCCCAAAACCGGACACAATATTTCTGATGTGGCCTCACCAGTGTCAAATAGAGGAGAACAATCACATCCCTTGATTTGCTGGCAAAATTCCTACTGATGCAGCGAAATGTGCCATTTCCCTTGTCGTCAACAAAAGCACATTGTTGTCTCATATCCAGCTTCCTGTCCACCATAGCCCCCAGTTCCTTTTCTACAGAGTTGCTATTTAGTCAGTTGGTCCCTAGCCTCTAGCAGTATGTGAGATTTCCCGACCTAAGTGTAGGACTTTGCACTTGTCCTTGTTGAACCCCATGAGATTTAATTTGGTCCAATGTTCCAATTTGTCTAGGTCTCCCTGAATACCATCCCTACCCTCCAGTGTATGTACCATTTGCCACAGCTTCATTTCATCTGCAAACTTCTGAGAGTGGAACGATACAGGAAAAGGTAATGAGAAAGGTCAAGAGCCTGGAAAATTTCTAGTAGGGAGAGACATTGAAAAGACTTGGACTGTTAATTTAGAAAGGAGTTGAATAAGGAGATTTAAGAAGAGTCTATAAAATAAAGACTGGTAGAAAGTGTATTAAGAATACGTTCTCATTGTCTCAAACATACCATCAAAAGCATATTCACTTAAGCTGAAAAATGACAAATTCAGAACTGATTTAAAATGTTTTCTTTATTCAGTTGCATATTTGACGAGAATGATTCCTTGCAACAGAATGAAATTGAGGCAAGCACCTAAGCAAGAATCAGAATGGTTTAGGATATTCACATGGATGGTAAGAATTTTTTGATTATAATAATTACAGCTATGTGTATATCTGGGAAAGATTATACACATGCATTTCAGGGCACAAGCCAATATCTGGAGTCATGTATTAAGGAGACTCCCTTAGAAGAGTCAGGTCATGCCTCAAACACCTTATTCAAGAGACATTGGGGTTGTTGCTGTCAGAAAGAGGACACTTGACTGGATGAACCCTAAATCTGACATGCCATGCATTTCCTCTGATGGAAAGGACATAAGTGTGAGGCTGTCTGGATTTAGGGGACCATTTATGATAGCTTTTCATATAAATATTTCGTAATTGTAACTATCCATACCTATGCCATTTTTATGCCAATAGAAAGGTTATGATTTGCTAGGAAGGATTATATGGTTTATATGTAGGTGTCATATCTGTCTTAGAAATTATTATTATATGTTTAAAATTATTTCAACTAATCTGATTCTGGGTAACTCCCCAGACTAGACTGTTTTGTCTCCTTAATGGCCATTTAGGGAAGCTCCCAGGTATAGAGGACCCAGGAAGAAAACTTTTGAGCCACCAGGATTGCCTATGTGACTCAACTGCATTTTGATTGTAACAACTTCAGACTGCATGGGGAAGGCCACAGGTGACAAAAGTCAACAAAACCATCTCCATTTTGTATCCAGTCCACAGCCAACATCCATCTTTGGAACTATTCTTCTGCAACTGGACAAAGGATTGAGGCCAACCCAGGTGCTTGGGTGTTCTCCTGAGGAACTAACAACCTGCAAACTCCAAATTCTTTAAGGACTTGATTTACATGGACTCTTAGCCATTTGTATGTATATGATTCACTTTGACACTTTAACATTTCTCATATTTTAGTTCTTTTCTTTTTATATTAAATCTTTAGTTTTTGTTAATAAAAGACTGGTTGACAGCGTGGTATTTTGGGTAAGACCCGAACCTGTATTTTCCTGGGTAATGTGACTGGCTCTTTGGAGTAAGGAGAACCTATTGGAGGAGATGCAGTGAGTGGGTACTCGGGGACCAGAGTAGCTGATGTGCAAAAAAGGGAGATGTTTCTATATCATTATGCTTTGTGATAACTGTTGTGGGGAATCAGAACCATGGTGTGTGACTGGTTGGGAGGCTGGTTTAAGTACCAGCCATGAGTGTTTGCAGAGTTTGGCTCTCAGTTTTGCAGCTGGTCCTGTTGACTGCTCAGTCAGGAGACTATCCCATGAATCCCACCAACACATTATTCAGCAGACACTGGAGTTGTTGCTGTCAGCAAAAGGACACTGGACTGCATGAACCATATATCTGACACATAATGCATTTCCTCTGTTGGAAAGGACCCAAGTTTTCCCCATGGAAATACATTATCATACCAGTCTGTAACTTTGTATTCTGTTACATTCCTTGTTTCTTTAAGTGAGGCATTTCTTGAAGGCACCCAGCTTTCTCTGAGACATTACAAGTACAGTGTTTTTTTGTTATTTTGCCTTGTTAACTAACAGAGATAAACAGATACATCAGGCACAAACACAAACCAGCTATTACCCATTCTCATGCTTGAATTCTGATTGAATATTGTTAAAGTTTGTTGATGTCACATAAATTGGGAGACTATAAATAATGAAGAAGGAAGGTCACCAATTTAGAGCAATCTGGATTGGTGTTATAAAGCACACATGTTCGATATTAGGAATGTAAAAGAACATCTGTTAAAATGGTTAAATGGTAGTTATCTGTTTAAACATTTTACATGGCTGATTACTGTTTATAAAGAGGGGACAGCTACTGGACTCAGTTCTCCACCAGTGAGAGTAGCCCAGTATGGGGTAGCCTCCCGTCCTCTATTCACAGGCAGATGGACTGAGTGAAGGCCATAGCCATTCTCGGATCCAAGTGTACACACAACTTGTGGAGAGACAAAGCCAGCTGTGTTACTCCCATGCCTTGCTCTGTGCCTTCCAGCTGCTCATGAAGAGACAAGACCTGTCATTGATTCTTAGAGCCCAGGTCATGAGGGGTCCCAACACTGAAACTCTACATGTTTAACCATTTAAATCTTCTATATTTGAAATGTGTTAATAGCTATTAAATAAAACTCATTTTTACAAGCCTAGATCTCATTGAGCTATGTAGATGTGTACTTTGGAGAACCAAAAAGGTAAGCAATGCTTCCACAATGGGGAACTCTATCAGGGGAAGCATTGACTCTGAACAGGATATGGAGGGCAGGGAGGAATGAAGTCAGCATTAGCTAAATATAAGCTCCATGTGTGACCCTGTAGCTAAAAGACCTAATGGGATCCTAGGATGATAAATGGGAATCTAAAGTAGAGGTGAAGAAATTATTTTACCTCTTTCTTTGGAGCTGGTGAAAATGCTCCTGGAATATCATGAGCAGGTCTGGTGGGAAAACTAAAATGGGTGGGATCAGAGAAGTGCTACAAGAATGTTTAAGATTAGAAATTCTGTGTTACAGTAAGTTCAATGTAATTAATTTAAAACAAGTAATTAAAGGGTGATTTGATACCCACCTATGAGTACCCACATAGGCAACAGATATTGAATAACAGGCTAACATAGTAATATTAAACACTATTCAAAGACCAGATAAATTCTCACTGGAACTGAGGTGTATGCTTTGTAAGGAAAAAGAAGGATTCACCATCGGAGAAATTTACCAAAGTCATGGCAGATTCTCCATTACTGAGAATATCGAGATCAAGTGTGTCCATCCTTCTTGTGTGAGGGCCCTTTGCAAGTCTTTCCCCACTCAGGGATTGGTGAGAAAATTGTTGTTTTCAGATGTACTCAAGATGTTGTCTGCTTAATGGCAAACATCAATTCTAAGTAGATTTACACACAATAATAGCCAGCATTACCCTAGAGAGGTAACACAGGATTCGACTAAATCCTACTCCAGGACTGTGGTGATCTCTAATGCTGTGGCCCACTCAGGGCACTGCTGCTCTGACTACCCACTAGGCTCGTGGTTAGAGGTGAAGTGTTGCTGCTGTTTGTTCCCCTCACACTACTTTCTTCTAGCTTGCTCAGGCAAGAGAAGAGGAGATGGAGCACTGGCTAGCCAGGCTTGGGCTGGAAGACAGAAACTCCTCCTCCTCTGCCTAATCTGCTCAGGACCAGAGAAGCTATCTGAAAATCCATCTGATAATCTCTCACTGATAGAGGGCAGAACAGATTGTCCCAGTCTAGTCACAAATGCCATAGGAAGCAACATCTTGCAACAGGGAAGCACAGCTTTATTATTCCAATTCAGGGCTCTCAGCATGCCCTGAAGCCTGTGAACCAATGGCCTTTGTCTCTTTGGGCTAGTCTTCACTGACAGCAGCAAAATTGCTGCCATCAGATCAACGTTACTTATTGACTGATGAGATCAGTGATGACTTGTCCAGTTGATCGGTAAGTTGATCCAAAAAGACCACCCTCGTAAGTAACATAGCGCTGAGTGGAAGGCTGGGCATCACTTTGTCTAATCATAGTGGATGTTCTAGTCATAAGGATAGTGGAGGTACATACACAAGTTATTTTGGGTAACTTGTGTATCTCATTTTAGCTGCCAGCAAAATGGTGCCCAATGTAGACCTGCTCTTTTCCCAGACAAAGTAACTGGACAGGATACCAGCAGGGTGGGGAGGTTGCAGGGAAATGTTCACAGGCAAGTTAGTTGCCCATTGTCCGTCCACATTCAAATGAACTTTTTTAACCTAAATTGGTTGCCTGTCACATTTGCTCTTCTCCCAGCACATCAGGATGGTTTGTTCCTGCAGGCCCAGTAAGGTTCTTCACTATGCAGGCAGCTCTCTTTGATTTCTTTCCCCCTCATATTAACCTCCCATGACATCCTACCCACCAGCTTTCTGGGGCAATTTAACTCTGTTTTTTTCTGAACTCCAAGATCTATGTCCTGCTGTTCTACTTTCATCAGGACCCTGAACTCAACAATCTGTCATTGCTGCCCAGGTTATCACCCATTTTTGCTTCCCATACCAGTTCTTCCTGGTTTGTCACATCCTTGTAGACACCAAGACAGAATTCTGATAGATTTGTCAGGCATAATTTTACTTTATGTGAACCATGACTCTTCTGTAAGACAGTGTTCATTTAAGTGTCTTATAAATATTTTCTATAAGTCATTTAAAAGAATTTCCTGTAATCAAAGTTAGTCTTACTGCTCTCTAATTGCTGGGATCACCTCTGGAGCCTTCTTTAAAAAAATGTGTCACAGTATCTATCCCCCAGTCAGCTGGTACAGCAGCTGATTTAAATGATAGGTTATATTGCATAGTTAATATTTGTGAAATTTCACTTTTGCCTTTCTTCAGAATTCTTGGGTGAATCCCATCTTGTTCTCTGCTTCAACATTACTGTTCAATTAACCAATTTCTTCATGACACATGCTATGTAAGGGTTATATTTTATTATGTATCTCTGGGTAAAGAGCCTTGAATTAGCCAGCTGCTTGGTTTCTAACCACTCCAGACAATCAAGCTGGGGCATAGCTGTAGTGCTACTAAATGTACCAAGTACCAGGTCCAAGTGTTTATTTTAACCTCTAGTGTCCCATGGATCACATCTTACTTTGTGTCCTTCAGATCCCCAGGCCCACTTCTAGCTCTGGTTGGGAAAGACTGAAAAATAATATAAAAATTTTGCTGTGAATCCAGAACCCATACCAATCAAATGAGCTTGATTCTTTTGTATTGTATTTAAAATAAGAATAATTAATACCTAAAAATCCTGTTCACCACCTGCTATCACTTAGGAGATCAAGAGGGCTGAAGTTTGTGTGTGTGGCAAGAACTCGTAGAACAGTAATACAAAAGTAGAAGAGTCTTAAATATTAAATATCCAGCTTATAACCTTCTGCTCCCATCCTGTGGCTATGAAAAGGAAGGATTGTCCTGTTATAAAGGCATGGAACCATGATTTAAGTAATGCAAATTAAATTCTAAGGTGTGTCACAGACTTCACGTTTGCCAAACCACAAGACCAGCTTTCCAGATATATCAGATTCAGTATCTGCAGCCACAGAGATTCAAACTGAATTGTGAATGGTGAGGATACTCAGGAGCCACTTACATGAAAGTACTTGATTCATTGGAGCTGGTGGTGAACCGACCATTCATTTGATGAACAGCTTGATTATCCTCACATGAATGGGTTTGGTTTTCACACTGTAAACGATTGGGTTCAGCATGTGTGGGATGAGCAAATACATGTTGCCCATGACATTCTGAACCAATGGGGAAGAATTCTTCACAAATCTGTATGTCATAGCTAAGCTAATCCCTGGCACATGGGAAAGCAGGACAACACAAATGTGGGAGACACAGGTATTCAGAGCCTTGAGGCGCTCTGTGTGGGATGCGATGTTCAGGACTGTTTTGAGGATAATCACATAAGACAGAAGGATAAGTACCAAGTCCAGTCCCACTGTAGAGACTACTACAAATAAGCCATAGACGATGTTGACTCTGATATCTGAACAAGCCATTGTCATTACTTCCTGGTTCAGGCAGTAGGAATGAGAGAGGATGCTGGCTTTACAGTACTGATACTGTTTTAGGATAATAGGGAATGGGAGTGTAACACCGACCCCTCTTAGCAGAGACACTAGTCCCATATTGACTATTCTGCATGGGGCTAGTATGGAAGCATATCTGAGCGGGTAACAGATTGCAACAAAACGGTCAAAAGCCATGAAGGAGACCACAGAAGACTGAGTGAACATAAGTGAGGCAATGAAGAACAGTTGGGCAAAACAAGCATTATGACTAATCTCCTTAGAGTTAAACAATAATATGCGTAGTGTCATCAGCATTGTGGATATTGATACTCCAAGGTCTGTGATGGCCAACATGGAAAGAAAAATGTACATGGGCTCGTGTAGGCTTGGATTTGTTTTTATAATGAACAGAACAACTGAATTTCCTATGAATGACGTAAAGTATATTAAGCAGAAGGGGATAGAAATCCAGTTATGGATGTCTTCTAGACCAGGTATTCCAGTGAGAAAGAAAACTACAGGTTGCGGTTTGGTGTCATTCACAAATGACATAATGCATTCAGTGAGTCTGAGGAGTTTTGAACAGTATTTTCTGAAAGAGGAAAAGAAAAAAAAACAGGATAATAGATGCTATTGAACAACATATTATGTTCTTAGATCAAGTCAAGAAACTTCCAGGAGTTTGAGGAAGATCAGCGAATACACAGTCTTGGATTTATACTGGATGTTTGCCTATTCTATAGATCTCCTCTGCTGCACCTGGCATGGACCACTGTTTGAATTAGATAATGGGCTAGACAAAACACTAAGCTCACCCAACGTAGATGTTCTTATATTTTTGTGTGCACCACAGAACTGAGGAAAGTCATTCCACCCTGGATCTAACATGTAGTCCATCTAGCCCAGTATGCAGTTCCCAGAAAAAGATGCTTGAGTGGAAGGTAAACAAATCCCTTCAATAGACAGCTATAAGATAACCAGTTGTCATGTAATGTTTCTGCCTGGTGCATAGTTGTTAGACCAATTCTATGGTTTAAATCAGAAAGGTTTGTAATCCTTCCAATGCCATTTTTGTCACTGGATTCTTTAATTCCTCCTAGAAGTATGACATTCCTCTTTGAATCTTCTTAAAGACTTCATGCTATTGAAATCCTGTGGCTGTCAGTTCCACAGCCTGCTTGAGCACTGTGTGATTTTACAACTGCAACCTTCAAACAACCTCCCTCTCTGGCCCTCCACTTCTGTGTGTGAGCCATGATATCATGTTTATACATGTGGGGAATGTATGGTGAGAATTGGTCTTTCAATTTATCTGTCTGGTGCTTTGTTATTTTTCCAAGTGTGTTTCACCGGCCCCCCTCCTCACCTTTTAAATTTTCTCCACTTCCTAGATCTGACTTTAGGCCACTGCCTGTTTGCACTTTGTGGGATAAATTCTTAGGACCTGGTTTTGATTTCAGGAGCATTGACTGAACCAACCTCTATTACTTTTCAACTAACAAATGCTCTCAGTGGTACACTCTAACCCTTGAGAATCCTGAGGTGGAAGCTGGATGCTTTGCCTGGTCAGTGTGAATTGGACAGAGAGTTGCCAATCCTCCTCCAGGTATTTCTTTACATTTTCAGGACACCCATGCTCTCCCAATCAAAGTGTCCATGAATATTTGACAAGAGACAAAATAGATATCCTAAATAGTGAACCTTAAAAACAATAAGTTTGAACTAATATCTAGCTGAGTTGCAAGATACCTCAGTTTTGTCTGGGTAATGGGTGATGCAAGCAGATTACTTTGAACCACCATTATAATCCGTTTTTCTGCACTTCATCCCTATACTTCATTGAAACATGGATCAGGAAATTAGTCGTTCCGTGACTATTAGAAACGCATTATACAAGTAAAGCAGAACAATTGAGTGCACCGTTCTCAATGCAAGTTGCAGAAACAGCTTCTGCTCAGTTACCAAGAGACAGTATTTTATAAAGAGTCACTGCACAAAGAGATAATGGAACAAACACACTGAAATGGAAGAAGTATCCCATAGAGATTCTGAAAACTCTGCTGCTTGCTTCAAATAGACGTACACAGACTGAAAGTCTCGTTGGGTATATCTACACACAGAGTTAACTTCAACCTAAAAACATTAGGTCGAATTAAAAAAAAAAAAAGCATATCTAAACACTGTTTTGCCATTTTGACCTAAGGCTTCCCTGAGGTTGAATTGGAGAGAGGAGGCTTCAAAGTTATAAAACCTCATATCACTTCAAAGCAACTGTCAGTTCAAACTGGCTAGCTCAAATTTACAGTGTCTAGCAGTGTTCATTTGAACAGCCTTCTGTTTGAAACAACATAGGTTGACCTTTCTCCGAGGGTGCATGGCCCCCTGGAAGAAAGGTGTCCCTCACCAATATTGTAGGGGGTGGATGGGACCAGGTCCCCCGGCTGGGGGGTGGGGACCCCAGACCCCCGTGCAGCTCCAGCCCCCACTGGCTGCATGCAGGAGGGGACCCCTTTGCACAGCTCCAGCCCCCCGTGGCCACATGCAAGACAGGACCAGTGAGTGTGGCTGGAGCCCCACTGGCTGCACACAGGGAAAGGATCCCCTCTGGCAGCTTGAGCTCCCACTGGCCATGTGCAGGGAGCCCCTTTCCTGCACACAGCCAGCAGGGCTCCAGATGCATATGGGGGTCCCTTCTCCTGCACCCCACTTCACTGTCAGCGTGAGCCAGGGGACTCCTTTCTCCCCTGCCCCCTGCTGTGCTGTGTGTGTGGGGGTGTCCGGGCCCCGAGAAGCCCTGCCAGAGGCAAGTATCCTCTGCCAGGCTCTTGCCTTCTGATCCTGGCATGGGGAAAGCATCCCTGGCCCAGCTCTGGGAGCATCCCACCTAGATCTGAGCAAGGTGTGCTTTTCCCTGTGCTGGGCTGGGGGAGGCTGCAGTCTGCCAGGGGATTGGGTGGTGGCATGGCCCTCCTTGGGGGCCATGTTTCCATGCCTCCCATGGTGCCCCTCTTCCAGTTCAAACTAGCAAGTCTTGTCCATGCACATGCTAGTTCGAATTGGTTTTCCTAGTGTGGCCATGTTAGTTTAAATTGACTGAATTCGAACTCATCATTATTAGGTTGCCTTGATTAGTTCAAATTCAGTCAATTTGAACTAACGTTCTAAGGCTATGTCCACACACACATCATTATTTTGAAATGAGTTATTTCAAAATAAAGTCCTTATTTCAAAATAAGTTAATTTGGATTAAGGGAAAGCCTGCTTTCAAAACAGCTATTATTTTGAAATGGTTATTTTGAAATAAGGCCATTTGGATGTGTTGTTTTGAAACAGTTGTTTCGAAACAATGGTGTTGTTTCAAAACAAAAATGTCCAAACGGCCTTATTTGGAAAAAAAAAAAATTGAAATAACAGCCATTTCGAAACGAATGGGGTTTAAGTTGTTTCGAAATGACGGTTCTTATTTCAGAATGACAGATGTCATTTTGAAATAAGAAAACGTTGTGTGGACATTCTGTTTTATTTTGAAATAACACTGGTTGTTTCAAAATAAAAGACTTGTGTGGACATACCCTAAGTGTATCCATAGCTGTTTTTAATAATAATATTGAAAAAAAAAACATAACTCTTAGAAAGATATTTTTTGCCCTGCACAGAAAAATAATACATTCTTTCCCTTTGGATTTTTGTTTAGAGATGATTTCTGAAGATAAAGGTGCCCAAAAATGCATCATGTTTTGTATTGCTTCCTTGGAAACATCAAAAGAAGGCAGCTTCTCAGCCCTGGTTCACTGTCCTATGAACAATCAATAGTACTGGGGAACCCTTTGTAACTGGTAGTTTCTCTCTCCTGGCCTAATCACTGACTGGTTCTTCTTAGGTTTGTGATGTCAGTTGGCAGCATTTACTCCGAAAGATAAAGGTAGTGTAATCTCTATATACAATATTAATTCCCTGAGCTTTCAATCTTTAGTAAAGTGTTTCCCCCTCCCCTCCATTAGTGAACACCTACAGAATTTCAAATGCAGAACCCCAGCCAGGGATATTCTATCTATTACCTAAAATTCATAAAAAAGGAAACCCTGGACTCCCCATCATCTCAGGCATTGGCACTCTTACAACAGGCTTATCTGGCTATGTGGACTCCCTCCTCCGTCCCTATGCTATCAACACTCACAGCTATCTTCACGACACCTTGGGCTTCCTGAGAAAAATCCAATCCATTGGAAAGTTTCCAGAAAACTCCATCCTGGCCACTATGGATGTAGAAGTTCTTCACACTACCATCCCACATAAGGATGGATTACAACTGTTAGAAGAACCATCCCAGATGATGCCACAGCCCATCTTGTGGCTCAGCTTTGTGACTTTATACTTATCCACATTAATTTCAGATTTCAGGATAATTTATAACACTATTTCCTCAAGTCTCATCCCAAAACACCTCTCCTCTATTTATGCTACATTGATGACATCCTCATCATCTGGACCCACAGTAGGGGATGACCTTGAAGATTTCCAGAAAGATTTCAACAATTTCCACTCCACAATCAAACTGAGCCTGGAACACTCAACACAGGAGATCCACTTTCTGTACACTACAGTATAAACTAGGTATGGACACATCAACAGCACCCTATACTGAAAACCTACCAATCGCTATTGTTACCTGCATCCCTCAAGCTTTCATCCTAAACACACCATACAATCCACTGTCCACAGCCAAGCCCTAAGATATAAGATATGACTCCTCAGACAGAGCAGACACCTTCAGGATAGCTATCAAACATTCTTGAAAGAACAGTAGCCAGCTACAGAAGTGAAGAAACAGATTGACAGACCCAGGCGGGTATCCCAAAGTCAACTACTATAGGAGAAGCCCAAGAAGGAAGCCAACAGACTGTCACTAGACATCACCTACAACCCCAAGTCGGACCTCTACAACACATCGTTAAGGACTTGTGGCCTGCTCTAAAAGATGATCCCTCTCTCTCTCAGGGCTTGGGAGACAACTTCTCCTTGTTTACAGACAGCCCCCCAACCTTAAACAGATACTTATCAGCAACTACAGACCTAACAACAAAACTGTTAAAGCAGGCAAACATTCCTGCAACAAACCACTCTGCCAGCTTTGCCCACATGTCTGCACAAAAGACACTATCATAGGACCTAATAAAACCAGCAACGCCATCATTGGCTCATTCATCTGCTCGTCCACCAATAGGATTTATGCCATTGTGTGCCAGAAATGCCCCACTGCCTTGTATATTGGTTAAACAGGACAGTCTATGCAAAAGAATAAATGGGCACAAATCTGATATCAGAAATAACAACACTCTAAAACCAATGGGTCAGCGTTTCAATCTTCCTGATAACCTGATCGATGATTTACTAATTGCTGTGCTCAAGACAGATGGATACCAAATCAAGGCTTCAAAGAGAAGCTCCTGAAATGAAATTTATTTGCAATTCAGTTGCTTTGCTTCAGGACTTAATAGGGACATTGGATTTTTCTCTCATTACAACAGGTGATTTGATCTCATCTCCCTCTGTATGCTGTTCCTTGGTGTTTGAATCTTTACAACTGTTTTGATTTGCTATTACAGTGTGACCTGATCCCATTACTTTCACCTCCCTGATTTATTTCCTCTCATTGTGTAAGTTCCCCCATTTTCAAAGTATCTGAGAAAGTGGGATTTTATCCTAAGAAAGCTCATGCAATAAATATATTTGTTAGTCTTCAGGTGCCATAGGACTCCTTGTTTGTTTCAGAGGTCTGTGTACCAAAGGTTGAAAATCACTAATTTCTTACACTATAACCCCACAATGATTATTAATTTACAATAGGGGTTCACTGGAAGGGTATTTCAAGGAGAAATGGAAATTAAACTGCATTTCACACAAGAGAGTTGGAACTGCTGGGCAAGCTCAGTTGACCTACAGTGTGCTTTAACTTAGTTAGACAGTAGGAGGGTGGTGAGATTCCACCAAAGATGAGGGAAAGGAACAAGGTTGATATCTGGCACTTTGAGACGAAAGAAATGGCAAAAATGCTGATAGCTCCAATAACTGTAATGGGAATTAGCAGGACAGAATTCATGGTCTTCTCATCCAGTGAGAAAACAGAATTATTCCATGTGCCTTATCTGACCAGCAACATATCTCTCAGTTCCTGCGTTCACAGCTGAGCTGGGAGGTGGGAGGGATGTTTGGAAACAGATTTTCTGATTAAGCTTCCAGGAGCAAATAAACCTGAGGTAATTTGGAAAGTGCTCACAGATATTACATGGGGACTTCTGCAACCCAGAGCAAATTGCCCATTTGGAAATCGGACCCATTGAGATATCCTTATTTGTGACATCAATATTTTGACATTCAGAGCCTCTGAGTTTGGGACTTATGTGTATCTGAAAGGGTCCCCCATGGGCAATTTATGTGGAGGGTTCCCCAGCTGTCTAGAGCTGCTTGTGGCCCAAACCTAACTATGCCAACTGCTGCTGTGCACAACTTCTGCCAATGCAAACAGCTGGCAGCCTTTACACTTCTCTTTGCTTTGAAAGATTTAAAGACGGAGAAACTTGCCAACGTATCTAGTGCCTGAGAGAAGGGGAGCATCAGTCAACCAAGGTCTGCAGCCAAAATGGACAAAGACACAGCAGGTAGCTTGCAGGGGCAGCAGTCAGTGTCTGCTCAGATAGGGGTGCAGCTGTGATTATAAAACGTTTATCCATTTCCTGAGAGTTGGCCACCTGGGACCCTCAGCTGATTTGTTCAGTGTGTGTCCCAGCTTTAACCCCATCATGGCCAGTAGGAAGCTGCAGGATGTCCAGTTGCAGAGGATATGCCAAGATGCTATCAAATTGCACTCCAACACAAACTCATTAAGGGGCTTCGTCCTCAGAATCCAGGTTGTCAGTGCGCTGTGTATGGCTCAGAGGAGTCAAAGAGTGGTACCGATGATGCTTTTACAGCTGTAATCTTGCTGTAATACAGTGAAATAGAAAAAAAATAAGAGTTACGTATGATCAGATTGTTACCTCATAGCCCAGTTTCTTACTTCCAGGGCTTGTGCCAAGGGTTTACAATGTAAGTTTCCAAACAGCTCTCTAACTGGACATTTCCCTTAGATTGTTCCAGGAAGATGCGGTCCATATTTTCTCCATTAGCTATAAAATGCAGGACCCAGAATACACAAAATTTCAAGGTTGTGTACAGATGCCAGTGATCCTGAGTCTTGGTGCCTCCATAATTTCTCTGCAACCCTCTTCAACTTCCTGCGAGCACATGTTCATCAGAAATGTGTTCCCAGGGCCTGACTCCTTAGCCACTCCATACATGAAGTGCTGAAGGGGTGATTGTGGATGGTGGAGGTTGTTGCATGCTTGCATGCAGATGGAAAGGCTGGCTAAAGGAGGGAGGGGGATGCAGTCTTCTCTTCTGCAGAGTAAATAAGCCAAGTTCCTTCATCCTGTCCTCATAAGTCATGTGCCTCAGCTTCCCTTATAATTTTAACTGCCCTTCACTGGACTCTTTCTAATTTGTCCAAATCCTTTCTGTAGTGGGGAGCCCCAAACTGGACAAAATATTCCAGATGTGGCCTCAACGGTGTTGAAAAGAAGGAAATAATCACGTGCCTCAATCTACTGGTAACACTCCTACTGATGCAGCCCAGTTTGGCATTAGCCTTTTTTACAAGAAGGGAATAGCGTTCACTCATAGCCAGTTTCCTATCCACCATTTACCCCCATGTCCTTTTCTACAGAGCAGCTCCTTAGCCAATCAGTCTCAAGCCGGTAGCAATACATGGAATTTTTTTCATCCTAAGTGCAAGACTTTGCACTTGTCCTTGCTGAGCCTCATGAGATTTTGTTTAGTCCAATGTTCCAATTTGTCTCCCAGAATCCCATCCCTATCCTCCAACATATCTACCATTCCCCCCAGCTTGGTGTCATCCACAAACTTATTGAGTGTACAGTCTATCCCATCAGCCAGATCATTAGTGAAAATGTTAAACAAAATCATCCCCAGGACTGACCCCTGGGGCACTTTGTTTGGTACTGGTTGCCTACTGGACATTGATCCATTGATCCCTACCCACTGAGCCCAATGGTTTAGTCAGATTTCTGTCCACCTTCTGGTCCATTCATCCAAACCATACTTTAACTTGCTGATAAGAATGCTGTGAGAAACTGTGTCAAAAACTTTGCTATAGTCAAGATATATCAATCATGTCAATTGCAGTTCTTGCATTCACAAAGCCAGTCATCTCATCATAGGAGGTAATCAGGTTGGCCAGGCACGATTTGCACTTGTTGAATCCCTACTGACTGTTCCTGATCTCCCTGTTTTCCTCCAGGTGTTTCAGAAGGGATTCTTTGAAGACTTGCTGAGTGATTTTTTTCCAGCGATTGAGATGAGTCTGATTGGTCCATAGTTGCCCAGGTTCTTCTTTTTACCTTTCTTGAAGATAGGTGCTATATTTGCTTTTTTTTTTTTTTTGGTCATCAAATACCTTCTCCGATTGCCATGAGTTTTCAAATATAATGACTAGTGGCTCTGCAATCACCTCAGTCGACTCCTTCAGCACCCTTGGATTCAGTTCACCCAGCCCCATAGACTTGTGCGCATCCAACTTCTCTAAGTGGTCCCTGAGCTGCCCTGCCATCATCAAGGACCACTCTCCTCATTCTGTGTTACCCAGTGTAGTAGCCTGGGAGCTGACCCTGCCTATGAAGACTGATGTGAAAAAAAAAATCATAGAGTATGTCAACCTTTTCAATGTCATCCACCAGAAGAATACCTGCCCCATTCAGTAGGAGACTTACACGATCCCTGATCCTCTGTTCATTACTGACATACTTGTAGATGTCCTTCCTGTTCCTCTTTACATCCCTTGCTAGCTGTAACTCCAATTGCCCTCATGGCAAGCAATGTTACAATTACTGAGGACAGAGAATAGGTGGCACAATGAGAACAGAAGAAATGTCAGCCATACATTGACTGCTTTTAGATCTAGTATCCCAATCAAGATGAAGGCAAAAGCACTGAGCTGCTCTTGTCAGAAACTGGCACGGATGGAGTGTGATGCAATTGTCCAATTGCCTTTCAGAAGCCTGGAATGATAACGAGTCCATAGATTACAAGAACTCATTGGGGGACAGAAAACAGTTTTCTTTGCACACTGCAAAGAAAACTCTTGGCATTAGTCTGGACAGGAAATATAAGACATTAAGTGGGTCAGAGCTACCACTTTCCATTATCTAATCTGTGGGAGAGTTTGTGCACCCACATTCATTAAAGCTTGAAAAGTCACCTGTAATAATCAGCAGTGAGCTTCTACCAAACATAGACCATAGATTATTCCTCAGTGACTCCTAAGGTTGATACTGTGGTCCAACAAGGACATATCTTCAAAACTCATTCACAGAATCACCAAGCCCATTCAGAAACCATAGATGACACCCCCAACTGTCATTCATTAGATATAAAATTAAAAATTCATAAACTGTATACAATATAAATTGTGGTATGCCGGGCAGAGGTTGGTCAGGCACGTCAGGCAAGATGTGTTCTTATCGATGTTGTTCTGAGTCTGGCGCTGATATCAGTTTGGCTGCATGTGTGAATGCGTGCGTGAGTAAACTGAGACAACGCTCACAATCGAGGAAACCAACACGACCATGGATCTTTGTAGAAATGAAGGTGCCAGGCTAGGCTTTATTGCAATGTAGCACTATGACAAACAATCCATATCAACAGATTTGTTGGCAGCATTAGTGCTCTCAATGCAATGGAACAGCTCAACTGACAGCAGGACTGGCTGTCACCCTCTCGGCTGCACAAAGTTTGGGCTCTGGGGCTCCTACTTTTATACCTTATCTGCCTTCACCTTAATTGACTTGTACATCCCTCCTTTGATGCCACCCCTTAATTTGATAGGTCCCTGGACATCACCATTCATCAAGGTGTCATGACTTGGTCAAACCTCTCCTTTGTGCAAGTCACTTCGACCCAGCATACCTCCTTCTCTCTTTTGGCATGAAACCGGACTAGCACCACCTTTCCCCCATTCTTTATGCAAGTATGTTCTCATCTTTGTCTTAGTACCTTCTCATATTTAGTTTGTGCCAGTTTCAATGAGGTTATCGTGGTCCCATGCCCTATGTGCCTGCCTTTCAGGCCCACTTTCTTAGATTGCTTCATTAGGCGTCAAGCCAATACCTAGGCATTTCTACTTATCTTACTTAACCTTTTGCTTTCTCCTACATAAATTAAATACAAAAAAATCATTAGGTATAAAAAGAAGTTGATTTATTAGAAAATTAAATAATACATTAGAGAAAAAATGTTTTAAAATAAGCAGCAGCTGTAATCTGTCCTCACTCATCTCTCTCACATATCACACTTAGGTTGAAATCACCTCATGGCTGGGCATGCAACCACAGCACCTGTGAAAACTCAAAGTCTATTTCTTCAATGCAGTACTATTTACTGGAAAATAAGAAGCACAGACAACAGAAAAAACTTTACAATGCCTCTCTTTAATAAGGGTCAGTTCCCCAGACATACAAATTTACTATTTTGAAATTGAAGTGTAGGGCACTCTTTCAAGTTGAGTGAAGTGGTCTAAGAAGTGAATGGTTTTATTCAATAGTTTGACTGAAGATGTCAAAGATGGGGTGTGTAGGACACCGGCCCTCTTCGGCCCGTGGGGAGGATACCCTCAACTGGTGGTTCCAGGGAATTAGCTGGATGGGGGCTTCCCTTCCAGGAGGTGGGAGTTGCCTTTGGGTGAGACAATCACAAAGTCTATGGCCCCGGCCCCTAGGCAGGTCGGGCAAGCAATCTATGGTTGGCTCCAGTGGTCAGGGATTACTTGAGTTGCTTTTAGCCAATAAAGGCGGTTGAGGAGGAAGACACAGGTCCCCTCGATCCACTGCATCTCAGCCCAGGGCCCTAGGCAGTAACAGAAGGGCTTCGTCTCTGGGTGAGCAGAGCTCCAACTGAAACACGCTGCCCTGTGGCATGGCCTGGCCTTCGACCCTCCCTGAGCTACTTCCTTCAACCCGGCCCTGGATGCCTATTTCCAGAGGGGATAGCTGTCCTCAGGGTCCCTCTTTTAGAATGCTTGTGGGATCCTGGCAAACCCCTCTGTGTCCATGGGTGGCAGGTCCGGTAGTTCCTCTGGCCCATCTGCATTGGGCAGCTTCTCCAGGGTGTTCGGCCCGTACATTGCCAGCAGCTCCTCCTTGGCCAAGGGGAGCTCCTCCAGGTTGCAGGGGATGTAGGGGTTTATGTCCATCTCCTCGATTGGCTAGGGGTCAATCCTGGCACGGGGCAGTTGGTCAGGGCCCCCATAGGCCCTGGGGTGCCCTCCCCAATTGGCGGGTTCAGGGTTACCCTCCCAGTCATCCGGTCCGGGGAGGCTGGGTGGACCATATGGGCTGCCTGCCGGAGGAGGCTGGGTTCTCTGGGTACCCAAGGCTGGGAGCCTTCCCTCTGACTGCCTCCTTGCAGGCACATCCTTCCCCTTCAACAGCTCCGCCCCTACTGAGCCACTCACTGGGGAAGAAGGAATTCCATGCAATAGTATAGACTGGGGACTCACTGACTAGGGAGATGTTTTGTACGAAAGGACCCAGGGTTTATAGTCAACAAGAAACTAGTTTTAAGTGAATAAAGTGAGGCAGGTAGCCCTGCAAATAGTGTAGTGGCTAGCTCCTCTGTTTAATCTGCAGAAGATCCTGGGTTCAAGCCCCAGGGAGTTAGACTTGATAATCTCATGAGGTCACCTCCAACTCTATTATTTGATTTGATTCTATTCATACGATATGGGGTTGGACAAGATCCTTTCAGCACAAAGGGAGATAGAGACCCAAACATGTGGGGCCTGGAGCTCATGACTTAGAAGGTGAGGCTGAGGGAAATAGGCCTCTTTATTTTGTAAAAGAGAAGAATGAGGGGAGATCTGATAGCAGCCTTCAACTCCTTGTGGGCAGGGGATTCCATGGAAGATGGAGTTAGCTGTTCTCAGCCATGGCAGAAGGCAGAGCAAACAGAAAAGGTTTCAAGTTGCAATGAGTGGGTCTAGGTTACATATTAGGAATATTTTTTCACTAGAAGTGGGGTGTAGTATTGGAATGGGTTACCTAGGGAGGTGCTGGGTACTCCATCCTTAGCACTGTTTAAGGCACAACCTGAAAAAGCCCTCTCTGGGATGCTTTAGTTGGGATTGGTCCTGCTTTGAGCAGGGGATTGAACTAAATAGTCTCCCAAGGTACCTTCTCCCCTATTATTCTAGGATTTCATAATTTGGGGGGGCTTAGGTGCTGTGTGAGATGTTGGAACTTCTACTTCTATTAGTGTAAACACTAATTGTGTACAATATAGTTGGAAAGATGAAGACCGTGACTAACTTATGCAAGTCCTGACCTACATGTCTGGGCAGTGTAATTGGGAGCTGTTTTGTTTTGTTTTGGTTTTGGTTTGGTTTGGCTTTTTAAAATACTTCAAGAAAAGAATGAGAAAGATCTTTGAGAACACCCACTCATAGATGATTTAGGAATGATACAATTGGATGGTTTAACTATTGTTATGATTCAGGGCATGAACTGAGAGCCAGCTGGAGCTAGGAAGGAAATCTACTCCATCTCTATAGAATGGAGTGTGCAGTCTGGTACATGACAACAGCACAGTAGTTTAGATTCAAGCACTGGTGAAAGCATATAGGGGAAGGGGAAGTCAAATTTCCTGTTGTAATGAGAAAAGAATCCATAGTCCTTATTTAGCCCTGAAGCAACAGTGTCAAATTTGCATATGAATTCCAATTCCATAGTTTCTCTTTGAAGCTTTGATTTATTATCCATTTGTTTGAGTACAGCTATTAGCAAATCATCAGTGAAGTGAGCAGGAGAATTGAACTGGTCACATGTTGATTTTTAAATGTTGTCATTTCTCATGACAGACTTTTGCCCCTTTATTCTTTTATGCAGAGATAGCAGGTAATTTGACCTCACTTTCACCCACATGCTCTTCCTCAGAGTTTGAAGCTGAACAACAGCATTGATTTGCTGTAGCAGTGTGACCTGATCCCCTGACTTACACTTCCTTGCATTTATTTTTCTTCCATTCTGTAAGTTCCCCAAATTCGAGCATCTGCCAAAGTGGGATTTTACCCATGAAAGCTTACTGTATGTGATAAATAAATTTGTTAGTCTTTCAAAGAGCCACAGAACTCCTTTGTTTTTCTGAACTAGACTAACTCAGGTACCACTTTGGAGCCAGTCTTGTATAGAGGAGACTGAGAGGGGGTATTATAAGAGTTTTTAAATCTGTAATAGATTGTATAGAAAGGATGGAATTAATTTTGCAAGGGGTAAATATATTAATCTGGTTCAGCAAAACAAACAATGTACTTTTAAAGACTAACAAATTTATTTTTCACATGAGTTTTCATGTGGAAAATCTCAATTTCTCAGATGCCTGAAAGAAAAGAAAACTTACATGGGGGGTGGGGTTTGGAGCTGTAAGATAAACTCTGTGATTACATTTCACTGCATCAGGTCAGATTTATTCAGCAAATCAAACAATTTGCACTGAGTCAATCACTGTGTAACAACATATCAGAAGTGGAGAGATGTAGAGAGGTGAGAATCACTGTTTGCAATGAAAACGAAGAAAAAGTCCTGTGGCCCTTTAAAAGGCTAGTGTTTGTAGTGAGAAAGGCGATTCTTAACATCTATTCAAACCCAAGGTGATGGTATCAAACCTGCATATGAACTCTGCACTATTGCTTTGAAGACTTGACCTAGAATGAATTTGCTTGAGGATAGTCCCAAATAAATCCATTACACAGTGGCTTCTCTTCCCCATGGCAGATTTTGTACCTTGATGGGTTTGTGACTAAGCTGGGCCAATCTGCATTGCCCTCTGCCAGAGAGAGGCTACCAGCTGGGAAAGAGTAATACACAGTATGGAAATCCTACACTGGAAACAAAGATGCCCATGAGCATGTCCATATAAACGCCACAGCCTCAGTGTTTCAGCAGCTGGCTCACCAGCAAGAGTAGCAGCAGATTCTGAGAGTCTATGACAATGAGCTTCAGCACAAAAGTGCTAATAGGTAAATGCGTATGTCTAACCCTTGGCTCCTGGTTTCTCTCCCAGAACCACTCAAGCAAGTCTGCCAGACTCGCTTGACCCTGATCATTCTGAGAATGGTGATTTTGAGATTTTGTCCTGAAAATCTGAGCCTCTGTTATCACTGAATAATTTCTTCACTCTCAGGGGAGGCTCTCAGGCTGAAATTTTCATGTCTACTTTCAGCTCTTCCTTCTGCTCGTGGAACCGGGGAATTAGTGTAGAGCCTTCGCCAGTCTGAGAGTCCATGGGGATTCTGCAGGGGAATTATAAAGGTTGCTCCCTAGCATTGTGAGTGTCAAACATGAGATTTATACAGTGAGTCTGGGGTCAAAATAAGGAGCTTTCCACTCCAATGTATGGGATTTTGGTGAGTTGCCTGTTTCCACAATAAGGTTATTCCTATGCAGTGAGGAAGAGTTCAAGTCAAAAACAATCTGGGCGGGATTCTCCAGCATGGGACTTGACCCATCTATAGTATTCTCAGAAACAAGAATATATTTACTTTTTGGAATTAAAGATTTATTTAAAATAGCTTAGACAAATATCTGTTTTGAAGATTATTATGTTGTCATAGATCAGAACAGGAATGGGTCACACAGTGATTTAACCATTGGCCAGATTCTAGTCTCACCTTCAGTGGTGCAGAGTCATGAACCAGAGTGAAATAGGGAATGGACATACTTTCTAAGTCACACATCAAAGGGGTGTAACTGGGCCACCTGCAGACTCCTGAGGCAGGTGGGAGACTGGGATTGTAAAGTAATATTGACACATTGTAGTGGATTGTCTCTGACTCTTCCCCTGTTGTACTTGAAAAGACTAGCAGGATATTTTTCCAGGGGACAAGGGAATATGCCACATTTATTGTAAATGTAAGAAGAGCAAAAAGCTACACACGTGCAGAATGAAAGCCAAAGTTTCCATGTTCTTACCCACCTTTATACTTGCTGGCTCTCATGCATGTTTATGGGACTTGGTGTGTCATGTTGCCTCAGAGTTCCTGTGAGATTATTGGTCACCAGTTACTTGCACACTTCACTGTATTTTGTTCTTTTCTTTCTGGGACAGCTCCTTCTGTTTGCTTTAATCGGAAATATCTGCTTTCTTCAGTCAGTTAGATGGTACTTGTGCTTCATCAGGACAGGCTGGCAGTTGAGACTGATCCCTTCACACACACTCTTCATTCACACACCTTGTTCACATATTTAAATTAACTTACACAACATATGTCTAAACCAAGTTTTATCAAGAACACAAAATGGAGTACATTAATTAAGGTGGTGCTCCAAACTGACAACGTGGATTCTTGTTGGACTGCAGTTAGAACATCTATTGAGCAAAATTAGAGTTATTTTTGTTATGATACTGAAGAACAGATGCACGACATTAACTAACACATTCTTTAAAGGTAAATTTGATTCACTGTCTGTCTGTGCCCTTACACCCCCATTCCACACATTCCTCCACCTGTAACCAATCCCACAATAACCTTGTGGTAACCTCATCAATTGCCAGCATAAAAAAGGAACCTATGGAAGTTAGGCCTGGTTTTCCAACCGGCATGACTATGCTATAAATGTTGTCATTTTTCAGAAAGTTTCTCCTTCTGACTCCTTTTAGTCTCCAAATTCTCTTTGCCCTCCCTTCAGGTCTGTCCTTCTCTCCTTCCCTGCACTTGCTGAACTACTGCTAGGGTTCACTTCACCCCCTCAATGGCTTTGAAGGCCTCTATTCCTCCATTTGCCTTCCCCCTAGGTCTGTCAGACCCAGAGTTTAACTTGGGCTGTGTAGATATTTCTATGTGCTGTCACTGTGTCATGTGTCCAATACCTGGTGTTGGTCCTGGATGAGTGGGATCATATTGTGGTGGGGCTGGGGTTGTGAGGTCATGGAGTTCAAAATATATGGAGAAGTGCAGAGCACTCCTGCAATTTTCTTTTCTTTCTTTCTTTCTTTCTTTCTTTCTTTCTTTCTTTCTTTCTTTCTTTCTTTCTTTCTTTCTTTC